>JZKD02S0797697.1:351899-366603 GCA_000966675.3 Picea glauca
ACAAAGCAATTGAGATCTTTGGCTAATTTATAGTGAATGAAATTATGAGTACTGCCATAATCAATTAGGAATATTACCTTTTTCTTTTTGATGTATCCTTCGATCTTGAGGGTTTTAGGAGTGCTAATTCTAGCCAATGCATTACACGATATTGTGGGAGTAAACTCTTCATATGAAATTGCTTCTACGTTTTCATCTTGAGATGGTTCTTGTTCTTGTTGTTCTTCCTCTTCACAATCTATGTAGAATAATTTCTTCTCACCACACTTATGTCCCTGTTGACGGGCGAAATTGACCGCTCGTCAACTGGAGGAGTGAATTCGGTCCAGTGTTGTCTACTTAACCCAAGCCGTTTGAATTAATCCACTCCGACAGGTTTAGCGGCTCTGTTGGCTGATCTAAGTCCTAAGAAAGTGAAAAAAAAAAAACTAAAGAAACTAACTTAATGAAAAATACTAGCTGAAAACTATATACAAATATACAATATACTTACAGTTCACTAACTAATATTTATGAAATATCTCTACAATATATCTATAGGATTATATCTCTAATATATGTATAATATTTACAAAATGCAAATTTTAATCTAAACCTGGGAAAATCAAATATGGATTGATTTATGACAACAAAACTATCATTTAGTCTTTTTTGATTGTTTATAATGTTTATAAATAAGAAACAAAATAGCTAACTATCTAATTGAAAACAGAGATGAATAGTAAAATGTGTTTAGATTACAGGAAATTTCTATATTAATTAAACTAATAAAATAAAACTAGCAAACTGACCTGTAATCGCATCTCCTATTCGTCCTGTGTACAGTATCCAATTTCGATGTTTGATGGGGTAAACCGCAACAAATCTTCCAATTGCTTCTCGTAAAAGCGAAGCAGTAATGATCGAATGCTAATAACAGAACATATAAGAGAAGTAGTGACAACAATTTTATAATTTCACAAATGATCACATAGAGTTAAATCCGGCTGTGAATTTTTTTATATAAATGCTCATTGAATAAAGAAGATAAATCTTCTAATCATCAAATTTGAACAGAGTAATTACTCTATGTAATATAAGGAACATAAAACACAGACATCATATAAATTCCGTCACATTAATCTGTAATAAACCATGATATCTAAAGTAGTCACAATTTAATTACAAATCAAAATGACCAAAACTTGAATAAAAATACGATATATCGAAGCTAAAGCTGTACCAATATCAACTTCCATTCAAGTCTGTCAATCATAAATCCATATTTTTTTCTCCTAGACAACGATGGTTCTTAGTTTACAAAACAATACATTTATAAAGGTCACAGGATCAAAATGTTTCCTGTGGAAATCATCTGATTTGTTCCAAAAAAAGTGGGGGATGCAACCTCCCAGATTCTACTTGATATCAAAACTAACAGCCTATTCTAAAACAACATAGAAATAGCATGTTGAGAGATGCCAGCAGTGGCTCAAATATCCTTTAGAAACCATAGGTTACTGTAAACACATAAAAATAAAAGATTTCAGATGCATTTTTGGTTATAAAAACAAGAAATTCGAATTCAAGTAACTAGCTACAGAATCTCACGATTTTTAGCTAGTTATAATTATAACTAGAATCGTATTTTATTGAATCAATCAAAACAGACTAGAGGTAATATGTGGAAACAAATCATGTATCCTAATTAAAAAAAAACAAAAACATCCTAAATTTATTTTTAAACATTCATACCTCAGATTAAGGAATTTGACTTTATCAAGCAATCTTTGAATTCACAATGGCAGTCGTTGCTTCCACATTCTTAAAAACAACAGACCCTGTGGTTTTTTGTCGTTTATCTTTGGTTTGGGATACAAATTGTAGTCTTCCATTCTATTTCGTTAGCAAATTCACCTGGTCTTCCAAGTATTTAATCTGAGACTGAAGTAAAGGCACGTCTCTGTAATACCTATCGAGCCATGATTGACATTCGTTACATTACGGCTGAATAGACTGTTTATTAGCAGTGATGGTATTAACAGGTGGGGAATTTTCCATCTGACCTGTAGGTTCACTATTGAGTTTGATTCCAGGGAAATTAGGGTTTTCTTTAAGACACGGTGGAAGGTTTGTAACATAATAATAGGGTTTACCAGAGAAAAGTCCATAAGAATATGGATATTCTTCAGTTAGAAACCTTTCAATTTCTGAATCAGAATCCTCGCTTAAAACAATTGTGTTTTGGTCTGCACAGGGATTAGGTTTATTTCGGGCACATCGTGAAACCCAACGTGCAGCTTTTTTACTTTTATAATTGATATCAACATTGCCTTTACACTTTTTCTTTGCGGATTTTTTAACAGACTTAACACCACCTTTGGGGTATGAATCTGGTAGAGTGTCGGGTTGGGTAGTGTCCGGATAGGTCAAAGGTTCCACATTAGAAATAGGATCACAGGGCAAGAGCAAAGTAGGAGGGATGGTAGGTTCGACGAGGGTTTCTGTGACGACAGACTTGTCTACCTGTCCTATTTCACTGCTAGCAAAACCATTTCTTAAAAGGAAGGCATCCCAACAATCACCATTTAATTTCAACTGATGAACAATAATAATCTTGATCAAACAATGGTGAAATAGGCTAGAATCAGATTTCTGCCTTTTAAAACGCTTTTCCATTTTGTATAAACTTTGAAGGAGAAAATAGGGCATGTTTAGGGGAAAATCGATAAAGCTCATGAGAAACCGCAAGTGATATAAGAAAACCAAACCATATCTACCCTCACAGGTAATGAACTATTTGACAATAGCTAACAGATCATGCCATCTAGGTTTTAGAGCTAATACAGACATACCTTTGTCGCAGCTGGTAATCTTCCTTGAGGTGAACAACAATGACCAGGGAACCTCTTCAACCTTTGAGTTTTTAAACCACTTTTGTCCCACTGCTGGCACACTAGTGGCTTGGCTAATAAAATATTAATTTAACTCAAGCTGGACATCTCCTATTTTAACTCTGCAACCATCGAACGTTAACGCAAATTCCTGAACGACTGTTAAATTAAAACCCTCAAAATTTTCAACAAAGACACCCCAGCCATTCCTTTCTAAGTCTTCTCTGGCATTATCAAACGATAACAATGTCTGGACACCGTTAGAATCAATTCTCACTACAGGGGCCATGGATAACAACAAGGAATCGACAAGGGATTCGGCGATAGGGTTTGACAGAAGAGGAACAGAGCCATTGCCCCTAGCTTCCCCAACACAATGAAAAGACAACTCGAAATGGTAGGCATGAGTGTTAATTTCTATGCGTGCGAGGAAAGTCATGTTGATCGAGGCCATGCAAAAACATAATAGCATGTTGTACTTGGATTGACACCTTGGCCTAATGGTACACACAAAAATCACAACAGTTTAAAACAATCGTATGCATATCCACGATTTAATCACAAAATCAATATGTCAAATAAACAATTGAATCAAAGATTTTATAAATTAAAACCCCATTAACATTAGTCGAATGCTAAACGGGTGGTGGTTTAATACATATGTAACCAAGGTGTGTTCAAGACCAAGGGGTTATAACCATGAAAACAACCATGTTCATAACAAAATAAGACAAATAGACGATAAACCATATGAACATTAATCCTTTGATGAAATCAAACATGAATTCCAGATGTGAGTTTTCATGCTTGCAGTCATGAAAATGAAATCGAAAAGCAGGTACATAGAAAGAAAGCGATAATGGTGTCATTTAATGGGAAAGGTTGCGACGAGTAATGAGAACTTAAAAACCCTGTGTAGGCAAATTGTAAAAATAGAGATTAATATGGCTACCAACAATGGTGACACACTGGTAGAAGAAGTTATCTCTGCCAAACAAACAAGTCCATATTAGGATAATAAATTAAAATTCAACTCAAAAACAACCAAGAAACTATTTGAACATCATTATCAATCATTAAAAATTCCAGTTTCAGATTGCTCATTATTTTAAAAGACTAAAATTGATGACAATATCGACAAAAGAGAGTCAGGATGTTAAGGTTAAAATCTCCAACACTGTTGACAGAGACACTGCTACTAGAAAGTGTCCATAGCCTCGATAGGGGTGCCATTTAAACCACTCCGATATCTGTATCCCGCCAAGAAGTTCTAGATCAGAATGAAAGACATTTAAGGTCAAAAGATTCCATATCTGAGAATTTTCATATACCTGACATTGCTTTGCTTCCAGCAGGCTTGTTCAGTACCCCAACGAAGTTATATTGGTGTCATGCATGCATTTACCCACTTCCAGCAGACCTGTTCAGTATCCCGACAGGTTTACAAGCGCTTCCCACAGCTCTCTGAAGATTTATTTAGTTTTAAAGATATTTAATCGAGCAGGGTGACACTGAAAATCCTGATATTTTGGACATATTTTAATAAATTACAGACCTTGAGAGAATTTTTTAACTGTCCTTCATTAATATCTAGAGATAGTTTGTTTATAAACCGACCTTCGAAGGTGGGGAGACATCTATGAGTTGTTCTCTTAAGGAACAGGGACAGCGTAAGAAGAAATTTTTATGGATGATCGTGAAAAGCTTCAGTTACAGATTGAAATCAAGAAACGCTTTTCAAACAACAAGCTTTCTTTAACATGGCTGCAAACTTCAGAAAAAATATCATAATTGATATTTTAACAATCTTCAGTAGTCATTTCAAAGGAGAAATTTTTATGTTCTCTTTGTCTGAAACAGTTCATGATGCAGGTATGTGTGTTTCAAAATAAAAACTGGTAAGCATAAGGGAAGAATCAAAGCAAAACAACAAAGAAAAATGAAAAGCAAGCAAAAAAAAATTATTTACACAGTGTACACGGGATTGTCATCAGGTGAAATACCTTTTTAGAGCTTGGCCATTCACTGGATAGGTGTCTGGTTGTCCCTCTATATTCTGTAATCGGAAGGAGCTGAGACCCAATTTCTCAGCAATCAAGAATGGTCCTAGCCACAAGTTCTAAAAATTTGTATGCTCTCATTTTCCCTCATGCGGTTTGTCCCATTTTAAGACAAGGTCACCTACCTCAAAATTTATGTCAGAGGCAGAATTGGAATCAAACCAGCTTTTAACAACGAGTTGATGTTGATCCAATTTCCATTTCGCTTGAGCCCTCACTTCTTCTAATTTTAACAAAGCGTTAATTCGATTCTCCAAAGGGGGACAATCCTCTTCTTATATTTTCTGCGATAGCTACAGAGAGGGAAGGAGAATATGTGGTGTCAGAATTGCCTCTCTTCCATAAATGAGAAATAAGGGTGAGTTACCCACAACAGTTTTTGGAGTCACTCTATCATCCCAGATTGCATTTAACAGTGCATTATGCCAATTTTTATGGTTTTCAGAGACTGCTCTCTTGATAATTTTGATCAGATTTTTATTAGTTGATTCTTCCAATCCATTGCCTTGAGGGTAATAGCTGGCATAATATTTTAGTTTAATTCCTTTTTCTAGAGTGAAATCACTCATCTCAAGAGACAAAAAATAGGAAGCGTTATCAAATACCAGGCAGTCAGGGATACCAAAACGAGTAATAATATTTGAATTCAAAAAGGCTATTACCTTACTGGTATTTACAACTTTTAATGGCGCAACTTCGAACCACCTAGTGAAGTAATACATGGCTGTTATGATAAAATTATGTTGTTGTGAGGATGGCGGATTGATTGGGCCTATAATATCAAGACCCCACTGCTGAAAATGGGAGTCTACTGAAACAGGCTGCAGAGGGAAGGCTGATTTCTGTATCCATTTGGATGCTTTTTGAAAAATTACACACTTGCGACACAAAGCATGAGCATCTTTAAAAAGTGTGGGCCAGTAGTAACCTTCTCTTAATACTTTATGGGCAGTGGTATCTCCACCAAAATTCCCACCAGCTTCTCCTGCGTGCAATTTCAATAAGACCTTTTCTACTTCATCTTTCTCAAGACAGCGCATTAGTACTCCATCAAAATTTTGACGAAACAGGATACCATTAATCAACTGAAAGGAAGCAGATTTTAATCTTAGCGCTCTTTTTTTTGTGGGATCCAGGTGACGAGGAGCTGACCCATGTTCAAGGAACAATTATATATCATCATACCAGGGACTAACAGGGTTTTGTGCACAACAGATTAAATTTTGGTAATGTTGTCCTGGATTGGACATATCATTTTCCTCTTGCTGTTCTATAGCTGAATCAACGACTAACTTGCATAACCCTTAACCTCTCACTATTTGTGGTGGGGTGATTTCTATGTCATACTCTTGCAAGGATGTGACCCAGTTTGCCCTCTTTTCGCCTAGTTCTTTCTGTACTAACAGGTTTTTGACAGTCGGGTAAGGGACAATAATTTTCGTCCTAGATTTCAAAAGATAAGATCGGAAGTGATTTACTACTTTAAAAATAGCATAGGCTTGCTGATCTACTGCTGGGTAATTAATTTATGTGCCTTTCAAGGCTGAGCTCATAAAGGAAACTGGGACTTCATTGTTTTCAACGTTCTTTTGAGTTAGGACAGCGACATAAGAGTGGTTAGAAGAGAATGTGTAGAGAGTGAAGTCTTGCGAAAAGTCGAGGCTCATTAGAGAAGGAGCGTCTATTATGGCCTTTTTTATTGAATTAAAAGCCTGGTTTTCTAAAGGTCCCCAATGGTATTGTACGTCCTTTTTTATTAGGTTTTGTAATGGTCTCACCATTTCTGAAAACCTGGGGATGAATCTCCTGAAAAAGTTTATCTGACCTAAGAAAGATTGCATAGAATTTTTTGACAAGGGAGGGGGGAGTTTCGAAATGACTTGAGTTCTTTCAGGGTCAATAATCATCCCTTCGCTTGATACAATAAATATTAAGAGCTTACCTTGTTCTACTGCGAAGATAGATTTTTTAGGATTCAAAGAAATGTCGTACTTATGACATCGTTGTAGAACGGATCTTAAATGAGCTAGATGATCTTCTTTGTTTTTCGAGAAGACAGTAACATCATCCAAATAAACTACGACAAACTGATTGATTAAGCCTTGGAAAGCGATGTCCATCGCTCTGTGGAAAGTGGGAGCAACATTTATGAGTCCAAAGGGCATCTTCCTATAAGTGTAGGTGCCCCATGGAGTGCGGAAGGTGGTTTTAAGTTGATCTGGAGGGGACATCAGGAGTTGGTTATACCTTGAAAAAACATCCAATAAGGATAATCTTTCAGAACCAGATACTTGTTGAAGGATCTGTTCCATAGGTGGGACGAGGTAGTTGTCTTTATCAGATGCTCGATTAATATTTCAGAAAACAACACATAGTCGGATTTCACCACTCTTCTTCCCGATAGGGACAAGATTAGAGACCCATTGCGTGTGCCTAACTGGGAAGATTATCTTAGCATTCAGGAGTTTATTTAATTCCTTCTTGACAGTTGGTTCGCGTTTTGGATGCATTTTTCTTAACTTTTGTTGAAAAGGTAAGGTTTGGGGTTTCATAGGAATAACGTGTTGTATGATGTTAGGATCAAAGGTTTTTAGGTCATCATACATTCAAGCAAAAACATCTTTGAATTCCTTAAACAATTTAATAAAAGTTGCTTTTTCTTGTTCAAAACATCTCGCCCCTAAATTAATGCACTATGGATTGTCTTTAATTCCCAAGTTTACTTTTTCATACGTTAAAGAGGAACTATTCATTTTACAGTTCTTTGAACTTGTCCTGAAGATCATAAAAATTTTCTAATCTAACTACAGATTTCGGGATAGAATTTACCATGTCTGATGAAGATTCAGGAGATCTTGGATCTGGCATTATCGTGAAGTCATGAAGATTTTCGTCATGATTACCTTCGTCGATTACTGTGCCCTGGAAAGTTTCTTCCATATGCAGGAAACTTATAATCTATTGATCATCATCGAAGACTCTCCAATTCGTGATGTTGTCAGGGACAGATGGTTTGAACAACAGTTCGACGAAGAATGCATTCGGAGATAAGCCTTTTGCAGGAAAAAGTTTTGAAGCTACATTAGATAACAAGTCGGCTTCCAAATTATTCAATCTAGGAATAGAATTTATGTTAAATGCAAAAAAATTATTCATCAAATTCCATACCTTAGATTGGTAGCTTTTAAGGTGAGGAGATAAATAGTGGATAGAATTTTTTACATGTCTAACCACAATTTCTGAATCGCCAAAGACAGTCAAGTTTTGAACATTCATATATAATGCTTTCCCAAGGCCTTGCAATAAAGCCTCATATTCTGTTGTGTTGTTTGTACATTCAAACTTTAACCTGCACGCAATCAGGGTTTTGTTACCTGCTAGATCAATAATCACGCAGCTTGCACCAACTACTTCCTTGGATTTTGACCTGTTAAGGTAAAGAGACCATATTTGATTTTTTTGGGGTGCATGTGACCATTGGGTAGAAGCTGCCGGCTGCATATATGTCAAAATTTCATACTGTTGTTCAGGGTTAGTGATAGCGGAAGTTTTGGCCATGAAATTGCCGAAAAAGGTATCCATCCCTTGTATTTTGGGTAAATCGACAGAAGGTGTAAATGGATCATTGGGATCATTTAAATCTGTCACTGTGAACTTTAGGTAACGTTCATGATTTACCTTGATTCTGTTGGGCTTTCCATTCTCGGGCAACCACAAGTGAGACCAATCCATCGCAAAATAGCCGTGTAGCTATTCTGACCAGTCTCTGCTTAAAAACAAACCATAAACTTCTGGGATATCTACGAAAATAATATCAATCACTTGATGAACTTTGGGGTTAGACGAAAATCTTATAAGAACATTTCTCAATTCGCCTATAACTTTAACACTAGTTCGATCAAGCTGGATGATCTTCAAGGTGGATGGTTGAACTTCAGCATTAATCTTCTGACACACAGACCATGACATTACATTAGATGACGCTCCTGAATCTACCATACAGTTGTGCACATTCCTATTGAAGATTTCAAAAGTTAACAAAAATGGAGGGACATTTCTGCGAGTACTAATGGTGGAAGTTTGTTGCTTTTTACTCGCAGCCTCTAAAACTAATTTATCTACATTTGTTACATTATTTATAGGAAGCTCTATTTTCTCGTGAGAATCAAAAGTAGTCTTGGCGGAGGCCTTTTGAGGAACTTTGGGGTTGTTCTAAAAACCTTTGTTACTACTTGGATTTCCATTTTTGTTGTTCTCTGCAATATTATGTAGAATGTTTTGTAGAAGAAACGAGAATTTTAATAATTCATAAACATAAATATTAGCCCTTAACTTTTTTAGATATTCAACCAAATCATAATCTAAGCTTGGGTTTACATAATTTTGTTTAGTCTCAGTTTTTTTAGACTGTTTTGGGGGCAAATTTGTAGTGATTTCAGAAGAAGGCTTGTTTGTTGTCTTACTCCTAGTATTGTAAGGATGTACTGTTTCAAAATTAGCTTGAAAAATACTATCCAAGAAATGTCCAAAAATGTTCGAGGATGATTCAACTTCTTCTACTGTCTCTTGTTCAGATACTTCCTTAGGGATCTCAGGAGGAATCAAGTTATCTTGTGCTTCTAGAATCATTTGAATAGCAAATTGCAGGCTTTCTAGATTTAGGCCTTCAGTATTTGAATTTGGTCGGTTGGTGGGAAAAGGATTCCTAAATGGGGGTTTGTACGGCCCTTTGCTCGAATAAGCTTCTTCAGCTGTCCTTTTCAAATCTATAACTTGATTGGACAGTTTTTGAACGACTTTCTGTAAGTTTTCTAAATCTGAGCTTTCAGGTTGTGTTTTGTTTTGGGAAGGTCGAGGGAGGATTTTGATTTTCTTTTTGGAAGATGAACTAGTCTCTATTTCATTGCTAATAGTGTCTTTTAAGATGAGGATTTCTTTCTCGATCTGACTGGCCTCTTCGAAGGCTTCTAACAACGTGGATTTGTTAGATCTCTTTACCCAAATGGCTATGCTTTGATGTAAGGCTTTCGTATAATATGCTATGATAAGATTCTCGGCAGGCATCGAATCCGTAGGGATTCGGCTCTTTAGTGTTAAGAATCTTTGATTAAATTCTTTGATCTTCTCTTTGGGGTTCATTCTTAAACTAGAAAGTTCCATGACTAGAACTTTTGGGGACTTGTCATCTCCAAACCTCTCAATAAAATAGGATTCAAACTTCTCCCATGACACGATGGTATGGGGTTGTTGGGCAAAGTACCAGGCAAAGGCATTGCCCTCAAAGGTGTAGGGAAATAATCTACAGACTACGTCTTCATGCTCGACACTACGGATTCTAATGGCTAACATAAACTTTTTGATGTGATCTTCGGTGATCTGTTTAGAGTCCGGGTCAAATTTAGGGAGCCATTTCTCCGGGTTTTTGGGTAAGGGATGTTGAGGCCCAGGTATGGCCACTACATCTTGGTCGAGACAGGGTCTGGTGGAATTTTTCTGGTTGGCCATAGGTATGGGTGGTGTCGAAGGTTTGGATGAGGAACTGCCTTCGTCAGAGGACTTTTCTCCATAAGAAGAAGGAGATGAAGGAGGTGGTGATGGTGGTATACCAGATCCTCCTGTTGCAGGAGTGAGGATTGGATATGTAGGGTTTAAAGTAAGGTTAGTGCCTCCAAGTTGTTCTATGATATCAAAAAATTCTAATGGTTGGTCCAAAGGTCGGTTTGGTTTTCTTAAACGAGCGAAGGCACTGTGTGTCCTTATGAGAGATTGACGGACAATCTCTTGTATGTCACCATCCGTAGGATTTGGGGTTACTAGTTCAAATGTGATTCGTAGATCTTCGTTTGATGTGGTTGTTGTTTGAGGGACAATGTTGTCATTTGAATGAATTCTAGTCACTATAGGTGAGCGGGTAGGTGGTCGAGGAGTCTTATGACCACCTCGTGCCATTAATAATTTTCAGGCCCTCCTTCTAGCACCATTTGTTGGCGGGCGAAATTGATTGCTCGTCAAATGAAGGAGTGAATCCGGTCCAGGGTTGTCTACTTAACCCAAACCATTTGGATAAATCCACTCCGATGGGTTTAGCGGCTCCGTTGGCTGATCTAAGTCCTAAGAAAGTGAAAAAAACAAAACTAAAGAAACTAACTTAATGAAAAACACTAGCTGAAAACTATATACAAATATACAATATTCTTACAGTTCACTAACTAATATTTATGAAATAGCTCTACAATATATCTATGGGATTATATCTCTAATATATGTATAATATTTACAGAATGCAAATTTTAATCTAAACCTGCGAAAATCAAATATGGATTGATTTATGACAGCAAAACTATCATTTAGTCTTTTTTGATTTTTTATAACATTTATAAATAAGAAATGAAATAGCCAACTGTCTAATTGAAAACATAGATGAATAGTAAAATGTGTTTAGATTATAGGAACTTTCTATATTAATTAAACTAATAAAATAAAACTAGCAAACTGACCTGTAATCACATCTCCTATTCGTCCTGTGTACAATATCCAATTTCATTGTTTGATGGGGTAAACCACAAAAAATATTCCAAATGCTTCTCGTAAACGCGAAGCAGTAATGATTGAATGCTAATAACAGAACATATAAGAGAAGTAGTGACAACAATTTTATAATTTCACAAATGATCACATTGAGTTAAATGCGACTGTGAAAATTTGTATATAAATGCTCATTGAATAAAGAAGATAAATATTCTAATCATCAAATTTGAACAGAGTAATTACTGTATGTAATATAAGGAACATAAAACACAGACATCATATAAATTCCATCACATCAATCTGTAATAAACCATGATATCTAAAGTAGTCACAATTTAATTACAAATCGAAATGACCAAAACTTGAATAAAAATACGATATATCGAAGATAAACCTGTACCAATATTAACTTCCATTCAAGTATGTCAATCATAAATCCATAGTTTTTTCTCCCAGGCTGCAGTGGTTCTTAGTTTACAAAACAATACATTTATAAAGGTCACAGGATCAAAACGTTTCCTGTGGAAATCATCTGATTTGTTCCAAAAAAAGTGGGGGATGCAACCTCCCAGATTCTACTTGATATCAAAACTAACAGCCTATTCTAAAACAACATAAAAATAACATGCTGAGAGATGCCAACAGTGGCTCAAATCTCCTTTATAAATCGTAGGTTCCTGTAAACACATAAAAATAAAAGATTTCATATGCATTTTTGGTTATAAAAACAAGAAATTCGAATTCTAGTAACTAGCTACAGAATCTCACGATTCTGTAGCTAGTTATAATTATAACTAGAATCGTATTTTATTGAATCAATCAAAACAGACTAGAGGTAATATGTGGAAACAAATCATGTATCCTAATTAAAAAAAACAAAATCATCCTAAATTTATTTTTAAACATTCATACCTCAGATTAAGGAATTTGACTTTATCAAGCAATCTTTGAATTCACAATGGCAGTCACTGCTTCCACGTTCTTAAAAACAATAGACCTTGTGGTTTTTTGTCGTTTATCTTTGGTTTGGGATACGGATTGTAGTATGCCATTCTCTTTCGTTAGCAAATTCACCTGGTCTTCCAAGGATTTAATCCGAGACTGAAGTAAAGGCACGTCTCTGTAATACCTATCGAACCATGACTGACATTTGTTACATTGCGGATGAATAGACTATGTATTAGCAGTGATGGTATTAATAGGTGAGGAATTTTCCATCTGACCTATAGGTTCACTATTGAGTTTGATTCCAGGGAAATCGGGGTTGTTCTTAAGATACGTTGGAAGGTTTGTAACATAATCATAGGGTTTACCAGAGCAAAGTCCATACGAATATGGATATTCTTTAGTTAGAAACCTTTCAATTTCCGAATCAGAATCCTCACTTAAGACAATTTCATTTTGGTCTGCACAGGGCTTAGGTTTATTTTGGGCACATCGTGAAACCCAACGCACGACTTTATTACTTTTATAATTGATATCAGCATTGCCTTTACACTTTTTCTTTGCGGATTTTTTAACAGACTTAACACCACCTTTAGGATACGAATCTGGTAGAGTGTCGGGTTGGATAGTGTCTGGATAGGTCAAGGGTTCCACATTAGAAATAGGATCATAGGGAAAGAGAGAAGGAGGAGGGATGGTAGGTTCAATGAGGGTTTCTGTGATGACAGACTTGTCTACCTTTCCTATTTCACTGCTAGCAAAACCATTTCTTAACAGGAAGGCATCCCAACAATCACCGGTTAATTTAAACTTATGAACAATAATAATCTTGATCAAACAATGGTGAAACAGGGTAGAATCAGATTTCTACCTTTTAAAACGCTTTACCATTTTGTATAAACTTTGAAGGAGAAAATAGGGCATGTTTAGGGGGAAATCGATAAAGCTCATGAGCAACCGCAAGTGATATAAGAAAACCAAACCATATCTACCCTCACAGGTAATGAACTATTTGAAAATATCTAACAGATCGTGACATCTAGGTTTTAGAGCTGATACGGGCATACCTCTGTCGCAACTGGTAATATTCTATGAGGTGAACAACAATGACCAGGGAACCTCTTCAACCTTTGAGTTTTTAAACCAATTTTGTCCCACCGTTGGCAGACCGGTGGCTTGACTAATAAAATATTCATTTAACTCAAGCTAGATGTCTCCTATTTTATCTCTGCAACCATCGAACGTTAACGCAAATTCTTGAGCGACTATTAAATTAAAACCCTCGAACTTTTCAACAAATACACACAATCCATTCCTTTCTAAGTCTTCTCGGGCATTATCAAATGATAACAATGTCTGGACACCATTAGGCTCAATTCTCACTACAGGGGCCATGGCTAATAGCAAGGAATCGATAAGGGATTCGGCGATAGGGTTTGACAGAACAGGAATAGAGCCATTTCCCCTAGCTTCCCCAACACAATGAAAAGACAACTTGAAATGGTAGGTGGGAGTGTTAATTTCTATGCGTGCGAGGAAAGTCGTGTAGATCGAGGCCATGCAAAAACATAATAGCACGTTGTACTTGGATTGACACCTTGGCCTAATGGTACACACAAAAATCACAACAGTTGAAAACAATCGTATGCATATCCACGATTTAATCACAAAATCAATATGTCAAATAAACAACTGAATCAAAGATTTTATAAATTAAAACCCCATTAACATTAGTCGAATGCTAAATGGGTGGTGGTTTAATACATATGTAACCAAGGTGCGTTCAAGACCAAGGGGTTATAACCATGAAAACAACCATGTTCATAACAAAATAAGACAAATAGACGATAAACCATATGAACATTAACCCTTTGATGAAATCAAACATGAATTCCAGCTGTGAGTTTTCATGCTTGCAGTCATGAAATCGAAATCGAAAAGCAGGTACGTAGAAAGCGATGAATAATTGTGTCATTTAATGAGAAAGGTTGTGACGAGTAATGAGAATTTAAAAACCCTGTGTAGGCAGCTTGTAAAAATAGAGATTAATATGGATGCCAACAATCCCTTACTGTACTTGTTGTCATAATTAAAGCGTAAACCTTTTTCTTTTCTTTTCTCCAATTGTCGAGGTGTCAACCTTGTAGGTTGAGGTGTTTTAGGAGAAGGAGCATTGTTCTCTATATAGATGTTAGGATAGGTCCTTCTAGTAGCCATAGCTATATTTTTACTTTCAACATTTCTTGCCACCTTAAATGCATTCTCCAATGATTTGGGTTCCCAAAGGAAAACCTCATG
>JZKD02S0797697.1:366653-388357 GCA_000966675.3 Picea glauca
TCAAAGAATTGCTCCATCTAAAGTATCCATGTGATTGGGTCCTTGCCATCAAACTTCCTCATATCAATCTTAGGAACATGGTTGGTCTTCAAACCAAAGTTGGAGTTTCTCCATTTTTGATTCACCTTCGTTGTGTCCTCATCATGAATTTCATGGGATGCATTTTCACTTTCGGGTGTCTTCTCTGTTATGAAATTTTTCAACGCTTCCATGATCCCCCCTTTTAAGCCATCCATCTTAGTATCCAACTTAGCTTCTATTGAATCCATCAACTTAGCTTCCATTGAATCCATCTTATTTTGTAGTTCATTTATGTCCCTATGCATTTAGTCACCTTCATCAAGAGTCCAATTAGGATTTTGTAGAGGCTTATTTGGTGTAGAAGGTCCCTTTTTTGGTGGCATGTTGGCCAAGTATCACTTTTGAATCTTGATTTTGAGGCGGTTCTGCTAGACAATATTTATTCTGTTTTGTCTCCCAAGTTTTAGCCCTTCTGGGTATGAAACTTTCTTTTAGGTAGTTCTCTAATATTTCTTCTCTGCAATGCCACGGGTCTGATCAAAATTGGATGTGCCAAGTGGAATTTACGGTAACTTCCTCACAACTTGCCAATTTTTGGCCTTTCCAAGAGATCTCACTTGTATAGCATGCCCCACACAAAATAATTGATATAAAATTTTGAAAATCGCACCCAAAATACTAAAGACTATCCAGAATCCAATGAAACTGGTCCCAATCAATTTGGATACTCTAGCAAGAAGTAATGATTGTTTTACCTAGAACACCTTCTTGAGACTAGTCAATAGGACTAGTCAGATACCCTATCTTACACAAGGTGTATATACAAATTTAAGATGATCCAAAAGATAAAATTTTTACCATAGATACCTTGCTGATTTCTGTAAATGGCATCCATATTTCAGGGTCTGAAACGTTACAGAAATTGTTTTATAGCGAAAATTCCACAATGACTCATTTCAGGATGATTCCAGAACCCTATCTTGTACAGGATGTATCTCCGAACGTATAAGGCCTTAGGAGCTGAATTTTGAACCCAACGTACCTTGATCTATATAATAAATATCATCCAAGTCGTTCCTTTTGAAATGTTGTAGAAAAATAGTTATAGTGAAAATTCCATGGTGTCTCAGATGTAGCAGCGAAACCCCAAGACCTTGAGCTCTGATACCATATGTTAAGAACCAAACGTCAATATAGCATAGAAAACCCTCAGGAAGAGTACTCAACACCTTTAAAAAGAAATAATTTCAGATAATAAGCCTCTTCAAGGGGGAAACCTCCTTTTACCCCACTTAAATGTTCAAGTACAAGATGATTCAAAATGGAAATGTCTCCTTGGTATATATAGGAGACTAGGAGTTATAATTACAACTAATGGCCTAAATCCGACATAAATAAAATAAAATTACTAATATAATATGCCCCAATTAAGGGGTAATGAGCCAATACTAGGGATTAACAATGTTTGCCTCAGATCCAGGCCAATATCAATGAATTTGGATTTGCACAGTTACAAGGGAGGAAATATGATCCACACCAAGTCATATCCAAAATAAGACTGATGAGTAAACAAGGCCCTTATGAACATGAGCATGTTGAAGGATTTGGTAAACTGGCGAATCTGGAAACTTGTGCAGATATGGAAGTCACTTTACATCCAGATCTGACACAACAAATAGAGTTAGCTCCGCAGTAGATCCAAACACATAAGAATTCTCCAAGGTTGATTATAAAATATCCCAAGATGAGTGTTTATAACAAGAGAAGTAGTTCTTAGGCCCTGGGCGCCAATGGTCATCAAAATGTTCCTAAGAAAATGAAAATCACACAGTTTCCACAGATAGTAAACCTAGAGGAGGAAGAACCTAAAGAGAAAATGAGCATGGAGATGGTGGGGAGTAGAACCAAAAATGAATAAGCTAATACAGAGAGCATGCCACAGGGTGAAATAATCTCAAGAGATTTCAGCAGCAAAAAACATGTCTTCAATAAGGCGCTTGGAGCGGTCTACCAATCCAAAGAAGATTTAGCAAACGAATATGCTATGAAAGGAAATCTGGCCATGAGTGAAATAAGAGATTTGTTACCTGAAGTAGAGAGGATTTTCCAACACAGGCCTTCCCTGTTCTCAGTCAGGGATGTATAAAGGAAGAGACTTAACATAGCGATGGCATATGAGGATAAAGTGTCTGAAATCAAGCTGCACTATGAAAATATCTTAGCTGCAGATAAGGTAACATTCCACAGAAAGGCTAGTGACATGCTATATTCAGACTACCTGAGTCTGAGTTTGAGGGTTTCAAGACTAACAACCCATTCATTTAAATTGGATGGAAAATTGAAGTAGGAAAAATCATCCAGCAGAGCCTAGCAGACCCAGGTCAAAAGATTGGAATCTGAAGGCCCTCAAGGATTAAAAGCTTCCTTATATGAGAAAGACAAATTGATTTAAAGCATGAAAAAGAAGTTGAAGATATATTCCATATAACATCCACAAAAAACAGAGCTAGCTTCTTTAGAACAACAAAAGATACATTTAGACAGGAAGCACTAAATTTCAAAGCCAAAGTACTGCAGCTGGAAAAGGAAAAAGAGAGTTGGTCACAAGGACAAATAGAAGTATTAAACAGGACTACAGTTGTACCTGGTACATCAAGAGATGATTAAAAAATTGAAGATATTATCCAAGCTATGTCCCAAGTGAGCTTGAAGACTGGAGAAATCAAGAGCCTTAAAGGGATCATAGAAAATTTGCAAAAAGAGATGAAAATGAAGGATGAAAAGATGGCCCAATTCCAACAGGAAAATCTAGATTTGCAAGAGAGGGTAAACAAGTTGAAGACAAGGTTGAGAGGCAAAGTAATTTTGCAAGGAGATAAACATGTAATATGGGAAGCTATTGCTGCTGAAGCCACCAAATTCAAGGTGTACATGAATTTTATAAATGACAAACACAACATGGATATCAATTCCTAAAGAAGGTGTACTATTGTGAATGAGACGCTGGCGAAAAATCCCTTAGAATTGGCCCAAAACGCTATAAATTTTCTAAATGTCATTCCCAGTGTTGAACTTCAGACAATTGGGGTCAAGGATAGAACTACATTGATCATTTGGGCTAGGAGGATCATTGCGAAGCACATCTTACTCAAGTCAGCTCAAACCAAAGTTATACAGATGGAGCAGAGTATATAAGAATTTAAGGATACATTCAAACAATTTTTTATCAAGGGCCTCCCACCGTTTTGGGATGGAAAAGGGAAATTATATGATCAATAGGAATGCAATTCTCTTCGCATCCAATGCAGAATGGATCATTCCAAATTTGAAGGCCTGGAGGAGAACCTGAAGGGACCAAGTTTGGTGGAATATTTGGCCACAAACTTTGAGATTTTAAATCAGTTTAAGACTGTAAAGATTGGGCTGTCGAATATGACTTATGCTACTTGCATTGACTTGGAGATATTGATAAAATAAATGATGGATTACGATATTCCTTTTGACTCATAGTGGAAGGAGATCCTGTGGCTAGGAAAAACAAAATGCAGCTTTCTAGGAGCCAGTAAATAGCCTCCAAGTGTCACCAGAGTGGCGAGTTCGATAGGAGATGAGAGAAAGACAGATGGCGAGGAAAAAAGAAAGCAGTGGCCCTAAGCTATGCTGAGTCGATTTTGAGTTTTGAATAAAGGTTAGTGGATTCAGACTACAAGAATAAATCTCAGCGCAATGGAGAGGCACTTGATATATCGTTCTTTGCTACCTCACAGGGAGGATAGCATCCCCAATTGGAGCCTATGTTATCACCATAACAATTTTTAAATGGGATATAAGTCACGGGGTTTAGCAAGGGGTTAAATTGGTGTGGATACGTGAGAGTTATGAGGACAGGGCCACACTTAGCGGAGAAAGAGCTGAATATAGAAAAGGTGCAGGTTTGATGGGGCCCGGTGGGCCAAAGATATGAAAACATCCAAATCGATGGTCAAAAAACGTATCGGGTGGGGAACTTGCATGAGGTTTAACTACTTGGGATAGGGCTGATGGAAATACCATGGTTTCATATTAAAAGCACATGGTGCCACCAAAGGAATATCAGGGTGAAAAATGGTCTACCCAAAACTGCTTTGCCTCATCCTCGGTGTCGAAGAGCACATATAAAAGGAGGGGCCCGGTCATTATTTTATGGTATTTCAAATCATTTGAACATTTGAAAATTGGCACAAATGCCCCGTTCGAACTGAAGCTCAACAGTGGACTAGACTCTCTCATTCTCCACTCATGCACAGGTATTTTTCATCATGGTTGTTAACACTTTGTAAATTTTGTCCGGTTGAATAGAAAAATCACAGAGGTAACTGTTTCAACCTACTTTAGAGTTGTGCACTAGCCTGCTCAACTCAGAGAGGGATCTCTCGTGTCACTGGGTATTTCATTGATAATCAGTGGCTAGATTTTGTTTGTTTTGGGGGTTTTATAAAGTTGCTGGCGAGGAAGGGGAGGGACACTTTGGGAAACAGAGTCGAAATTTTGAAAGTGAATGAAAACAATGACTGGCCGGTAGAACTCTCCAGATGATAAAGGCTAAATGAGGCAATGAATCTGAGTTGTAAATTGTGAACTCCTAGGAATAAACTTCATTGTAGACCTGTCAGAATATGCAACAGAAGAGAAAACTCCTCAAATATCCCATAATTTTCTTGATTCCATATGGTATGCATATATCAGATTTGAGTTGAAAAATTTGCAGGTTCCTCCTGAAATTAGTAAAACAAAGGCTAGATTCTTGAAACTGAAGGTGACAAAGTTTTGTATAGTAAATCAATCTCTATATTGGAAAGATCCAAGGGGAGTTTTATTGAGATTTTTGATAGAATAAGAAACAAAAAAGGCTATCAGAGAGTTCCATAAAGGTGACTGTGGGGGTCATCATTATTGGAAGAAAACTATGCATAAGATTTTGAGGGTTGGGTTCTATTGGCCTAACATTTTTTCTGATGTCTATAAAGAGGTTTCAAAATGCCATGAATGTCATATTTTTGATGGAAAGGGAAAATTGCAGCCTATGCCTTTGAAACCCATTTCTGTGGAAGCTCCTTTCAGACACCGGGGCCTTGAATTTATAGGGGAAATAAATCCATAGTCCTCGACCCAACACAAATGGATTCTGACAAAAACATATTATTTCACTAAGTGGATTGAGGCAGTTCCCTACCAGATAAGAAACAGATGATGTTATCATCCAGTTTTTAGAAGGTTATATTTTCTCAAGGTTTGGATGCCCAATCAAGATCATAATGGGCAATGCAACAAATTTCAAGTCCAAGAAGTTAGAAAATTTTTGCACTGATTAAAATATCACTCTCATCCATTCTACATCATACTACCCTCAAGAAAATGGGTTGGTTAAGTCTTCAAATAAAATCTTAGTCATAATCATCAAGAAACTGTTGCAGGAAAATAAAAAGGATTGGCACAAAAATCTCATCCATGCACTGTGGGTTGACAGAATCACCCCAAAGAGATCTATAGCCACTTCCCCTTTTTAGATCATTTATGGTACAAAGGAAATATTTTCTACTGCATTGGGGGTGTCGATGATGAGGCTATTACAGAAGAAGGATGTAGAAACAGATGCCACTCGAAGAAGAGAGGATGAATTAATCAGTGTATAACAAACTAGGGAAAGGGATTTCAATAATGCCCAGCTCCACCAAGACAAGATCAAAGAGCCTTTCGAGAGATGCACCAAGGTGGATGACTTCAAGTTGGGAGACCTAATATTAAAATGGGATGCCAAAAATGAAGATCAGGGGAAACACGGGAAGTTTGATCATCTATGGTTGGAACCGTTCTAGATTCCAGCATACCGTGGAAGTAATGCCTACATACTATATGAGAGTAATGGAGACATCATTGGAGGAGGGCGTGTGAATGGTAGGTTCCTCAAACATTATATCATATAAACAATCATCACCTCTCCCATTCAGTGTACATAATCATTTTTGTTTTCTTTTTGTCATAAAGAGATTGAAATAAAAGAAGAATAGTTGAATCCCGAGGTGAAGGCCCTAAGCTATGCTAAGTCGATTTTGAGTTTTGAATAAAGGTTAGTGGATTCAAACTACAAGAATAAATCTCAGCGCAATGGAGAGGCACTCGATATATCATTCTTTTCTACCTCGCAGGGAGGATAGCATCCCCAATTGGAGCCTATGTTATCACCATAACAATTTTTAAATGGGATCTAAGTCATGGGGTTTAGCAACGGGTTAAATTGTTGTGGAGACGTGAGATTTATGAGGACAGGGCCACACTTAGCGGAGAAAGAGATGAATATAGAAAAGGTGCAGGTTTGATGGGGCCCGGTGGGCTAAAGATATGAAAACATCCAAATCGATGGTCAAAAAACGTATCGGGTGGGGAACTTGCATGAGGTTTAACTGCTTGGGAGAGGGCTGATGGAAATACCATGGTTTCAGATTAAAAACACATGGTGCCACCAAAGGAATATCAAGGTGAAAAATGGTCTACCCAAAACTGCTTTGCCTCGTCCCCGGTGTTGAAAAGAACATATAAAAGGAGGGCCCCGGTCATTATTTTATGGTATTTCAAATCATTTGAACATTTGAAAATTGGTGCAAATGCCCCGTTCGAACTGAAGCTCAACAGTGGACCAGACTCACTCATTCTCCACTCATGCACAGGTATTTTTCATCATGGTTGTTAACACTTTGTAAATTTTGTCCGGTTGAATAGACAAATCACAGAGGTAATTGTTTCAACCTACTTTAGAGTTGTGCACTAGCCTGCTCAACTCAGAGAGGGATCTCTCGTGTCACTGGGTATTTCATTGATAATCAGTGGCTAGATTTTGTTTGTTTTGGGGGTTTTATAAAGTTGCTAGCGAGGAAGGGGAGGGACACTTTGGGAAACAGAGTCAAAATTCTGAAAGTGAATGAAAACATTGACTGGTCGGTAGAACTCTCCAGATGATAAAGGTTAAATGAGGCAATGAATCTGAGTTGTAAATTGAGTTTAATCAAAGTGGTAAGGTGAAGGATAAAACAAATAACTGCATCAGAGCATTACATAAATGAATTCTGAATTAGTTATGAAGAAATACACACAATTTAAATTGCTTAAGCCGAGAGCGTCACAAGATGAATTCTGGGCCTTTAACTCTCCAATTTAAACAGATGAAAATGTAAATGGAATAAAAGAACACAAAGAATACATACAATGAAAGGAGACAAAACTCATATCACCACCATTAGAATATTTTCATAGAGACTTCAAAAGCTTCTGCATGTGTATTCAATTCAGCTCTAGAAAATTACAATTGAGATCAGAAACAACAAAAAGGTGCCCTTGCAATTCTGCCAACAATAATTCATTCATAATTTCTAGTACTTATACAATTTGATTACAATGGATGAAACCGAAACGTTTCAGCTTCTAAAAATAACTATAATAATTTCAACTGACAGTCTCCACATATGAACCAATTTACAGTGATTAAACAAAAAATGTTTCAAAAACTAGGGACAAATCTCTCTAACTGCTTGACTTCCTCTGCACCACTTGTTCTGCTCCGATCTCCTGTCGAACTTGCCTGGTCAGTGACACCTGGAGGTTACTTACTGGTCCCTGGAAAAATACATTTCATCTTTCCCAACCACACGATATCCTTCCAATGTGAGTTAGAAGGAATTTCATAATTCATCATTTCCTTTATCAGAATATTGAGGTCGATGCAAGTGGCATAAGACATAGTTGGCAGCCCAATTTTTACCGTCTTACACTAATTTAATATCTCAAAATATATGGCTAAATGTTCTACCAGACTTGGTCCCTTCAAGTTTTCTTCCAAACCGTTGTTATCGGACTAATCGGTAGGTGCAGACACTAACAGATCTCCCTAGATCCACCTGGATCTAGAACAAAACAGGACAGGACATGACTCTTTCCCTAAGTTTTGACCATTGAATTAGCTAGTAGGAAGGAACAAGTAACATACCTTTGTATCGCTTCCTAGGGTCTCTGTTGCTCTCGATTCACTCCGGTTCTCTCATGAGGTCAAGACCAAGACAACAAAAACCAACCAAAGTGAAGATAGAAAAATATATTCAACTGTCAACTTATGTGTATGATCAAGGAATTACACAATAAAGTGAGAATAGATTTATGGGAAAGGGACATGCCACTGTATTATATTAATTGAAAGTAGAAGATTACAACTTGATTGCCTTGATTTCGCAAGCTTCCTTTCGGTGGCTCTTGGCTCCAACACAGACACTTTCTTGATCCTTGCATGAAGAATATCAAATCCTCTTGATAGACTTGCTAGAGTCTCCAAGCTCCTGTTCAAGCTAAGTCCTTCACACAATTCTTTCACCAATTCTCCAATGAACCTTGCTTAACCTTTTCCATGAGAATTCCATCAATATATAGAAGAGAATGAGATGGTTACTTAGATAAGAATGATCCCACAATATCAGGGAATCCAGTACAAGGATAAACATTCGAATGCCAACCCATTCTTCTAGAAGATTCCCTTCTAGAACCATTGAGAATTCATCTTTTTCCAAGATTTAGAGAAGGTTCTCACCCTAGCTATGTAGCACAATGTGAGAAGTTCACACCCTATATTAAGGCAGCTTGTGAGAATGGGTCATTCTCGCACCCTGGTATATTAGCAACCTGCGAACTCTCTTCAAAAGTATGTTTTCTGGGAAGAGATGAATGTCAATTTTCTTAGGAGAAAGTTCTTATGAAGAGCTTGAGTACACCATCATCAACACACCATCATGATGACCAAAATCATGGGTAACATAATTCCCCCCAAAGAATGAGGCCGGAATCAGTGACAGCCGAAAGACTTTGTAAGTTGCATGTGTGTGTTGGAAACCAGGAGCGCACCTAATTGGAAACCTACGAACAACCAAGCAACTGCAGAATATCATATATATCAATTCTGAGGTAGGCATTCCCCTACTCAGATCACAGATGGATGACATTGTAGACATAGGTCATGGCCACCAATCATACACTGTGGATCCATGCCATCAAAATATAGCATAGCCACCAGGAATACACTGTGGATCTATGCGAGAAATTTCACATTAAGACGACATAGCCACGAGACATACAAAGTGGATCTATGTGTCGCAAATTATACATACTCCATTGCAACTTGGACAAAGAAATGACATACAGGGTCTTCAATCTCATTGCCAAAAAGTATGAATCTAACCATGTGATTACATATGTTTAAGTCGAACATGGCGGAAACCACTTGATTACCGGTCATTGATGAAACTGTTAACAAGTGCGAGGGAAATCACCATTGATGTCAATGACTCCCAAGGTACTATAGTACAATCCATCGAGTGTGAATGAATGAGTTGAAGTCAAAAATTCGACGGAATCTTTCGATCAGGGGTCAATGATGTAAACCCACTGTCGAAAGCGAGGAAACCTGCCATTGAGACATGCAGGTTCCAAGGTACCAAAAATTTCTAAGTCTTGATTCCGGACAATGAGCTGAAGTCGACGGAACAAAACTCGTCACAAGAGGGCCTTGATGTATCCCCCATCAATGACACGAAATGAGTAACATATTTTGGAGATGAAACAGAGTATGATGTAAGTTAGACTGGACACAGAGAAGGCCGACACAGAGATAATGGACAACTGCAGATGGCCGAATCAATAGAGGTTTCGGATGAACTTCTCTTGAACATATGAAGGACACGACCAATGATTTGGAAGCATTGACTCAGAGATGACACAGGGTATGACCTTGTAGAAAATCGAATGAGAGACAAATGGATTTCCCAAACTGGATTCAAATATAATGAATAGGGGGTGTCATGTTCAAGATCGACACTTACTACCAATAGATATGAAGATGAAAACATATCCCTTTCCCAAATTTCCACCCACCATTTCTGGCGAGTACCTCTTTATTTTTACGCAAGCTTGAGGAGGATAACATATGCTTGTTGATATAAGCTTATCCTTCGGATAAGTCCTTCGGAGTATGTTTAACGAACCCTAGGAAGGAGTGGTTTGGTCCCATTATGGGTCTGTCAATGTTTGTTTAACGAGTCCAGAGATAGAAAAATCGAAGGTTTCTCATGATTATAGAGTCTGGAAAAACACTTAAAAGAGAACTCTCTCAGTTCCTTTTTCATAAAATAGTCTAATGAGACCGAAAAAGAGATAAATTATCTCCCACCAGACGCTTTCTTCAAATAATTTATTGAGCGTGAAAATAGCAAGGTCGCTTAGCTATCTTTTGATATTTAGAGAGTCTAAAAAGAGCTTAAAGAGGACTCCAGGGGGGTTCCTTTTTCGTATAACCTTGTTGAGCCCGAAAAAGTGATAAAAGTATGCTCGATCGTGCTCTCATGTATTTTCGAGTGTGATAACGGACAAAGACCAAGCTCGAGGTTTTATACAAAAACCATAAAAAACAATCAAAACATGCAATGAAAAAGAAAAATTATGTCTGCATCCCTGTACATGAACATCGAAGTCGTTACGCCTACAAAAATTACACTCAAAAGGGAATTAGGGATTAGGTTTTAATAAATAAATAATTATCAAAAAATCAATAACATGGTAAAAATTAATATAAAGAAGTAAAACTCTTTTTACCATATCATTTTCACTTTTCCACTATTTGAGCCCAAAAAACCCCTCTTTTACCCTCGAAATTTAGCGTCAGATTGCGGGAGTTACGAGCATCCATTCGACGAGCCGTCAATGACAATGAGGTAGGCTCTTTGTCCTCTACTCTTTCATGGTTTTATTTTGCATTTTCATTGGTAAAAAATCATTTTTGAGTTGGTTTTGTGAGCCATACTTGTGCTCAGCCATTCTTGCAGGAGGGCTACACGGGACCTGCGAGAATGGGTCATTCTCGCAGGTGATCCCACAACCGCCTGCGAGGTTATCGCATTGTGCCTAAAGGGCACCTATGAGAACCGCAAATCATAATTTGTTTTTGAATTTTTTCTCAATGAAAGAAAACCAAATTGTGAGTAGAGTTATTAATCTCCTTTTTGTGCTTCTTATGCAGGTATTTGGCCATCAAAATGGTTCTGGAATGGCGCGAAAGGGAGCATGAAGAAGATAATTCCATTTCTTGAAATCATCCACCCATTATTGCCGGTTTGAGAAACTGAGGTCTTCTGAAGTACTTTCATATCTCGGGCATGAGGTCCCAAGTTAGGTTATTCGAGTACCTTGTG
The DNA here is from genome assembly GCA_000966675.3 of Picea glauca. Lineage (NCBI taxonomy): Eukaryota > Viridiplantae > Streptophyta > Pinopsida > Pinales > Pinaceae > Picea > Picea glauca. Next base: position 377,933 of record JZKD02S0797697.1, read on the forward strand.
CATATGTGGGATCCCGATCAGCAGGTATTTCATGTAGGGGTCCACACACTGTCCTTAGATATTGAGGACATTTACTTCTTGACTGGACTGTCACAGGGTGGGTACCACATGAGCCTAACTGGTAGCAGAGGTGGTGGGCTGCCCATGAGTGAGTACTGTCGCTTACACTGTGTTCCCAAGGCAGAGAGGAAGAAAGGGAAAGTAGCTATTTGGGGAGTGCGAGATTTGACCCTCTGCACTATTTTATTCACCATTTCACGTATGGCTGGGAGCTCCGCTCTTCACATGACACTCCATAGTTACTTTTAGTATGCTATAGAGTGTACTGAACCTCGAGTTTTTAATTGGGCAGATGCAGTGCTTCGTAGCATGAAAAGGCAGTTGACCAAATGCAGACGAGGAAACCTGAAGCAATTTGCGTACGGGTTTTTGTTAGTGTCCTTCTTTCTTGAGAGGGTTCCATTACTGAGGCTGCAGGTTGAGTGGAATTTACCATCTCCCAACGATCGAAGAATGCTGATATGGTGTCAGCTCATGGCCCGGCACATAGCTGGACCAATTATCAAGTATGATGATACCTTCTTCGACTGGCTTCAACCACAGATGTTGATGGTCGATGATTATGCTTATGCCAGGTTGGATTTCTGAGGAGATCCAGACTTAGTCCTGCCAGAGGATGCTCAGTGGGGGGAAATTGGTAAGAAGTACACAAATTTTTCCTTTTAAATGTTTTTATGAATTTTATCATATGAAAATGTTTTTTTTATATATGTTCGTCCAAAGATTAAATACAAAATTTGTTTGATGACACAGATGTGGGACCTTACCGACCTCCTGGTACTTCTCGCATTCAACGGCGAGGAGAGGTGGCACCAGTGCCACAATGGGACGTCGAGGATTATCAAGTAGTGGAACAAAACCTAGAGGGTTTGACAACAGATATTCTAGACATGCCTCTTGGAGAGGTTCCATGACGTTATCAGCGTCACATAGTAGGAGTGTCAGAGTCCATAGGCTGACTGCTCCGTAGGGTTTCTCGGGTAGTCGTATGTTACTGTGAACGTCATCCATGAAGTCTCTTTGTAGAAGCTATGAGCTTCATATTTTGACATTTTGGTCTTCGGCCAAAACTTTTTTGTAATAAACTCTTTTGATCATTATATATACAGATGACTTCTACCGGTTTATTTTATGTTGTGTGAACATTGATGTGATTGATTTATAAATGATCCAAATGTATGTCTAATACATAGTTAGCCAATGCATCGGTTAATGTATTTAGACATCTAGGAATATGTTGATATTCAATATAATCAAAATAACATTCCAAGAGGCGAATTCACAAATACATCCGTAACAAAGTAGAACTTTGAATAGTATATACATTACTTAACTGTAGTACTACAAGCTGCAAATCAAGTCGCACAACCAAATGACGGATTCCAAGCGAGATAGAATCAATCAACAATTCAATAACGGTGCTATAATCTTCAATATTGTTGGTCGCACAACCGAGACACACACCTCATAAGGAGACAAGTTCGTTTGTAGGGGCGTAAATTTCCCATGCAGCGGAAGCAAGGTTCTGAGTACTATGGATAGCGCCATCAGCGAAGCCAATATAGGGTAGCGAAGACTCTGACATCTGGAAATCAAACACAATGTCACATAAGGGCAGAGACCAGATAAAGACAAAAGAAAGCTATAGTAACACACAAGAAGTATGATACAATAAAAATACAAGTACTTGTGCACAGATGATTTTATACATAGTACCTCTTCAAGTACAACCCATTCCTGGGTTCACTCAAAGAGATACCATCGTAATCTACTAACTCATAAGCTCATTTTTCCAAAACTCATCGAACGATATAAGGACCTCGCCACATGGATTCAAATTTTCCAACTCCTAGCATATCTCGATCTTGATCATAGAGGAGAACGAGATCTCCTTCGGAGAAAACACGAGGCTTGACATGTTTGTCATATTGGGCCTTGACATGTTTTTTCTGAGCTTCTATAACTAGGGTAGTATCACGTCGAGTTTTGTCTAATCGTATAAGATACAATAGATGTTCTTCCTCAGCAGACATGTTTGGTAGGAGTTCAATAGATAGTTTTAAAGAGGGTATCTCGCATTCAATCGGGAGAATGGCTTCCAAACCATAGACTAACTGGAAAGGTGTAAACCTAGTAGCGGACTTGACGGATGTCCGGTAAGCCCACAATGCTGAAAACAACATTGTGTGCCAACTTGTTTTGTGAATCCCTATCATTCGTCGGAGCATAGTTATAAGAACTTTGTTAATTGCTTCGACCTGGCCATTGGCTTGTGGGTAATAGGGCGATGAGTTATCATGGCGAAGACCCAACATTTCAGTAAGTTCGGACATCATGAAGTTTCTAAAGTGGCTACCGTGATCAGTGATGATAGATTGGGGAACACCAAAATGAGCTATGATGTGATTAAAAATGAATAATGTTGCGATCTTTCCAGTGTTGTCAAATGTCGACATTGCCTCAGCCCATTTCGTAAAGTAATCGATGGCTACAATAATGTATCCATGCCCCCCGTCCGAGTGAGGGTGACATGTCATGAAATTGATGCCCCATTTCACAAAGGGACCAACAGAGACCACAGGGTGAAGAGGAGCAGGATGTGACCGTATCTTCAGATTATAGGTCTAGCAAGCATGGCATTTTTGAATGGCGATTATGCAGTCATTAAATAAAGAAGACCAAAAATACCCTGCTCATAAGATCTTTTGGGCAGTAGCATACCCAGACATATGACCACCACATGCTCCAGAATGGAATCCATTTAGAGATTTCTCGGCTTCGTCAAACGTTATGCAGCGTTGAAAAATAGAGTCAATCCCCTGATGATAAAGAGTATCCCCGAGGATAATGTATTGACGGGCTTGATAGTGTATGCGACATCAGTCAGTACTAGACAAAGTTGGCCGAAAAGTCTGGGTTTGGAGATACATAATGATATCACCATACCAAAGATCATCAATACTGATAAGGAAAAGAGATTCATCGGGTAATGAATCAGTTGCTACATTTTCCATTTCAGAATAGGGAAAGTCTCATATCAACTCAGCAAACACTAAGGACTTCTTGGACTTGGCGTGTTCGAATTCCAAGTCAAACTCCTGGAGTATCAAAATCTATTTGGAGTATTTTCCCTCTAGCAATTGACATGTAAGAATGTGTTGCATAGGGTTGCAGTAAGAAATCATTGTAGTCTTGCGCGATAGGATATAATGCCGGAAGCATTGGACGGATTGGACGGCAGCCAAGGCTAGTTTTTCGACAAGTAAATATGTTATTTCAGTAGGAGTTAGACTTCGAATCAAGTAGTAGATAAAATGTTCATCGTTAACATCATCCTTTTGGACAAGAACCATATGAATGGTGTAATCCGAGGAAGCAAGGTAAAGGAAATAATTGCGACTATAATCGGGGGGAAAGAGAAGCGGAGCACGTGTTAGGGATAATTTCAAAACTTCGAAAGCATTGTTGGTAATGGTATCCCAGACGAACTCTGCTCCCTTTTTTAAGAGCCACGCAAATCCACGAGTTATCTCGGCATAATTTGGGATAAAACGATGAAGAAAGTTTGCTTTCCCCTGCAAACTTTGTAACTGGTGAATTGTAGAAGGAGGAGGGAGATTAAGGATCGTCTCAACCTTTAGAGGATCCACCCGGATCCCTTGATGTGAAACGATAAAACCTAGAAGTCGGCCGGATTCCACGCAGAAAACACACTTATGAGGATTCAAACGTATACGGTAGAACCGACAGCGGATGAAAATGGCTCGGAGGTGGGTTGGGTGATCGACTCGATGCATTGAGTGAGCGGGTAAATCATCCAGATATGGTTGGACGATGTTCTTGATATCATGGAAATCATAAGACATAACGCATTGAAAAGTTGTGCCAGCGTTCTTGAGACCGAAAGGTAGTTTCTGATAGGCAAAAGTACCCCAAGGACAAATAAAAGCAGTCTTATGTTGATGCTCGGGAACAATGTTGATTTGATTATACCCGGAGAAACCATCCATCAGAGAGAAGATTTCACTTCCGGCACAATCGTCGACAATCTGATCGACGAAGGGGGTAGGAAAGTTGTCTTTGGGACAAGATTTGTTGATATCCCTATAATCAACGCATACACGAATTGTGCCTTGTTTCTTGTCGATCGGGACAATATTGGAAACCCAGTCTGTGAGAGCCACCAGATAAATAAAGCCGTCTTTAAGAATTTTCTCGACTTCGAGCTTGATAGCAACCGCTTTACATGGGTGAACTAGATGAAGGCATTGCCAGACAGGTTTAGCGTTGGGGTATGTATTAATCTCATGTATCACAATCTCAGGGTTGATACCCGACATTTCTTCGTAGCTCCAGGCGAAGATGTCATGAAACTCTTTGAAAATGGATGTGTAGGTGACGATTTCATCAGAAGAACACGAAGCTCCGATATGGACATTTTCGACAATCCCAGGTTTGATGGAGATGTTAAAGGGAATAATGGGAGAAATATTGCTTAAGTTCCCTTCATAAAACACATCATGTGTGGACTCAGGAACGGTTGAGATGACGACAACAATCGACGAAGTCGAGATCCATTGGTAAATCTCAATGGTATGTTCCTCTAGAAAGAGGATGGAATGATGATTTCCATTGTCCCAAGGGGTGTCTTCCATGACAGACATGATCATTTCATCGGTGGGAAAAATGACACGAAAAGGATCGGGAGACAACTCACCAAGAGAGGGGGTAGAAGGTGTTGCCGATTGAATGGCCTGATAGGCAGATTCGACTGGACTTAATGGCATTTCGTCACCATAACGAAGATGATCTCCAGGGTCAGGTACTATCTAGGGGTCATGAGACGCAGGAAGTTCATGAATCGAGGTGGAGATCATGTTGATTGAAGCAACAGACGAGCGTGGAACATCGGGCGGTGGAATGGGGAAAGTACCCATTAACGAAGAGTCTTTTAGAAGGCCTACACTGACATTCTCATAACCCGGTGGGGTTTTAGCGATGAATGGTACATTTCCAGTACAGGTATCGGAATTAAATAAGTCTAGTTGGTCGACGATAACGACCTTTCCTTGATGTGGGAAACGTACCACACGGAAAATGGTCGACATAACTGAGCGCATGGAATCGATCCAGCTACGGCCAAGCAGAATATTGTAATCAAGGGGAGCGTCAAAGACTTCCACTTCGACTTGGACTATTTTTCCTTCTAATGCGATGGGCAATAAAGGAAGAACACCGTAGGGCTTAAAACTAGAGCCATTGAAGGCTTTAAGAGTGTTATGGGATTCATTCAAAGAAGGAGAGCCAATGGCTTTCCAACAAGCGAGAGACATGACACATGTCGAGGCACCCTCATCGATAACAGTTCGACAAATGTTTTTGTCAGAGACAATCACTTGGATCTGGAACGCGAGTTGAGGGGGTAACCTTGGAATGTGATCTTCCAAGTCAAAAATTATTAAATTCGTATCCATCTGATCGATTCCACCAATAGATTTCAACAATGCCTTATGTTGCGTAGGAAAGATTTGAAGGACTTCGAGGGATGACATCGCAGAAGGTGCTTGGGCCAAATATTCAACAATGCTGTAGTTCTAGGCAACATGAGCATGAGGATTGAAAGCTGATTTCCGAACAACACCCTTTGGGGGGGGTCAAAGAACTATGTCGAGGATCAGTCGTTCGAGATAAAGAGGACCATTAGTAGGTGGAGTCGCGGGAGAGGGTTGTACCGAGGAAGGCGGTAGATCATCAACCTTCTCTTTAGAGGGAGAATAATCTTTGGCTCGAGTGGTGAGTGCAACGTTGCTCTGATTTGAATCACCAGTACACATCAAAACATAGGATGTAGTAGAAGATGAGGGTTGTTCATGAATGACCAACTGAGCCTGTTGTTGAGACGGGAAGGGTTGGGACAAAATGGCCGGAGCAGGTGGTTTTGGAGCTCCTTGAAGGAACTTAGTGACCTTGGTGCGTTGTGGACAATCCTTCATGTAGTGATAATCACCATAGATAAGACAAGGGTATCAAGGTTTGCGCTTATCCCGATCGTCAACAAGTGTAGTTTTGGTTCGCTCTACTTGAGAAGTATTTTTGTCCTCCTTATTCTTTCCTCTTTCCTTTTTAGATTTTTTTTTACCGGCTGGGGTAGATTGAACTACATTTACCTTAGAAGTCTTTCTTGTGGGAGGGGTAGGAGACGGAGCATTTTGAACATTAGAAGAAGTAGGTTTGGGGTTTATGCTTGAGGCGGAATGTGGTTCGGCCTGGAAAGTGCCAATCACACCGTCGGGTACATGCGAAGCAGCTGGAGTAGTTGAAGTGGTGGAAGTGGAAGGACGAGGTAATTCATGTAGTAAGTCATAAAGGGTACCCATTTGTGAGTAAACGAGGTCCAGATATTGAGCACGACTTATGGCCTGTTCTTCTGTAACTACTCCACCCATGGAAATGTCACGACTGATGTCATTCACAAATGATTTTGTGAACCATTCTGCCAGCAATTGATTAGGGAGTTCGAGTTTAATGAGACGTCGTCTCCGTCGCCACTCATGAATGTGATCGGATATATGAGTGGCTTTGTTTTGTTTGAAAGAATTCAAAATCTCGGTGTCATAACGAATTGGTAACTGGTAGTGTGTGAGGAAAGCCATAGCTAGGGTGTTGAATTTAGAGAAGAAACCTCGTGGAAATTCTATATACCACTTCATAGCAGAACTTGTGAGGGTTCATTGAAAAAGACGTAAACGAATAGAGTCATCCATCAATGAGTTGGATGAACACCAGAGGTGAAAAGTCATGACGTTATTGTTTGGGTCCTCTCCCTCTTTGCAGTCGAATTTAGGAATGTCTGATGGTAGCTTGGTTGGTATAGCAGGCCATTGGGGAGAGTGACGAATTGGATCATTTAAAATCCTTGACAAATGCGGAAGATCCAAAGTGGCTCTGAAGGGTAACTGTCGATTCACCTGTGGGTATTGGTGGCTTTGGGGAGGAACCCTTGTCGGAAAACCAGTAGGACCATAAGAAGTCTGCATATAATGTGAAGACCCAGGCAGATTCAGTGGTGGTTGAAGAGGATAGTAGCTCATAGGATTGTACCCTGGAACAGGGACTTGAGTTTGAGAATTCGCCCCCCAAATGGGATTGAATGTACCTGGATATGATTGGCCCATACTAGGGGGTATCACAGATGCAGCTGGAAACTGTTGCCCCCCAGTCAATTGTGGAGGATGTTGTATCAACGGATTCCAATACTAGGCCAAGGATGGAGGTATGTTTTGACCATAAGGTGGGGTCAGTCCTCCCATCGAAGGTGGTGTTCCAATTGTGGGTAGCATTCCAATTGGAATTTGCCCGCTAAGAGGGGGTTGAGTCATACCACCTTGGTGAAATTGTCCACCAATGGGAATATGGTAATTTGGTGTGAATGAGGGAATAGTGCTACTAGGATTAAGACTACCAGTAGAAGACGAGGAGGGTCCTCCAAAAGGAAAATGAGGGAGTGTCGGAATAAAACCGGGAAGAGAGTGCCCAAAAGAAGAAGGACCACCAGGAGAGATGGATGGGGTTTGTGTAGGAGTGGGAATGGAAGCATTCAACGCACAGTATCCAGGTGGTAGTGTCAGAGTGACGTTGGGCGTACGCGGTGTGCTGATGGGAGAGAGACTAACTGCAGTAGACCCGGTTGGAACACTCGTAGTATCTATGTGATGGGCCATTTCGATAGGGATGGTAAAGTGATAGGTGGTAGTAAACGGTACTGTCTCTGGACAAGAGATTTCAGAAATCACAGGTGGGTTGATTTCTGAAATCACAAGTGAGCCTGGACCAAAAAAATCCCATCGAAAAACGCCCATAGACCAAAAAAGATCTTGGCCTTCAATGCCTAGAAAGGGTCCAACTGGTGATCCAGAAGATGTAACAACTAAGTCTCCGAAAGAATTCAGTGGCATAAATGTTCGCTCAGAAGCAGGGTGAAGTCGAAAGTCCTCTCGAGTATTTGTAATTTGAAAATATTCTAGAGAGTCATTTTGTGGCGTGGTGACAATTGGGACTTCACGTTGCTGAGGAGAGCCCTCAGGTGAACTTGTAGGCAAGGGTTGAGAACCTTCCAGATGCTCTGGAGATAAACCCTGCATTCTACGTGAATGATGTGGAGGAGCTATTGTAAACGAGTGACAAACTTCATGAAGAAAATCGTATGGTCAACTTTGGTAAACAAACAACACGTACTAGTAAACATAATATAGGAAGAAACACCAAGAAAACAAGACCTTCTAATTTCGAAGTCACTAGTTGGTGATGAAATCCAAGGTCGCAACAATGAGACGAGAAGGGGATGGGCTAGGGTGGAAAAGTTACGTTGACAACTTTCTTGACGAACTTACACCCTGGTGCAAGATCCCACACATAATCGTGGGTATACCCTCCAAGGAGCCCGAGTGAGTTTGGTCAACGTCGATTCCAGGTACCGTGAAGACTTTCCCCTTCACAGTCACCTTGTGTAAGACCTAGAAAGATAGGCCACTAAGGTTACCACTGACAACAATAAATCCTGGGGGGACAATCGACAGTCCGATCCACACGTAAGGGCAGGGTATCTAGCCCGAAATCAACTCAAAAGGCTTCCACTCATCATTGTGGGTATACCTCCGAGTGACCCTCATAATACATGCAATCTCTACACCGATATCAACACAACAGGGTGAGTAACTCTGTCAATATCAATGTGACCTCGTGTTTGACCCTTGTGTGAGAAGGGCTTCCCAGGACAAGATGTTGTAAATGGAATTTAACACTCCTTAACACAAGATGCTATTATGTGTTTTGTGCTTTGAAGAGTGTATCTCTTTTCCTATTCCAAAGCGCTAGCCTAGCTAAATGTTGGTGTAATAGAGCCCTAGAAAAGAGTTACTAGGTAAATTTTACAATTGCGCAATGTTATTAAGATATGTTGTTACTCAAAGGAAACGGAGATGAAACTGATGTTGTATGTGACTCTGACCCAATGATGCATGGATGAGAATGAAATATATCAATTTTTCGTTCAATGAATCCTATGTATGCGAGGGAAAGAAAAGTTTTCCAGATCAACCTTTGAACTACAAGACACAATTTCCTTTAAAATGCAATTCCAACAAATCACGCCAAAAATAACAATTCTCTATTGTTTCTTTTTCATTAATTTCAACAATTGATTTACAATACTTTCGAAGACGAAAATGATTTTAAAAGAAAAAATGTTTGTTCACTTTTCAAAAAGGACCTACACCATGATGGTGAGAGTGCAGAAAATAAAAAAACTAATGAGTAAGCAATAGATAAAAAACCCAAACCACTCTTACAATGGAAACAAAAATAACAAGCAAACCAAACTAGTCTTTTCAATTGCATAAGAAAAGTGATATTTCAAAGAATAAGAAAATGATAAAGACAAAGACGCTCAACTTTCAACCGATCGTTGGTCCTTAACCAAACAAGCACACTCAGATTCTGAAATCAGAGAGTGTAGCTTTGCCAAGAAAAGTCAAGAAATGAAAGTCAAGAACAAGTGACAGGAAGAGCCTTTGAAATCCTAAGACTGTTCGTGCAGAAAACCGAAGACAAGAAAAACATCAACCAATGGTCCAAGAAACTCTTTTTAGGCACCTAAACTGATCTGGGCAGTTGAAGATGCAAAAACTCAAATCCAAAATTTTGAAAAAGAAGGTTCGTGGGCTGGGAGTATTACACAGTGCGAGAATAGGTGATTCTCGCAGGTGAACTTTGAGCAGAGTGTGAGAACCTCACACTAAACCTAAAAGCAGAGTGTGAACTCAGTATATTCTCATAGGCCACTGTGGAGTGCAGTGCGAGAATGTCTGAAACTAGTCAAATTTTTGGAACTAGACACAAAATTTGAAGAGGCCTCTGGACCCAGAGGGTCTATCAGGGTATCTTGAAGACTCAGAGATTGATATGAATGGAGAAAAGTAAGGCAAGAGAAAATGGCCAAGGAAAAATACCAAAATCCACAAAGAAAACGGGTTATCCCCAGTGGAGTCACCAATTTTGTTATCGAACTAATCGGTAGGTGCGGACACTAACAGATCTCCCTAGATCCACCTGGATCTAGAACAAAACAGGACATGACATGACTCTTTCCCTAAGTTTTGACCATTGAATTAGCTAGTAGGAAGGAACAAGTAACATACCTTTGTATCACTTCCTAGGGTCTTTGTTTCTCTCACTTCACTCCGGTGCTCTCCTGAGGTCAATACCAAGACAACACAAACCAACCAAAGTGAAGATAGAAAAATATATTCAACTGTCAACTTATGTGTATGATCAAGGAATTACACAATAAAGTGAGAATAGCTTTAT
>JZKD02S0797697.1:388407-399344 GCA_000966675.3 Picea glauca
GATAGAAAAATATATTCAACTGTCAACTTATGTGTATGATCAAGGAATTACACAATAAAGTGAGAATAGCTTTATGGGAAAGGGACATGCCACTGTATTATATTAATTGAAAGTAGAAGATTACAACCTGATCGCCTTGATGTCGCAAGCTTCCTTTCGGTGGCTCTTGGCTCCAACACTCACACTTGCTCGATCCTTGCATGAAGAAAATCAAATCCTCTTGATAGACTTGCTAGAGTCTCCAAGCTCTTGTTCAAGCTAAGTCCTTCACACAATTCTTTCACCAATTTTCCAATGAATCTTGCTTAACCTTTTACATGAGAATTCCATCAATATATAAGAGAGAATGAGATGGTTACTTAGATAAGAATGATCCCACAATATCAGGGAATCCAGTACAAGGATAACCATTCGAATGCCAACCCATTCTTCTAGAAGATTCCCTTCTAGAAACATCGAAAAATCATCTTTTTCCAAGATTTAGAGAAGGTTTGCACCCTAGCTATGTAGCACAGTGCGAGAATTCCGCACCCTAGATTAAGGTAGCCTATGAGAATGGGTCATTCTCGCACCCTGGTATATTAGCAACCTGCGAACTCTCTTCAAAAGTATGTTTTCTGGGAAGAGATGACTGCCAATTTTCTCAGGAGAAAGTTCTTATGAATATCCTGAGTACACCATCATCAATACACCATCATGATGTCCAAAATCATGGGTAACAACCATAAAACTTAGAATGATCCATTCTGCAATGTGTAAGGAGGGAATTGTACTTCTCTAGGTCATATAATTTTCCTTTTCCATCCCAAAAATGTGGGAGGCCTTTGACAAACAATTGCTCAAATGTATCCTTACACTCTTGTATACTCTTCTTCATCTGCACAACTTTGGTTTGCACTGACTTAAGAAAATTGTGTTTAGCAATGATCCTCATGGCCCAAATGATTAGTGTAGTTTTTTATTTGACCCCAATGGTATGGATTTCGATGGTCAGTACAAATTTCAACAAATCAATAGAATTCTGGGCCCATTCCGAGGGATTTTTTGCTAGTGTCTCATTAACAATAGTACATCTACTTCAAGCAGTGATAGCCATGTTATCTTTGTCATTTATAAAATTCAGATAAACCCTGAACTTAACAACTTTAGTAGCAATAGCATCCTAGATTACATGTTTAGCTCCTTGCAACAATACTTTTCCCTTCAACCTCGTCTTCATCTTTTTCACCATTTCTTTCAAATATTGATTCTCGTTTTGGAATTGGGCCATATTTTCATCCTTCATATTCATCTCTTGTTGTATCTTTTCTATGACCTCCTTAAGGTTCTCGATCTCCCATGTCTTTAGATTACTTGGGACATAGATTGAACCAATCCATCAATGCTTGATCTAGTTTCCGTAGTAGGAGGTACAATCGCAACCATGTATGATTTTGCAGCCTGGCCTTGTGACCAACTCTCTTTTTCCTTTTCTAGTTGCAATACTTTAGATTTGTAATTAAGTCCTTCCTGTCTGAATGTTTCCTTTTCTTTCTCTAGAGAAGATATCTCTGTTGTTTGTCGACATTCTATGGTAGACATCTTCAAATTCTTCTTCAGGATTTTGATCATCTTCTCTTTCTCATCTAAAGAAACTTTTACCCCTTGAGGGCCTTTAGATTCCAATTTTTTGACCTGTGTCTTCCAGGATTTGCTGGATGCATTTTTATGGTTCAATTGTCCAACCAATTTGAGTGCATGGCTTGTCAGTATTGAAACCTTCAGACTCAAAATAAGGTAGTATGAATATATCATGTCACTGGCGTTTCTATGGAAATTTACCTTATCTGAGGCACCAATATTTTCATAAAGCAACTTGATCTCAGACACTTTATCTTCATTTGCCACCGCTATGTTAAATGTATTTATTTCTACATCCCTGAATGAGAATAGGGAAGACTTGTGATGGGATATTCTTTCAACCTCGTGTAACAATTCTCTTATTTCACTGTTGGCCATACTTCCTTTCACAACATATTGATTCACCAAATATTCTTTGGATTGGTAGACTAACCCAGGTGTCTTGCTAAAGACATGTTTCTTGCTGCTGAAAACCCTTGAGCTACTTTCACCCTGTGGCATGCTCTCTATATTAGATTGTTCATTTTTGGTTTTGCTCTCCAACATACCCCTGCTCATTTTATCTTTGGGATCTTCCTCTTCCAGGTTTACTATCTGTGGGGACTATGTGATCTTCACCTTCTTGAGAACATTTTGCTGACCACTGGTGCCCAAGGCTTCTAAACTGCTCCTTTTGTTATAAACACTCATCTTGGGAGATTTAATAATCAACCTTGGAGAATTTTTCTATGTCTAGATCTGTTGTGGGGATGACTCTATTTGTTGTGTCTGATCAGGCTGCAAAGTGACTTCCATATCTGCATAGGTTCCCATATTTTCCAGTTTATCAAATCCTTCAACATGCTCATGCTCATAAGGGCCTTGTCTTCTCATCAGTCTTATTTTATATATGATCGGGTGTGGGTCATGTTCCCTCTCTTGTAACTGTGTAAACCCAAATTCACTAATCTTGGCCTGGATCTAAGGTAAACAATACCTAGTGTTTACCAAAAAGGGTCCTATTATGAAAGGAAACTTTAAGTTAGATGCCTTGTGGGTATTCAGAAAATGCTTTGTCTCTGAAATGATCCTTTGTTTGTTGATCTCTAGGGAAAAGGCTCTGGGAGTCAAGAAGGCAGGTAAAAGGTAAGGTCCTTCTTGATAACCATATACCCAAATTAGAGTAGAATGCATGAACAAAATCCAATCTCCTACCCTGTTATCTGGATTGGGTTGTAGAGAGATTTCCATTTCTTCCAAAACCCTGGGCAGGCCAGTGCTGAAGATTAAGATATAAAATCTAGACATAATATTTTTTTATAAAAATTAGGATTGTGATCCTTTTGCATTCAGTCGAGATGAATGCATCTTCAGGGAACTCTATCTTATTCATTTCTAGAAACATTCTCAGTAAATGTGTGTAATACCTGAAGTGTCTTAGTGAATTGAAATTTACTAGTTGTTTGTGCATATTATCAGCGATGAACTCTTCAAAACTAATACAGACCGACTGAAAAAAGGTCAACAGGAATCCCAACATGAACTCTACTACAAACTTGTCATTATCCAATCCTAAAATTTGACTGAGTATGAAACAGGCCCACTGGACCTCAATAACCATGATGCTTATATTCATAGGCAATTGAAGACTCCCATAATGATATTCAGGTTTAACAATGGTCTATAAAAATAGGGTTTTGACCTTGGGGGAACATTCTCTGTAGACTGTGATTATTTTCTCTTCCTCGAAGGGCTATGACACTATGGGGGAAGAATCTGGTATACTGAGGGCATTTCGTATTGACGGGCTATCTATCCTGCACAAGACTTCTTACCCTAATTTATTCAAAACGACCTTTTCTTCTTGTGAATACTATTCTTCACACCAGCTTATGAACTCTGGGAAAGGGAACATGACTTCGACTACATAAGGGGTTATGGAGGCTTGGGCCTCTTCAAGGAAGGGTATTCATTTCTGAACATTGTCTAACAAGTTGGTTCTAGATACGGAAATGGGTGAGACGGTTATTTATGTGTCAAATATATCAGAGTCCCTGTCAATTAGGGCTTCTTCTTTAGAGGCAGGATCTGGCTCTGTTACAGATAAACTGAAAGGATTCATGGCCATGATGAAAAATACCTGTGAATTAGTGGAGAATGCACAATTCTGGTTCATAGTTGAGCTTCAATTTGACAGGGCAGTTGTGCTAGTTTTCAAACATTCAAAAGATTTGAAATATCATAAAATAATGCCCGGGGCCCTCCTTTTATATGAGCTTTTTGATATCAGGGGCGAGGAAAAGTGGTTTTGGGTAGACCTCTTTTCACCCCGATATGATTCCGGTGGCACCACGTGTCTACAGGTTGAAACCACGGTATTTTCCCCAACCCGCTCTCTAGTGTTTAACCTGCGTGCTACTTCATCGCCCGATATGTCTCCTAACCATCGATCTGGGCTGCTCAAGATCTATGGCCCATCGAGCCCCATCACCTCCTTTTTTCCACTATGTTTATCCCTTTCTCCGCTATATGTGACCTGGTCCTCCAAACTATCATGCCTCCACCCTGATGTAGCCCCTTGATAAATCTGAGACTTGGATTCCATCAAAAGAAAATTGTTATGGTGATAACATAGCCTCCGACTGGGGATGCTATCCTCCCTGTGAGGTAGCAAAGAACTATATACCAAGTGCCTACCCATTGGGATGTTATTTATTCATGTGATATGAACCCGCTGGCCTTTATTCAAAAAATAAAAATCGACCCAACATAGCTCAGGCCCTTCACCTCAGGCTTCATCTATGTTTCTTTTATTCCAACTTCTTTATGCGAAAAGAAAATGTAAAAATGATTATGTATAATGAATGGAAGGGGTGATGATTTTTTAAACAATGCAATGTTTGAGGAACCTTCCATTCACAGGCCCTCCTCCAACGATGTCTCCATTACTCTTCTGTAGTAAGTAGGCATTACTCCCACAGTATGATACAATCTCGAACGGTCCCAGCCAGAGATGGTCAAACTTCCCATGCTTTCCCTTATCTTCGTTTCTGGCATCCCATTTTAGTACCAAGTCTCCCATCTCAAAATCATCCATCTTGGTGCGTCTATCAAAAGCCTCTTTGATATTGTCTTGGTGCAGATGGGCATTATGGAAAACCTATTCCCTGGTTTGTTGTACATTGATCATCTCATCATCTCTTCTCTGATTGTCGTTTGTTTCTGCCTTCTGTTCCTGTAACAACTTCATCACTAGCAATCCCAATGTAGTAGGAAAAATAGCCTCCGTTCCATAAATGATCTAGAAAGGAGACGTGGCTATGGATCTCTTTGGGGATATTATGTCAACCCATAATGCATGGATGATATTTTTGTGCCAGGCCTTTTTGTTTTCTTGTAGGAGTTTTTTGATGATTCTGACTAAGATTTTATTTGAAGATTCAGCCAATCCATTTCCTTGAGGATAATATGATGTAGAATGACCAAGGGTGAGATTGTAATCTCTGCAGAATTTTTCTATTTTCTTGGATTTGAAAGCCATTGCATTGTCTATTATGATCTTGGTTGGACATCCAAATCTGGACATAATATTTTCTTCTAAAAATCGGATGATAACGTCATCTATTGCCTTCCTGGTGGGAACTGCCTCAATGCACTTAGTGAAATAATCAGTCATTGTAAGAATCCATTTCTGTTGAGCTGAGGATTGTGGGTGTATTTCTCCTATAAAATCAAGGCCCCACTGTCTGAAAGGAGCTTCCACCGAAATTGGTTTTAAAGTCATAGACTACAATTTTCCTTTCCCATCAAAAATATGACACTCGTGAAATTTTGAAACCTCTTTATAAATGTTGGGAAAGATGCTAGGCCAATATAATCCAGCCCTCAAAATCTTATGCACAATTGTCTTCCAATAATGATGACCCCCACAATCACCCTTATGGAACTCTCTGATGGTTGTTTCTGCTTCTCCTTCTATAGAACAACTCAATAAAATCCTCAGTAGATCTTTCCAATATAGAGATTCATTCACAATGCAAAATTTTGCTACTTTTAGTTTCAAGAATATGGCCTTTGTTTTACTAAATTCAGGAGGAGCTTGCAAATTTTTCAACATAAAGATGATGTCCACATACCATGTGGAGTCAAGAAATTTCTAGGATATTTGTGGAGTCCCCTTCTTTTCTTCTGCGCCTTTTGATAGGTCAAAAATGAGATTTATTCCTAAGAGTTCACAATTTGTCTATGCCATCAGCTTCGCAAGACCCTATCTCTTGATCAAATTGGTGGGTTTGATCTCAAGGTCATATTATAATAGTATTGCTATCCATTTACCCCTCTTTCCTTCAGGGTTAGGTTGGTTTAAGATGCCTTTCACTG
This sequence comes from Picea glauca, assembly GCA_000966675.3. NCBI lineage: Eukaryota > Viridiplantae > Streptophyta > Pinopsida > Pinales > Pinaceae > Picea > Picea glauca. The sequence goes on from JZKD02S0797697.1 coordinate 394,387, forward strand.
AGCTGCTGGGTACATAAGTAGTAGTATGGGAATGTAGGATGTAAAATCTGAATTATTTCAATGCCTTGACTAAAGCATATGCTTGCTTCTCCATGATGTCATACTTCAAAGGAGCATCCCTCAATGTCTTGCTGTAATATGCTATGGGATTCTCAAAATTCTGGTCATCTTTATGGAGTAAAACACCAACCATTGTGTGTTCTGAACAGAAAGAGAACAATATGAAATCCTTTTCAAAATTAGGATTGGCCAGCACAGGAGCCTTGGTCAATTCCATCTTGATGTCTTCAAAAGATTTTCTAGCCTCAAGAATCCACTTTATTTAATTTCCCTTCTTGAGCATGTTGGTAATATGTTTTATGATTTCAAACAAATTAGGGATGAATCTTCTCAGAAAGTTCACTTTGCCTAGGAAAGATTGTACCTCGTTTTTACTTCTGGGTATGACAATTTTCAAGATTCCCTCAACTTTGTTGGGGTCTACCTTTATCCCTTATTTTGAAATAATGTGACCCAATATATTTCCTTCTTCCATGGAGAAATTTGACTTCTTAGGATTCAACGAGATTCCAAAATTTCTACATTTTTGAAATGCCCTTATAAGATGCTTGAGGTGTTCCTCATCTGAGGTAGAATACACAATGATGTTATCAAGGTACATAGCAATGAATTTGTTTTTTTCATCAGAAAAATATATGTCCATAGCTCTTTGAAATGTTTCCCCTGCATTCATAAGCCCAAAAGGCATCTTGGCATACATAAATGTTCCCCATGGTGTGGTAAATGTTGTCTTTTCCTAATCTTCAGGGTGCACCATAATATGGTTGTATCCTAAGAAGCCATCTAACATTGACATTTTCTGAGAGCCCACCACCTTCTGCAAAATATGATCCATCCTAGGCAATGGGTAATTGTCTTTTAGAGATACTTTGTTCAAATTCCTGAAATCCACACAGAACTGGATTTCTCCACTCTTCTTTCCGAATGGCACCAGATTTGCCACCCATATAGAAAATATCAGGGACACTATGATTTTAGCTTCAAATAGTTTATTTACTTCTTTCTCGATCAAAGGTAACAATAAAGGATTTATCCTCCTTAATTTATGTTTGAAAGGTTTATGATCTTCTTTTATTGGGATTGGTGTCATATACTTTCAAATCATCATAGCTCTAGGAAAAAATGTCAGGGAATTATTTCATTAACTTGACATACCTTTCCTTGACTTCAGGACCGAGATTTATGGACAACTTAATGATATTTGGATCTTCTGGAGTCCCAATATTGCAATCTTCCACATCCCCTTCATTTACTGTAATCTTTGGACTTCTAGCCACATATTTATTATCAAAGAGTTTCTCCAATGGGACCAGACCCTTGGGAATGATGTTTCTTTTTAGCTGAATGATATCTCTTCCTACAATCTGATTGTCAAAATACCCCTCCTTTGTGAAAGAAGTTGCATCCACCTCATCATAACAATATTCATCGTCAATGTTTAGATTCTCAAATTAATTCTTCATATTGAGGAAGCTTTCTATCTGTTTTTCATCTTCAAAAAATTTCCAGTGCTTCATATTATCTGGTACTATTGGAATGTACTTGAAATCAACCTTGTAGCTTTTGTCAGGGAAAATTGGAACTTTGAAAATTGCTACTGAAGTAGCTACGACATCAACAACCTGGTTTTGTTCTCTTGGAATTGTTAAAAGGTTACATTCTGGAAACTTCTCAAGGAGGTCTAGTACCAGATTCATATAAGCCCTCAGTTTGGGATTTTTTTCTTGATACATGAATTTGATTTGATTTATAATTAGCTCAGAGTCTCCATGTACAACAATTCTTTTGGCACCCAATTCTTCCAAAACTTTCAACCCCAATATTAATGCTTCATAGTCGGCCATGTTATTCGTGCATTCAAAAACAAGCTTGTAAGAACATAATTATTGATCCAAATGTTAGCTCCCGCTCCTTCTTTGCAAGCAGCCCCATCAAAACTCATCTTCCATATCTGATCTTCTGCTTCATCCTGCTACTTTGAATACTCCCTACTCTACTTATCAGATCTTTATTTTTCAGCCACATCAATGTATGACCCCTTCTCTTCAAAACACAAGTCATTGAAGAAAATGGAAGATCCCAACTCAATTTCCATAGAGTAGATGGGGTGATTTCTCAGTTGTGACTTGTTGTTGACCATGTTTTTGAGCAAAAATCCTCTGTATAACCTTCTTCCCTGACCAAAAACAGGGATGGTGTCACATGACATGTCCATATGGAGGGTTCCTTTCAATTTTGCAGCCCAAGACCTTGACAACAATATGCCAAACTTGGGAGGGATGTCTTCTACCACTAAATCCATAACCATGTTCTTTGCTAGAATTTGTGCCAAAGATACCACCATATCTTTAATAATACCTAGGCACTTCACCTTCCTAGAATCGAAAGAGAACATATCTTTGTAAGGCCTTGTGATGTCCAGGCCTAGTTGTGTTCGACAACACAGGTATTCCAACAGAGGAGGAACACCTTCAGTAACCACTCACATAACCATATCAAAGATCAAAAAACCAATGTTTTCATGTGGTAAAACCTCTACGGGGAAACATCCACGGCCCCAACCAACACGGCCACTTGGAGGAGTTTATTAATGCAAATAAAAAGATTACAAAAAGATTTTACAAGAGATTTTCTCACAATCAATCATTAGCAAATGAACCTCCATGATCTTTAAATAAAGATCGCGGACCAATCGGGTGTTAAGCCACATATCAATGGTCGTTAAGATTGAGGAGAGTATGAACCGTCGGATCACTCTATGTCGGGAACATATCATGACCATCAGATTTCCTAACTACAAATGCATACTAATGCATACTAAAGAAACACACTAGAAAACACACTTTTACTTAATGACACAATAGACCAAGTAGATCTTACTAATTCCTAAGTGTCTAAATATCCTAACATCCCCCCTTAAGAACAAATTGGGATAGGATTGAAGGATTTACAATAGTGACACAATAAGAGAAGGAAGGAGGCATTAGAGCCTATCCCCACTTAATGACAAATTCCTGAACTCCTAACATAGATCGAAGTTTGGAAAACTTCTCTTCTATAAGAGACTTTGTGAAAATGTCTGCAACTTGATCTTTTGTAGGGAAAAAGAGCACTTCAATAACTTTATCATGAATGAGCTTTATAATGAAGTGCATGTGTAGCTCAATGTGTTTTCTACGCTGATGTTGAAATGGGTCTTTGGCGAGCTTGATGGCACTTTGATTATCACACAAAAGGTTGGTCAGATGCTGGTGATGGAATCCAAACTCTGAAAGGATCTGTCAAAGCCACAGGGATTCCTGACTTGCATTTACCACTTCTCGATACTTTGCTTCTGTTGAAGAAAGTGCAATATCTTGTTGTTTCTGACAAGCCCAAGTGACAGGTCCTAAACCAAGGCTGAAAACATAATATGCAATAGACTTCTGATCATCAAGGTCGTCGGCCCAATCTGAATCAGTGAAACCAACCAATAAAGGAGTCCCCCCCTAAACTATAATGTATCCTGAACTGAACTATACCACGAACATAGCGAAGTATCCTTTTAGCTACTTGCCAATGGCTTTTATGGGGTGTTTGCATATATCGGGAATAAGACTAGCAACAAAGGAAATATTAGGACAGGTATGAGTCAGGTATAAGAGGCTACCAACTAACTGACGGTACAGAGTGGCATCAACTTCAGGAGAAGTACAAGTGGCAGAAAGCTTGACTCTAGACTAGAAGGGAGAAGGGGTTGGTTTACAATCGTCCATGTGAAAGCGACAAAGAAGGTCACAAGCATACTTAAACTGGGAAAGAAAAATTCCTTCATTGGTTTTCAAAACTTGGAGGTAAAGGAAATAGTGAAAAAAGCCTAAGTCTATCATTTCAAATTTCTTCTTAAGGCTGGTTTTCACATGGTTTAAAAGTTTTGAGTCACTACCAGTAAGGATAAGGTCATCAACATAAAGGACAAGGATTATGAGATGGCTTCCTACTTTCTTGGTATAGACATTAGGATCAGAATGGAATCTAGAGAATTCAATGGTAATAAGAAAGCTATACATTTTGGCATACCAAGCTCAGGGATCTTTCTTGAGACCATAAAGAGATTTCTTGAGGCGACAAACAGGGCTAGAGTCATTCTAGACATAGCCAGAAGGTTGTTCCATGTATATTTCTTCTTTCAAATCTCCATGCACGAAGGTGGATTTAACATCCATCTGATGGACCTCCCATTTATGTGAGGTAGCAAGGGCAAGAATAAGGCGGATGGAATTCATTTTTTCTACAGGGGAAAAGGTTTCATTATAGTCAATTATTTCAACTTGGGAAAATCCTTTGGCAACTAATTGAGACTTGTGTCTTTCAACACTTCCATCTGATGCATACTTAGTTCTGTAGACCCATTTGCTTCTAACAAGTTTTGTTCCTTTTGGAAGAGGTACAGGATCCCAAGTATCATTTTCCATTAAAGAGCGATACTCGTCATTCATTGTTGTATCCCAATCTGGATGACCTAAAGCTTCTACAAATGTCTTTGGATAATGAGTTTCTGAAACTTGAGAGAAAAGAGAAGAGGCCCACTGGAACTGTGAACGTGTCCGACATTGATCTGAAGGATCATCGACAAGATCACCAGCTACTTCTCGTGTTGAACATACCCATCTAGGAAGAGGTGGAGCTGGTGCTGGTTCAGGTTCAAAGGACTCATCTGGAGGAGGGTGAACAGGTGGAGGAGGATTTTTATCCTCACTGTCATCATCTAAAGAAGAAACCAGATCATAAGAAGGAACAAACACCGAATTAGGCTCGCAGGCCAAGAGATTTTCATCAAATTTAATATCTCTTCTAATAATAATTTCATTACAATGTGATTGAAGAAGTCTGTAACCTTTGACATCTTCAGAATAACC
>JZKD02S0797697.1:401013-414117 GCA_000966675.3 Picea glauca
TAAATCTTCCATATGAGATTTCCATTGGAAGTAGTTGTTGCTGGTAAGCAAGACAATACTTGTAGAAGCCATATTAAATATGCAGATAATGTGGATTTAAAAATTGAAACTGATGATCTAGCTGGAAAGAGCTCGAAAAGTTATGCAGTTTTAAAAAAACGGCACTGAAAATGAACTTTTGATGTTAGAGTTATGCCCTTTTTAAAAAAGGCACAATCGGTAACCAAATGACCACGTGACTATGTAAGTTTCTTTATGAAGTGACCCACTTTTATAAAGAGAAGTGGGGATCACTTTTACAGTGAAGTTACTTTATAACAGAAAAGTTGCATGCAAAATAAATAACTCTAAAATAAAATATTAAAGCTACTTATAGTGATTCACTTTTATACTTGAAGTGAAATACACTTTACAATTTTAGCATGAACTTTTTCAAAAAAGGTAACAAAAGAGAGACTTGAACTCAAGACCTCTTACTTAATAATGCAACTTTTAACCAAATGATCTAGCAAAACATATTGTAATGTTTAGAAGGTGGATTGGGGTTTTTGTTGTTGTTGTTGAAGACGGCCTTGGAGAGCTTGCTAAAAAACAACTCTTTTCACACAAGAAAACAATTTTGCTTCTCGATGACAATAAGGGTTAGATCTCGGTTAGCTTACCTGGAAGATGCACCTTTTCTTATCTGTTTCTGATTTATCGAGATCGCATAGGGCGGGGGGGAAATAGAATATGTAGATATAAAAGAGTAGAAACTTGGAAATAAATAAAACAAAACCGAAATAAAACCAAAATACTACTCTGCAAAAATTTTAAAAAATGAGTATTCAAACTTTATGCCTCTGGATCTGACTGTAATGGCCGTATCTTGGGCAAATGGAAACCTTTTCGAGTGAAAAAAAAAGTGTTCCTGACTGAAAATATCACTACGGATGCAATGGAACATTCCATTCATCCTAGAAAGTTACAAAAATGATAGAAAGTGGAGATGAGACAACTCGGCTTCACGATCTCGATCTACAACAGGGGCGGGTCTTCAAACAGTCTCTGATACCATGTTCGACAACACAGGTATTCCAATAGAGGAAAACATCTTCAGTAACCACTCACATAAATAGATGAACACATCTTCAGTAACCACTCACATAACTAGATGAAAGATCAACACACTAATGTTTTCACGTGGTAAAACCCCTACGGGGAAACATCCACAACCCCATCCAATGCGGTCACTTGGAGTAGTTTATGAATGCAAAGAAAATGATTACAGAGAGATTTTACAAGAGATTTTCTCACAATCGATCATTGGAAAATGATCCTGTATGCTCTTTAAATAGAGATCATGGACCAATTGGGTGTTAATCCATAGATCAATGGCCGTTAAGATCGAGGAAAGTATGAACCGTCGGATCACTGTATGTTGGGAACATATCGTGACCGTTGGATTTTCTAACTACAAATGCATACTAATGCATACTAAAGAAACACACTTTTACCTAATGACACAATAGACCAAGTAGATATTACTAACTCCTAAGTGTCTAAATATCCTAACAAGTTGGTCCATGACCACCTTGGGCATTAGGTTATGAGATGCTACAGAATCCAACATGGCATTGTGTAGAGTCATATCATGGATATTCAGGCTAACATAGAAAGGGAGGACTTCTTCGTTATCACCATTTTCTTCTACTCTTAGTCCGAATAAGATGACAGGGTGGTCATATTGAATGTTCAAGGTATCATAATCCTGTTCTGTCTTAAGCATCTTGATGATTTGGTTTCTATATTCACTATTCTTGATTAATTCATTAAATGGTACATAAATCTTGATCTTGGCCATCTCACTTTCAAAATTAAAAGAGGATGAAGTCTTCTCTACCTCTTTGGTGACTGTTTCTTTCCTTGCCTCCAATATTATCCTCTGAGGTTCTTATTTTTTGTTTCCTTTGTCCACAGTACCTTTTGCAACATAATCCTTTGCAGTGGAATCTTTTGTAGCTGAATCCTTTGCAACAGAGTCGTTTTTGGGCTGACTTGAAGAAGGTATGTTACTGTGAGCTTCTTTGGTGGGGTTTCCTTTTGGAGGATTTCCCTTTGGAGGGTTTGGAGGTAACTTTTGATTTCGAAGGTTATATTGTCTTTGGAATTGCATGATGGAATTTTGAAATCATATTTGGTAATATTTTGTTTCTATTGATAGCCTTTCCTCTTCATCTTGCAAAAATATCTCACTTGCATCCGTGAACTGATCATGCTCTTTTTTAGTCAAAAACACCTATGTTTATTTATCATCACAACAATTCATGTTGTCTTCAAAATATCCATCATAATTCTCATCTACATAATTATTTTGAAAAGGAGACCTTTTTTGGTGTTCCCCCTGATTTCCTTGATTTCTCTGATTCACCTGATTTGCTTGATTTGCTTGATTCCCCTGATTTCCTTGAGTTCTTTGCTCTCTTTGTCTAATTTGTGGGATTGTTGGTCTTCTCGGATTTCTGGGTGGACCATCAGCCTATTATCTGGGGTTAGACCTATTTCCCAGGGCCATTCTCTCCATCATTCTCTCCATGTTTCTCATCATTGCTTCAAACCTTTATTCTAATGTTTGTAATGTTGAAGGTTGAGATTTATATTGAGTTTTGTTTATGTCCCTACCAGAGTTAGCTTTCATCTTTCCTGAAGCCATTAGGTTCACTTTGAATTCTATGACATCAGTCATCATATCATCTAATGTGGCAGATCTTCATTCTCTTAATAATAAAGCAAAATCACTTTCAAAAGAATCAACATACCTGAGCTGAGCAACTTTAGGGGGGAGTTTTACCTCGGAAAGAATAAAATTATAGACCTTCATGAATCTGGTGGAAAATTCCTACACTGTTTCATTAGGTAATCTCTTCATGTTGTTGTACTGGGTCAACATCTAAAGGGGATTTTTCTTGTCTCCCCATTTTGCAAGGAAGTTGGTTTCAAAGGCCTCGAAATATACGATACTAGCTACTGGAAGGGCTTTGAACCACTTCCTCACTTCTCCTACAAGATTTGGTGAAAACAACCTCATTTTCATATCTTCAAAGTACACCTCTTCCAAGTATATGAAATCATTAAACTAGTCTAGCTGCTTCTGGGCTGATATGTTGTCTTCAATGTCATATAGTCTGATCCTTAGGTTATAATCTTGAGGCAAATCATGTAGTTGAGTAGGCAATATGAGGGGAGAAAATATAGCTTCCATGGCTATTGTGAGGGGTCAAAGTGTCTATTGGTTCTAAGAGGGGATCATTATAGGCCCGACAAATGCGACTAAAATCAAATCTTGGAATCTCTTTTTGTCAAAGATGGTCTCGCTTAAACAAGATTCAGACTTAGTTCTAAATAAGGCTTGCTCAAATTTCACATTGAACTCAAGTTCTTCAATGTTATTCACTTCATCCTTGGGAAAGGACAGATATCAGTCTAGATGCAACACTGGGGTTACTGTCTTTTATTTTCTTTTATGTATAAGATTTTCAGGGTCAGACACAGGGATTGCATCTTCTTGGTCTGGGTTGCTCCTGGTGTGAATTCTCTTAGGAGCCATGATTTCTATCTCACACTGTTTTGTGCAACTGGTCTCTTGGTAACAGAGTCACCAGGGAAAAAATAATTTGAACCAATAAGGTATTTGATCCACTATCACCCTCAGGGATCAAGCTAGAACTTTAAGTCATTTTCCCAGGGAAGATTTTTTAATTTCATCCCCGACAACGACACTAGAATGTTAGCACTCTGTAAATTTTATCCGACTGAATAGAAAAATGACTAGGTACTAGTGTGATAACCTTAGAAAGGTCTCTCTCATGTCATTGGGTATTTCTTTGATAATCAGTGGCTAGATTTGTTTTTTTTGGGGGAGGGGTTTATAAAGTTGCTGGCGAGGAAGGGGAGGGACACTTTGGGCATTGGAGTCGAAATTCTGAAAGTGAATGAAAACAATGACTGACCGATAGAAATCTCCATAGGATAAAGGCTAAATGAGGTAATGAATTTGAGTTGTAAATTGAGTTTAATCAGAGTGGTAAGGGGAAGGAGAAAACAAATAACTGCATCAAAGCTTTACAGAAATGAATTATGAATTAGTTAAGAAGAAATACACACAGTTTAAATTTCTTAAGCCGAGAGCATCACAAGACGAATTCCGAGCCTTTAACTCTCCAATTTAAACAGATGAAAATGTAAGTGGAATAAAAGAACACAGGAAATACATACAATGAAAGGAGACAAAACTCATATCACCAACATTAGAATCTTTTCATAGAGACTTCAAAAGCTTCTACATGTGTATTCAATTCAGCTCCATAAAATTACAATTGAGTTCAAAAACAACAAAAATTTGCTCTTGCACTTTTGCCAACATTAATTCATTCAAAATTTCTAGTACTTATACACTTCGATTACAATGGTTGAAGCCGAAACATTTCAGCTTCTAAAACTGACTATAATAATTTCAACTGACAGTCTTGGCATATGAACCGATTTACAATGATTAAAAAAAAATGTTTCAAAAATTAGGGACAAATATTTTTGACTGCTCGGCTTCCTCTGTGCCACTTATCCTGCTCCAATCTCCTGATGAACTTGCCTAGTAAGTGACACCTAGAGGTTACTTACTGGTCCTTGGAAAACTACATTTCATCTTGTCCAACCGCACGATCTCCTTCCACTGTGATTCAAAAGGAATCTCATAATCCATAATTTCCTTTATCAGAATCTCCAGGTCGATGCAAGTGGCATAAGACATAGTTGGCAGCCCAATTTTTACCATCTTAAACTAATTTAATATCTCAAAATTTGTGGCTAAATGTTCTACTAGACTTGGTCCCTTCAAGTTTTCTTCCAAATCGTCAAACTTAGAATGATCCATTCTGCAATGTGTGAGGAGGGAATTGTACTGCTATAGGTCATATAATTTTCCTTCTCCATCCCAAAAATGTGGGAGGCCTTTGACAAACAATTGCTCAAATGTATCCTTACACTCTTGTATACTTTGCTCCATCTGCACGACTTTGGTTTGCACTGACTTGAGAAAATTGTTCTTAGCGATGATCCTCCTAGCCCAAATGATTAGTTCAATTTTGTCTTTGACCCCAATGGTCTAGAGTTCGACAGTGGGTACAGAGTTTAGCAAATCAATAGCGTTATGGGCCCATTCCGAGGGATTTTTCACTAGTGTTTCATTAACAACAATACATCTACTTTGAGCAGTGATAGCCATGCTATCTTTGTCATTTTTAAAATTTAGATAAACCCTGAACTTAGCAGCTTCAGTAGAAATAGCATCCCATATTACATGTTTAGCTCCTTGCAATAGTACTTTTCCCTTCAACCTCATCTTCGGCTTGTTCACCCTTTCTTGCAAATATTGATTCTTCTTTTGGAATTGGGCCATCTTTTCATCCTTCATTTTTATCTCTTGTTGTAGTTTTTATATGACCTCCTTAAGGCTCCTGATCTCCCCTGTAAACTTACTTGGGACATAGCCTGAACCAATCCATCAATTCTTGATCCAATTTCTGTAGTAGGAGGTACAATAGCAGCCATGGATTATGTTGTTTCCTATCCTTGTGACCAACTCTCTTTTTCCTTTTCCAACTGCAATACTTTGGCTTTGTAATTTAGTGCTTCCTGTCTGAATGTATCCTTTTCTTTCTCTAGAGAAGATATCTATGTTGTATGTGGATGTTCTATGGAAGACATCTTTAGCTTCTTATTCATGCTTTGGATCATCTTCTGTTTCTCATCTAAAGAATCTTTTACCCCTTGAGGGCCTTCAGATTCCAATCTTTTCACCTGTGACTGCCAGGATTTGTTGGATTCCTTTTCTTGCTTCAATCTTCTATCCAATTTGAGTTCATGGCTTATCAGTATTGAAACCTTCAGACTCAGAATCAGGTAGTCTGAATATAGCATGTCACTAGAGTTTTTGTGGAACTTTACCTTGTCTAAGGCACCAATATTTTCATAATGCAACTTGATCTCAGACACTTTATCTTCATCTGCGACTGCTATGTTAAATGTATTTCTTTCTACATCTCTAACTGAGAAAAGGGAATAATTGTGTTTGGAGATTCTTTCAACCTCGGGTAGCAATTCTCTTATTTCACTATTGGCCATACTTCCTTTAACAACATACTAATTTTCCAAATCTTCTCTGGATTGGTAGACTTCCCTAGGTGTCTTGCTAAAGACATTTTTCTTACTGCTGAAATCCCTTGAGCTAATTTCACCCTGTGGCATGCTCTATGTATTAGCTTCTTCATTTTTGGTTCTACTCTCCACCATTTCCCTGCTCATTTTCTCTTTGGGTTGTTCCTCCTCTAGGTTTACTATCTGTGGGGACTGTGTGATCTTCACCTTCTTGAGAACATTTTGCTGGCCACTCGTGCCCAAGGCTTCTGAACTACTCCTTTTGTTATAAACACTCATCTTGGGATCTTTAATAATCAACCTTGGAGAAGTTTTCTGTGTCTGGATCTACTGTAGGGCTGACTCTATTTGTTGTGTATGATAAGATTGCAAAGTGACTTCCATATCTGCATAGGTTTCCAGATTTTCCAGTTTATCAAATTCTTCAACATGATCATTCTCATAGGGGCCTTGTCTGCTCATCAGTCTTATTTTAGATATAATCTGGTGTGGGTCATATTTCCTCCCTTGTAACTGTGTAAACCCAAATTCACTGAGTTTGGCCTAGATCTAAAGTAAACAAGACCTAGTCTTTACCACAAAGGTGTTGGAAATATAACTAAGAGGGGGGGTGAATCAGTTATATATATAAGCTTGAAAATTTTCTTGTGATTTTTTATTCTTTCTATATTATTATTTAATGTGTTTCTTGTTACCTTAACATGCATAGATATACAATGATCAATCACATAGAATACACATAGACACTGATTTTCCTGAGGAAACCCATAAAGGGTGAAAAACTCTTCTTCTTAGGATGTCAATCAAGCTCCAACTTTCATGTACATCACATTCTTTGAGTTCCGACTCAAATATGAGGCTACAACCTCTGATAGAAAGCTACAACTTGCAGAGAGAACCAACTCTCATATTTCTCTAGCACCAACTAGATGGAAGCACCAACTCCTAGACTATCTTCTAGCACCAACTAGAATCAAGGGGACTACGATCCTCCCTAGCACCACCCTAGCACCCTGAGTGAATCTTAAAAAACTTTACTTACTTGATTTATCTCTGATTTGGTCTATTATAGCTCCATGTATGCTCTTCCTTCTTCATCTTCTTTACACTGTCCCGCTTCAACACCATTCTACTTCTATGTGCTTCTCTTCTTATCTTTGTACTCAACAACAACACATCTCTCTTCTTTGTTCTGTGTTTTTATATTCTCTGCACACCAAATGCATGCTATGCACAATGCCTCTACATGCTCTTCACTGCGTCACTATACTGCCCTACTGGTTGTTCACTGCAGCTCTTCCTACCACGTCCTCACCCCTCAACAAAACACCTTTACTTCTTTGTTCTGCATGATTTTTTCATCCTTAGTCCTCTGCTAGATCATCATGGAAAATCTTCATCTTCTCTAGCGGTTATACTAAATATGTTCATCACTAGTGGCCATTATCCAAGGCTTCTTTGGCTTCTCTGGCTGTCTCGACTCTTCGTCTTCACTGTTAGTTACAACTAGTCTGTTTTTGGCTTCTATGGATGTTGAATATTTTGAACGATTGAGATCTTGATGGAAGTCAAAACCAGAAATCAATGGTTCATCTTGAACTATACCCACGTGAACTGGCACCAGGCACAAGATGCTTCTCCAAGTGACCACTAGTTGTGACCACATGCCTAATCAAAAGGTGCTTTGCAATTTCGCGTTTTGCGATTTTTTCTTCAAATCACTTTGAATCTTCCAAGTCCCGATCACGAAATAGAGTCTAGCTACGCTAGCTCCTTCTCCTAAAATGACCACCGACAGTGACCACAAACTACACAAAAAAGCGCTTCTCAATTTCGTGTTTCGCGAGTTTTTATGTGAGTCACTCTGACTCTTCCAAATCCTGATCATGAAATAGAGCCTATATACGCTAGCTCCTTCCCCTCATGTGACCACTAGCAGTGACCACCAGATATTCCAATAGGCGCTTCATGATTTCGCACTTCACGAGTTTTTGCAACTCCTTCTTCTAGATTTCCCGATCTGCGAATCAACGAAATGTTGATCTCTTGCCACGTGTCCTTCTTGGATCAACGACTGTGATTCTATGATGAAAATTTGTTTTGGATGAAATCCAATGGCTCTCCATATTCACTTATCCTATCCTTCCACTTAAAGTGATCCAATGGTGACGATTCCTTTCATGGTCCAACGACCCAGATATTATCATGACTTTGCATTTCGCGAAGTTGGAGCATTGCTCACCTCCCTTATTTCTATTAGAAATTCTATGAAATTCCTCATCTGCTACCACGTGTCCTTCGGATCAAATGGTCCAGAAGCCATCGATATTTTTTGTTTCGCGATATCTACGGACTGCTCGACGGAATTCTCCTGATTTGTGATTCTGTGAAACTCCTCATATTCTACCACGTGTCCTTCAGATCGAATGGTCCAGAATCCATCATGATTTCATGTTTCACAATATCTGTAGACTTCTCAATATAGTTCTCCCGATTCTCTATTCTCTTAATTTGCTCATCTGCCGCCACGAGTCCTCCTCGATGATGGACGGTCCCCCTGCTTTTGAGCCTTTGTAAGCCCACTGCACCTTGCACTTAAAGGTCTTGATTGTTCTTCTGGATCCAACGATGGTCAGTCCTCGTGCTTAGATATGATGCCTGAGATCTGTTCTCCTTCTGGGATTTCTTTTCTGAGATTTGATCACAGCAAACTTTTCACTTCTCCTCCTGATATTTCTTGCCTTCTTCTATGCCTTATGTTCTTTCCATCATCACTGTTGTTCTTGCCATCAATGACAAGAACAATTTTTTTTTAAAGCATGCCAACAATATCCCCCTTTGGCATTGATGGCAACTGATCTAAAAATGAAGAAGACTTGTATTTTTCTTGAAAATATTTGCAAGTTAAATTTTATGTGTTAAAAGAAAATGGATCAACTTTTCAAACACATCTTTAATAGGATTTACTCATTCAAGATGCATATAAACAATAGCATAATCAATGAACATAAATGCATAACACAACAAATGATAAAGGAGTTCACCCCTCTCTTGGGATACATCTCCTGGTCCATCTTCCAATGGATCATTAGTATTATTTTCTCAAAGTGCTAAAAAATGTGCTTTACAATGCTCAAAATGACCAATAGACTACTCCAATGGCTTCAGAACGTCCAAAAACCCCTAGTTGGGCTTTTTCGGCACCTCGTTTGGCCAAAAAATGAAGAAGATAGGCTTCCTTGAAGTCTCCCCTTCAAGCTTGTTGTCTTTGCATCTAAAAATTGCACCTCCTCTGGCTCAACCTAGCCCACACGCAATTTAAAGCATAAAAAATTGGAACTGGGTGCAACCGCACAACTGGTCCAAACTATTGAACCATTTACGCGCTGGCCCTAACTACCAAGGCCCGTGGGCACCTGGCAATCATATGACCACGCGCCAACACAACAGGGCTAATATTAAACAATCGTCAGAACCGTATGTCAAACTCGCACACATTGGTATAGTGGTCACATGGTATGCCAAACTGCACACATATAACAAACGGTTATAATATATGGTTACGATGGTAACCACCATAGTGTTGGTCACATACAATACAACACATGACCATGGGCCGGGGCTTAGCCCCGGCCCCCCCCACGCCCAAATGCACATTATAACAATGTTAAATATAATATTTGGAACATATATAACAAGGAACATGCGTGGGCACGCCGGTTGGGCGGCCTTTCCCAAATCTTTACCCTGCCCGGAGGTCACGGGGTCGACTCCTGCTGAGTGCAAAGGTTTTAACAAATAAACAAGTGACACGTGGAAGCCTTCGATTGGGCCACATGTCGCATTCCCATTCGCTACCAACAAAACATGCCATATGCCAATTGTCTTCCATGTTAGCGTATGGTCTACCACGTCATCCGTATGGTCTGCCATGTCATCGTCCGTATGGACTGTATAGTCAACATCCTTTTTTTGCCTATTTGCCATTTTGAATAGAACGGTATATCGCTCGCTCCTGATGTCCGTTTTAACCCAAATGAGTTGTGTTGGGTTCACAATGATGAGGCTTACACTCTTTTCCGATTTGAAGCGATTCCGAGCACTTTGAATTTTTGAGCAAAATTTGATCCCCTGATCACACCTCCCCATTGGAAAGATTTTGGACCTCCAAAAGACTATATTCAGTCTATGTGAAGATGAGGGTATAGTTCCCTCACCCTTCCAACCTCAATCCACTTGGCTATGCTTGGATTTGTACCTTTAAGACTATTGGAAAATGTTTAACAGGCAACATATGCTTATCATTGATGGCAAGTACAGCAGTGATGATAGCTTGAGTACAACAACGATGATCAACAAGAAAATAGAAGATAAGTCCAGGAAGATCAAATGATCGAAGGCAACACAACATTGACAAAATGATCGAAGGCCCAAGAAGAATTTTTGATCGTTGGATCTCATTCAAAATTCCCGAAAGAACGAGGGCCATCAGATCATAATATAGACAAGAAGAGCGCTAAACAGGAGGACAGATCTCGGGTGTTAGATCAAAGCGCAGGGTCTGACCACCGTTGGATCGACGAGAACCTGCATGTTCTTTAAAGTGCAAGGAGTAGAGGGCTCACAAAATCCCGAAAGAAGGAGGACCATCCATCTTCAGGCAGGACACGTGGAGATAGATCATCAGTTCATTGACTAGAGAGTCAAAGGAACGATGTTCCCTAACCTATCGAAATCTCGATATCTGAAATCACGATTTAATCTCAGCCATCATATTAAGGTTGAATCTGGACCGTTGATTCAAGTCCATGTCGGAGTTTCACGGATCGAGAGTTGAAGATGTCAAAGAATAAAAACCACAGGAATCCTGAAATCATGATATGCGATATTGCGATTTAATCGTAGCTGTTAGATCAAGATATGATCTAGACCGTCGATCCGACTCACGTCAACAAACCATGTCAGCTAGGAACATGTGGCACAACCAGGTAATGACAAGTGTCAGACTGATTCAACATTTCAAGGACATGTAAGTCACGAATCAGGGTGACACGTGGCAGGTGTTCGACACGTGTGACGTCAACAGGTTTACACCTTTTCGGAGTTTCACGGATCGGGAGTTGGAAGCATAAAAAACATTCACCACAGGAATGTCAAAATCGTGATATGTGAATTCACGAAAATATCTTGACCATCAGATCACCAAGGAATGTGGACCGTTGATCAAGCATGAAGAAGGCCTGTGAAGTGTCGAAATCACGACAAGATCTGAACCATTGGGTCCATAGGACACGTGGTGAAAGATCATCATGTCACTGAATGGAAAGTCAAAGGAACGGGGTTTGATATTAGCCATCAGATCGAGGTTTGATATTAGCTGTTAGATCAAGGTTTGATCTTGACTGTTGATCCGACTCCATCTTGGAGTCTTGGCTATCGTGACTTGGAGTGACAGGAATCTCCATCTTAGGAACAACAAAATGTGAAATCGTGAAAGCTCCTTATGCATAAGCTTGTGGCCACATCCCTTGGTCACAAGAAGGGAAGGAGTCAATCCAGATAAGCTCTGTTTCAGGGTTTCGGAGATTGCAACTTGGAGAGTCGAGATGCCTCATCTCCAGATTCATGAAACGCGAATTCGCGAAAAGCTCTTTAAGCATAAGCGCTTGGTTATGACCATAGCAATATAAGGTAACGAGCCTTGGTGCATGGTCAGGTGGAGAACAGATGGCAGGTGGGGAGGAGAACGATACAAAAGGTGACACGACAGGAATGGGGCCCTTCCTCAATACCCCACCATTCTAGACCCCCCCCCCCTTAATTAAAGGTAGAATGGAAAAGGGGGTCCGTAATCGCTTGAGCATTGTTGATCTAGGTGCTTTAATCCTAGCCGCTCGAGAGATGCACGCCCAATTCCGGACCCCCCCCTCCGCTTAAATATAGAATGGCAAGGGGGATCCGGAATCCAATCCCGACCGTAGATCTGGAAGCACAAATTCTGGTCATCCAGATTTTCTCGCTGCATATCCAACGGTGCAGATGAATTTGAACAAGATCGGAGGGCTACTATAGCACGATACAGTATAACTTCCATAAACCACTGATGGTTTCAGCCAGAGGACTCGAAGACACTTGGGGATGAGTGACAGAGAAGGTGAAGAGCCTCTGAGAATCCTCAAGAGGGATGAAGATGTTCGTGGAGGCGATTAACAACTGGATGGGAATTGAGGCCTATAATTGAAACAGAGAAGGTGAGTTTGACTGTCACAGAGAAGATGAAGAGTCTCAAACTACCAGAGAGGCTAAGGAATCTCAGTATAACATACAGTGATGCTGGACACACAGGGCGAACCACTAGAGAAGTTGAAGAGTCACGATGATGATCAGACAGAGCACTCGAGAGGTGGACGATATTGACGCAGAGTCAGCATGCAGAGGCGTTGTGAACATTGCATGCACAAGGTGCACAGAAGCTATAAATACATGGTACAGAGAAGAGATGGTGTTGTTGTTGCTGTTGGAGTTTGCTGTGGTTGTTTTTGTTGAAGGTGATTCATGTGTGAAGAGGGAGGAGAGTGCAGCAGCTGAATTGCATAGAAGAGGAACTATGGAGTGAATGGACATAGCGCACAAAGAATAAATAGCAGAAGAATAGACAGCGAAATTCATGTGTGCAAAAAGGCAACGAGGCAAACAGAGCAGCGAAATGCAGCAGAACAATGATGAGTCTGGTAAGACATTTTTGAACATTATATCACTGTAATAAGTTTCAGTAGCAAAGATTTATATTTCAGGGAGGTTGGGAGGTGCTAGGGAGGACTGGTGTCCTCAAAGGTTCAAGTGGGTGCTTGAACATAGGGAGTTGGTGCTTCCTTCTAGTTGGTGCTAGAGAAACCAGGGAGTTGGTGCTTC
>JZKD02S0797697.1:419367-435662 GCA_000966675.3 Picea glauca
TTTAATATCAAGCTTTAATGAAGGAATTTGTGAAGGAGTTTTACCATGTCCCTTTGGAGAATTCGGAAGAGGTCTTGAATTGGTAGAAGAAGAAGAAGAAGAAGATGGAGGAGAGAGTGGTGGAGAGGTACCATTCCCTCCATTTCCATTTGGAGCTTTGTCACCACTGTCTCCCTTATGATTTGAAGGGTTGGAGCCTTCACCTTGTAACCTTGTATTCCTTTCTATCAAGATTTTCATCATCTCTCTCATTTCCATGACAGCCTTTCTGAGTTCTTCATCTTCTGCAGGAACATGTTCATGACTCTCTTCATGAGCCATACTTGGTGAATGCCTCCTTGAAACTTGCGGTGATGGTATATGCTTCCTCCTTGAAGGATGAGAAATTGGCTCCACAAGTTGGCCTTCTCCTCTTGTGAGTTTCAACCTTGTGAGCATCAGAAAACAAAACGCTTGCGAATAATCAAGTCTTCAAAAACCTATGCTCTGATACCAACTTGATCTAAAAATGAAGAAGACTTGTGTTTTTCTTGAAAATATTTGCAAGTTAAATTTTATGTGTTAAAAGAAAATGGATCAACTTTGAAAACACATCTTTAATAGGATTTACTCATTCAAGATGCATATAAATAGCAGCATAATCAATGAACAGAAACACATAACACAACAAATGATAAAGGAGTTCACCCCTCTCTTGGGCTACATCTCTTGGTCCAACTTCCAATGGATAATTAGTATTATTTGCTCAAAGTGCTCAAAAATGTTCTTTAAAATGCTCAAAATGACCAATAGACTACTCCAATGGCTTCAAAACGTCCAAAAACCCCTAGTTGGGCTTTTTAAGCACCTCGTTTGGCCAAAAAATGAAGAATATAGGCTTCCTTGAAGTCTCCCCTTCAAGCTTGTTGTCTATACATCTACAAAATGCACCTCCTCTGGCTCAACCTAACCCACACACAATTTAAAGCGTAAAAACTTGGAACTAGGCGCAACCACACAACCAGTCCAAACTGTCGAACTATTTAAGCGCTGGCCCTAACTACCAAGGCCCGTGGGAACCTGGCAATCATATGACCACACGCCAACACAACAGGGCTAATGTTAAACAACCGTCGGAACCGTATGTCAAACCCATGCACATTGGTATAGTGGTCACATGGTATGCCAAACCGCACACATATAACAAACAATTATAATATATGGTTACAGTGGTAACCACCGTAGCACTGGTCGCATACAATACAACACATGACCATGGGTCGGGGCTTAGCCCCGGCCCGCCCCATGCCCAAATGCACATTATAACAATGTTAAATATAATATTTGGAACATATATAACCAGGAACATGCATGGGCGCGCCGGTTTGGTGGCCTTTCCCAAAGATTTACCCTTCCCGGAGGTCACGGGGTCGACTCCTGCTGAGTGCAAAGGTTTTAACAAATAAACAAGTGACATGTGGCGGCCTTCGATTGGGAAACGTGTCGCATTCCCATTCTCTTCCAAAAAAACACACCATATGCCAACTTTCTACCACATCAATGTATGGTCTTCCATGTCATCCGTACGATCTTCCACGTCATTGTCCGTACGGACTGTATAGTCAGCATCCTTTTTTTGCCTGTTTTCCATTTTGAACAAAACGGGATATCTCTCGCTCCCAACGTCTGTTTGAACCCAAACGAGTTGTGTTGGGTTTACAATGATGATTCCTACGCTCTCGTCCAATTTGAAGCGATTCCAAACACTTTGAATTTTTGAGCAAAATTTGATCCCCTGATCAGCAACAAACGCTGCACTATTTTTCTTAGACCTTCAACTGTAGCATCTATACCTTTTCTCCCCCTTTGAAATCAATGTCAAAGACATTATTCTCCCCTTGAGTTGTTGCAGTACTTTTTGAAGGTATCAGATATTCAACCACCACATACTCCCCCTGACAGGATGGACCCTCTTAGGTTGATAATGGGTTCACACCCAACTTCTCACGTAGATACTGAAACTAATCTTTTGCAAGCGGTTTAGTGAAGATATCAACAATCTGATATTTGGAAGGAATATAATGCAAAGAAACAAAAAATTTGGTCATTTGTTCCCTCAAGAAGTGATACTTGATGGGTATATTCTTGGTCTTGGAGTGAAACATAGGGTTCTTTGACAGACTGATTGCACTGGTTTTATCACAGTGAATTGGGATCGGTGCAGTAAATTTTACCTCCAAGTCTGCAATTGTCTAAATCATCCACAATACTTGGGTGCAGCATGTGGCAGCTGCAATGTATTCAACTTATGTAGTTGATAAGGAAATGGAAACTTGCTTCTTGGTCAACCATGATACAAGGGAATCTACTAAGAAGAATGCACCTCCACTCATGCTTTTCCTTTCATCCACGCAGTTATCCCAATCAACATCTGGGCAGAATGATAGCTGAAAATTCTTATTCCTAGGATACCATAGGCCATAGTCCATTGTTCCTTTAAATTATCTAAATATTCTTTTGATAGCTAACAAATGACTCTGTTTAAGTGCAGCCTATACCTTCCTACCATTCCAACAACATGCATTATGTCTAGATGGGATGTTGTGATGTACAATAGGCTGCCTATCATAGACCTATATGAACTCTGACCAACATCAGGTGAATCATCATCCTTGCTTAACTTACATCCAGTGACCATAGGTGTGCTCATAGTTTTAGTATCTTCCATTTGAAACCTTTTCAACATTTCTCTTAGATATTTTTATTGAGAAATAAATATTCCTTCAGACCTCTGAGTAATTTGTAGGCCAAGAAAAAATGGCAGTTCCCCTTCTGTTTTGATATATAGATTACTGTCAACTATTCCTCTCTTTAACCCTTTGTTTGTAGATACGTATCTAGTCTGTGATACCAGGCACAAGGAGCTTGTTTCAACCCATATAAAGCTTTCTTCATCTTGCAGACAAAGTCAGGGTTATATGACAATTGGAAACCCTCTAGTTGTTCCATACAGACTTCTTCGTTTAGATCTCCATTCAGAAAATATTACTTGACATCCATTTGATAGACTTTAAACTGTTTATGGAAAGCATAGGCAAGAAACATTCTAATATATTCTAATCTTTCTACAGGCACAAATGTTTCATCAAATTCCAGTCCTTCTATTTGAGCATATCCTTTGCAGACCAATCTAGCCTTATTTCTTACAATATTTCCTTGCTCATTCATCTTGTTTTTGTAGACCCATTTGGAGCCTATTACATTTTTATTTGTTGGCCTAGGAATGAGTTCCCAAGTGTCATTCTTTTCAATCTTATCTAGTTCGTCATTCATTGATTTTACCTAATTTACATCTTTACTGGCTTCATCAAGGTTCTTGGTTTCCACCAAGGATATGAAGGCTATATGTGATTTCTTGGTGTCTTTGATTATCCTTCTCCTGGTTTGTACACCTTTGTCTTTTTCACCAATTATTTGATTTTCAGAATGATTCTTTTGAGTAATTCTGGAGGAAGGATTTGATGTTGATTGTTGTCCCGACTCTTCTTTTTTGGGCGCCTCTTCTCCACCTGATTCATCCTCCTCTTGTGACTCTGAGATTTTTTGTTCTTAATCTTCATTATTCTTATCCTCTTCTTCATCTGACTTAGTGCCTATTTTATGTTGATATTTTACAGGAGCTTCTTCATCAATTCATACATCAATACAATATACTAATTTATGCAAACTTTTGTTAAAGAATCTGTATCCTTTACTGTTCATTTCATATCCTGAGAAGATACCTTCATCAAATCTACTATCAAATTTTCCCAAATGATCATAATTATTCTTGATGTATCATTTACTTCCAAATACTTTGAAATGCTTAATGGATGTAGGTCGACCAACCCACAACTCATGTGGATTTTTATCAATGTTCGGCCTTAGATGTGATTTTTGCATAATATAAACAGTTGTGTGAACAACCTCCACCCAGAAGGTTTGTGAAATGTCTATCTCATTCATCATAGCCCTTGTCATCTGCTGAATTGATCTATTTTTCCATTCTACAACTCCATTTTGTTGAGGAGTACCTAGAATAGTATATTTTCTTTTAATTCCATGTCTATCACATAATTATTTGAAATCTCTTGATAGAAATTCTCCTCCTCTGTCTGAGCAAATTGCCTTCAAATTTCTTCCTGTTCAATTCTTGGTTAATGCCTTAAACGTTTTGAACTTTTCAAATGCATTAGATTTTTCTCTCAGAAAGGAAAGCCACATATGTCTAGAGAAGTCATCAATGACCAGCATGAAGTAATGTTCTCCTCCAGTTCCTTCTTTTTGCGATGGTCCACACAGATCTATATGAACAAGTTGAAGCAGTTTCTATGAAGATGTGAAACTCTTCGATTTGAATTGAGCATGAGTCAGTTTCCCCATTTGAAAGGACTCACATATAGAGTTATTAGGCTTAGATAATTTTGGAAGGTCTTTCACAACCCCCTCATTGTTTAGTTTGCAATATGATCAAAATTCAGGTGTCCAAGCCTTCTGTGCCATAACCAAATTTCATCAATTTTTCTTAAATGAGATTTCTCCTTATCTTCCTTCAGTACATATACATTTTTTTCGGTTCTAACGCCTTTTGCAAGCAACTCTCTTGTGTTTACTATCTTTATTTTACAATACTTGGTAGTGAAAGTGACTTCACATCTGTTGTCACATATCTGACTGACACTAAGAAGATTATTCTTTAAACCATCAAAAAATAATACATCTTGAGATTTGCTTCTTCCATTACTTAATCTTACTAGACCTTTACCTCTAATCTTTCCTGAAGAATCATTTCCAAAGGTCACACTTCCTGATTTATTTTCCTTGAGTGATAGGAACTTACTTGTGTCACCTATCATATGACTGGAGCATCCGCTGTCAATATACCAGGAGTATTTTTCTCTTTGAGATGACAACACTAATCCACACTTTTTATCTTAATTCTTCTTCTAAACCTTGATGTTTTCATCTCTTTGGTTTGAATTTGTCTTATAGTTCTTTAAGCGACAGTCTGCAACTTTATGTCCATAGTTATGGCAGATGTAACATTCTGGTTCATTGAATAAGGGATCATAACGATTGTTATGCTTAATCTACATCATTTTCCCAGCCATCACATGGTTTGCAGTCTGTGGTTGTTTGTTACTTGGCTGTCTCATTCTTTATTGTGGCAGGTATTTATTCCTTGGTTGTCTTGATTGTTCATATCTAAGTCTTAAAGAACAGTTTACATCTTTGTGGCCAAAGTTAGAGCAGTAAAAACAATATCCATAGAAAAAATATTTGTACCTGGAAAATGATTGTCTTCTTTGAGCAGGTCGATTTCTTCCATGTTGATGATTTCCTTGAGCAGAGGGTGTAACATTTCTTTGTTCTACCGATTTAGTTCTGGTACTTTTTCCTTCACTCCTCCTTGACGACTGATTATCTTCCTTTTTTTTGCAGGTTCATTGTTGTCAATGGTTGTAGATTTGACAAACTTGATAGATTTTTTGTTGCTTGGCTAACCACAACTTGATCCCTCTTCATAACCCAAACTAGTTTTCAACTTTGGATTCCTTTGCTCATTCAGAATGGTGGCTAATCCTTCTGATGCCTTAATACGTGTTAGATTCTGATAATATAAGGCCTAAAATTTCTCTAGATCCTTTCTGACAGACAAGTCTACTTCAACTTCCAAATTTTCACCTTTTGTTTTGGCTTCCTTCAATTGCTGTGTGAGGATGTCCTCAATCCTCTTAGATTCTTCTAAATTAACTTTCAACAGATAAATGTCTTCAGATGGTTCAATGCATGTTTTCTCATACATGAGCAGTAACTATTTTTCTTTTCTTTTCTTTTCTCTGAGTCTATCAATATCTTCCATGGCACTGGCAAATTCTCCTTCAAGATCTACTACTGATTCACAATCAGCGAACTCACTTCCTGTATCTTCAGTGTTTAGATCTTCTAAATCTATTAGCATGCTATTATTTAGTTTATCTTCAATAGAATAGTCACTGTCTTCATCATTTGAAGGATCATCATCATTGTTTACACAAAGACTTTTCTTCTTAAAATTATCTTCTTTATAGACCTTTCTGTGTTTGTGCTTCTCCTCATCATCATATGTCTGATCCTTTCTTTTGTGAGGGCGCTTATTTGAAAAATGACCTATCTTACCACATTTGAAACATTTGAAAGGAATCTTACCTTTGTATTTGCCTGATCCCTTCTTCAGTCTTCTCACAAAATTTGCTTCAAGCTCATCTATCTCAGAGCCTGTGTCTTTCTCTACTTTAAAATATACCTCTCTTGTAATGGATTTACCTTTGGTGATTTTCATTTCATAGGCAATTAGGTTTCCAAGAAGTTGATCTAGTGTCAACGTTTTGAGATCAACTATTTTCTCTATAGCAAAGACCTTCGAATTAAATCTATCAGGAAGAGATCTTAATATTTTATGGATTATAAAGGAATCAACTATCATTTCACTTAGCCCTTTCATAGTGTTGACTAGTCCTTCTATACGTAAGAAGTACTTACTGATAGTTTCATCTTCATCCATCTTTAACTACTCAAAATTCAGTCTATGAGTCTGGATTTTTGCATCTTTCAACTTTTCATCACCTTCATAACTACTTATCAGCTTGTCCCACATAAATTTTGTTGAATCATAGTGCATGACTTTGAAAAACTCGGCTTCAACAAGTCCACTGAGGCTGGCATTCATTTCTTTCGCATTAAAGATAAACTATAGCTTATCATCCTTTGAGGCCAAGACTACAGGCTTCACATATCCCGTTTCAACGACATCCCAAACATCATCACCCAAGGGCATTAAATGTGTTCTCATACTTATTTTCCAAAAGGCAAAGTTTGTTCCATCAAACAGAGGGAGTCTATTAGTTGAACCTCCATCATGATTAGTCATGTTCAATCTTATGGATCTACCTTTGATCAAAGGCATTGGCTCTGTTACCAATTGTTGGAAATATAACTGAGGGGGGGGGGGGGTGAATCATTATTTATATATATATATAAGCTTCAAACTTTTATTGTGATTTTTTATTCTTTCTAAATTATTATTTAATGTGTTGCTTGTTACCTTAAAATGCATAGATATACAATGATCAATCACATAGAATACACAGAGACACTGTTTTTCCTAAGGAAACCCATAAAGGGTGAAAACCTCTTCTTCTTAGGATGTCAATCAAGCTCCAACTTTCATGTACATCACAATATTTGATCTCTGACTCAAACATGAGGCTACAACCTATGATAGCAAGATACAACTTGCAGAGAGCACCAACTCTCAAATTTCTCTAGCACCAACTAGATGGAAGCACCAACTCCTAGACTACCTTCTAGCACCAACTAGAATCTAGAGGACTGCAATCCTCCCTAGCACCACCCTACCACCTTGATTGAATCTTACAAAACTTTACATACTTTCTCTGTCTCTAATTTGGTCTATTACAACTCAATGTCTCCTCTACCTTCTTCCACTTCTCTGCACTGTTCTTCTTCAACACCATTCTGCTTCAGCACTATTCTACTTCTATGTGATGCTCTTCTTCTCTCTATACTCAACAACACCACATCTCTCTTATTTGTTCTGCATTTTTTTATTCTCTGTGCACCAACTACATGTTATGCACAATGCCTCTACATGCTCTTCAATGCCCTACTAGTTGTTCACTACAACTCTTCCTACCATGTCCTCGCCCCTCAGTAGAACACCTTTACTTCTTTGTTCTACATGATTTTATCATCCTGAGTCCTCTGCTAGATCATCCTGGAAACTCTTAATCTTCTCTTGTGGTTATACTAAATCTGTTCATCATCAGTGGCCATTATCCAAGGCTTCTTTGACAGCTCTGGTTGTCTCAACTCTTTGACTTCACTGTCAGTTATAGCTAGTCTATTTTTGGATTTTGTGGCTATTGAAGATTTTGAACGGTTGAGATCTTGCTGGAAGGTGAAACCAAAGATCAACGATTCATCACAAACTATGCCCACATGAATGGGCACCAAGTGCAAGATACCTCTCCAAGTGATCACTGGCTGTGACCACATGCTTAATCAAAAGGCACTTCACAATTTCACGTTTCAAAAGTTTTGTTGCGAGTCACTCTGACTCTTCCAACTATCGATCATGAAATAGAGCCTAGATATGCTAGCTCCTTCCCCTCACGTGACCACCGAAAGTGACCACAGGCTACGCCAAAAAGGCACTTCTCAATTTCATGTTTCGCAAGTTTTGTTACGAGTCACTCTGACTCTTCCAACTCCCAATCATGAAATAGATCCTAGCTATGCTAGCTCCTTCCCCTCATGTGACCACCGACTATGCCAATAGGTGCTTCACTATTTCTCACTTCGCAAGTTCTCTCAACTCCTTCCTCTGGATTTCCCGATCTGCGAATCAGCGAAATGATGATCTCCTGCCACATGTCCTTCTTGGATCAATAGCTCTGATTCTATTATGTATCTTTGTTTTGGATTAAATCCAATGGATCTCCATCTTCTCTTATCCTGTACTTCCAATTAAATTGATCTAACGTTCACGACTCCTTTCGTGGTCTGATGACCCAGATCTTATTGTGACTTCGTGTTTCGCAAAGTTGGAGCACTGCTCACGTCCCTTATCCCGATTAGTGATTCTGTGAAACTCCTCATATGCTACCACGTGTCCTTCGGATTGAACGTTCCAGAAGCCATCAAGATTTTGAGTTTCACGATATCTGTGGACTACTCGAAGCAGTTCTCCTGATTCATGATTCTACGAAACTCCTCATCTACTACCACGTGTCCTTCGGATCGAATGATCCAGAATCCATCGGGATTTCACGTTTTGTGATATATGTGGACTTCTCGACGTAGTTCTCCCGATTCGTGATTCCTAGAATATGATCATCTACTTCCATGAGTCCTCCTCGATGATGGACGGTCCCCTTGCTTTCGGGACTTTGTAAGCCCGCTTCACCTTGCACTTAAAAATTGTGCTCGTTCTTCTGGATCCAACGATGGTCGATCCTCATGCTCAGACATGATTCCTAAGATCTATTCTCCTTCTGAGCTTTGATCGCTGCAAAATATTCTCTTATCCTCTTGAGATTTCTCTCCTTCTTTTGTTCCTTCTGTTCTTTCCATCCTCACTGTTGTTCTTTCCATCAATGACAAGCACACGCTTTCCGTAAAAAATGTGTCTTATTATGAAAGTAAACTTTAAGTTAGACGCCTTATGCATTTTCAGAAAATTCTCTTTCTCTGAAATGATCCTTTATCTGACGAACTCTAGGGAAAAGACTCTGGGAGTCAGTAAGACAGGTAAAATATAAGGTCCTTCTTGATAACCATATACCCAAATTATAGTAGAATGCATGAACAACATCCAATGTCTTACCCTATTATCTAGATTGGGTTGTAAAGAGATTTTCATTTCTTCCAAAACCCTGGGCAGACCGGTGCTGAAGATTAAGCTATAAAATCTGGACATGATCTTATTTATAAAAATTAGCATTGTGATCCTTTTTCTTTCAGTTGATATGAATTCAACTTCATGGAAATCTATCTTATTCATTTCCAGGAACATTCTCAGCAAATGCATGTAATACCTGAAGTGTCTTAGTGAATTGAAATTTACCAGTTGTTTGTGCATATTATCAGCGATGAACTCTTCAAAAGTGATACAGACCGACTGACTTGAATCTGACTGAAAAAAGGTCAACAGGAAACCCAACATGACATCTACTAAAAACTTGTCGTTATCCAATCCTAAAATTTGACTGAGTATGGAACAGGCCCACTGGACCTCAATAACCATGACGCTTATATTCATAGGCAACGATAGACTCTCAGAATGATATTCAGGTTTAATAATGGTCTGCAAAAACATGGTTTTGAACTTGGGGGAACATTCTCTATAGACTGTGATTAGTTTCACTTCCTTGAAGGGCTCCGACATTGTGGGGGAAGACTCTGGTATACTAAGGGTGTGTCATCTTGACGGGCTATCTATCCTGCACAAGACTTCTGACCCTAATTTATTCAAAATGACCTTTTCTTCTTGTGAATATTGTTCTGCACATCAACTTATGAACTCTGGGAAAGGGAACATGACTTCGATGGCATAAGGGGTTATGGAGGCTTGTTCCACTTCGAGGAAGGGTATCCATTTCCCAACATTGTCTAACAAGTTGGCTCTGGATACGAAATGGGTGAGACAGTTATTTCTGTGGAAAATATATTGGAGTCCCTGTCAATTAGGGCTTCTTCTTTAGAGGTGGGATATTTCTATGTTATGGATAAAATGACAGGATTCATGGCCATGATGAAAAATACATATGAATTAGTGGATAATGTGCAATTATGGTTCACTGTTGAGCTTCAGTTTGACGGGGCATTTGTGCCAATTTTCAAATGTTCAAAATATTTTAAATATCATAAAATAATGCTCGAGGCCCTCCTTTTATATGTGCTTTTCTATATCGGGGGCGAGGCAAAGTGGTTTTGGGTAGACCGCTTTTCGCTTCAATATTCTTCTAGTGGCGCCACATGTCTATGGGTTGAAACCACATTATTTTCCCTAGCCCACTCTCTAGTGTTTAACCTTTGCACTAATTCATCGCCCGATATGTCTCCTGACCGTCGATCTGGGCTGCTCAAGATCTATGGCCTGTCAGGTCCCATCACCTCCTCTTTTACGCTATGTTTATCCCTTTCTCTGCTATATATGACCTGGTTCTCCAAAATATCACGCCTCCACCCTGATGTAGCCCCTCACTAAATCTGAGACTTGGATTCCATCAAAAGAAAATTGTTATAGCGATAACAATGGCCATGAATCCTGTCATTTTATCTGTAATAGAGAAATATACCACCTCTAAAGAAGAATCCCTAATTGACAGGGACTCTGATATATTTAACACAGAAATAACCGTCTCACCCATTTCCGTATCCAGAGAAAAATTGTTAGATAATGCTGGGAAACAAATACCATTCCTCGAAGTGGCCCAAGCCTCCATCGTCCCTTACGATGTCAAAGTTGCATTCCCTTTCCAAGAACTCATAAGTTAGTGTGAAAAACAATACTCATAGGAAGAAAATGTCATTTTGAATAAGTTAGGGTCAAAGGTCTTATGTAGAGTAGATAACCCGTCAATTTGACACACCCTCGGTAATCCAGAGTCTTCCCTAGGAACGTCTGATCCCTTCGAGGAAGAGAAATTAATTATAGTCTATAGATAATTTCCCCCCGAGGTCAAAACCATATATTTGTAGATCATTATTAAACCCGAACATCATTCTGAAAGTCTGTCATTAACTATGAATATGAGCATCATGGTCATTGAGATCTAGTGGGCTTGTTCCATACTAAGTCAGATTTTAGGTTTAGATAATGACAAGTTTGTAGTAGAGGTCATGTTGGGTTTTATGTTGACCTTTTTTCAGTTGGAGTTCATTTAGTCAGTCTGTATCAGTTTTGAAGAGTTCATCGTCGATAATGTGCACAAGCAACTAGTGAATTTCCAATCACTAAGGCACTTCAGGTATTATACACATTTGCGAATAATGTTCTTGGAAACAAACAAGACAAAGTTCCCTGAAGTGACATTCATCTCAATTGAATGAAAAAGGATCACAATTCTCATTTTTATAAACAAGATCATGTCCAGAGTTTATAGCTTAATCTTCAGCACTAGCCTGTCAAGGGTTTTGGAAGAAATGAAAAGTTCTTTGCAGCCTAATCCAGAGAACAAGGTTAGAGATTGGTTGGTGTTCATTCACTCTACTCTAATTTGGGTATATTATTACCAAGAGGGACCTTAACTTTTACCTATTTTCTTGACTCCCAGAATCTTTTCCCTAGAGTTCATCGAGCAAAGAATCATCTCAGAAACAAAACACTTTCTGAAAATGCACAAATCATCTAACTTAAAGTTTCCTTTCATAATAGGACCCTTGGTGGTAAAGACTAGATCCAATTTTCCTCAGATCCAGGCCAAGCTCAATGAATTTGTATTTGCACAGTTACAAGGGAGGAAATATGATCCACACTAGGTCATATACAAAAGAATACTGATGAGTAAACAAGGCCCTTATGAACATGAGCATGTCAAAGGATTTGATAAATTGGAAAATCTAGAAACCTGTGCAGATATAGAAGTCACTTTGCAGCTGGATCTGATACAACAAATAGAGTCAGATCCGAAGCAGATCTAGACACAAAAGTCTTATTCAACGTTGATTATTAATTCTCCCAAGATGAGTGTTTATAATAAGAGAAGCAGTTTGAAGGCCCTGGGTGCCAGTGATCATCAAAATGTTCCTAAAAAAATTAAAATCACGCAGTCTCCGAAGATAGTAAGCCTAGAGGAGGAAGAACCTAAAGAGAAAACGAACATGGAGATGGTGGGGAGTAGAACCAAAAAAAAAGAAGCTAATACAGAGAGCATGCCACAGGGTGAAAGAATCTCAAGAGATTTCAACAGCGAGAAACATGTCTTTAATAAGGCACCTAGAGCGATCTACCAATCCAAAGAATATTTAGCAAACAAATACACAATAAAAGTAAATCTAGCCATGATTGAAATAAGAGATTTGTTACTTGAAGTAGAGAGGATTTCCTAGCACAAGTCTTCCTTGTTCTAAGTTATGGATGTAGAAAGGAAGACACTTAACATAGCGATGGTAGATGAGGACAAAGTGCTTAAAATCAAGTTTCACTATGAAAATATCGGTGCCCTAGATAAGGTAAAATTCTACAGAAATGCCAGTGACATGCTATATTTAGAATACCTGAGTCGAAGCTTGAGGGTTTCAAGACTAACAACCCATTCACTTAAATTGGATGGAAAATTGAAGCATGAAAAAACAACCAGCAAAGCCTAGCAGACCCAGGTCAAAATATTGGAATCTGAAGTCCCTCAAGGAGTAAAGGATTCCTCAGATGAGAAAGAAAAAATGATTCAAATCATGAAAAATAAGCTGAAGATGCCTTCCACAGAACATGCACATATAGTAGAGCTAGCTTCTCTAGAACAAGAAAAAGATACATTTAGACATGAAGCACTAAACTACAACGCTAAAGTATTACAACTGGAAAAGGAAAAAGAGAGTTGGTCACAAGGAAAAATAAAAGTATTAAACACGACTACTGTTGTACCTGGTACAATAAGAGATGATTCAAACACTGAAGATATCATCTAAGCTATGTCCCAAGTGAGATTGAAGACAGGATAAATCAAGAGCCCTAAAGGGATCATAGAAAAGATGCACCAAGAGATGAAAATGAAGGATGAAAAGATGGCCCAAGTACAACAAGAAAATCAAGATTTGCAGGAGAGGGTAAACAAGCTGAAGACAAGGTTGAGAGGTAAAGTAATTTTTCAAGGAGCTAAACATGTAATATGGGATGCTATTGCTGTTGAAGATGCCAAATTCAAGGTGTACTTGAATTTTATAAATGACAAAGACAACATGGCTATCACTGCCCAAAGAAGGTGTACTGTTGTGAATGAGACGTTGGCGAAAAAGCCCTTAGAATGGGCCCATAACACTATAAATTTGCTAAATGTCATTCCCACTGCTGAACGTCAGACCATTGGGGTCAAGGACAGAATGACATTGATCATTTGTGCCAGGAGGATTATTGTGAAGCAAAACTTACTCAAGTCGGTTCAAACCAAAGTCGTATAGATGGAGCAGAGTATACAAGAATTTAAGGATACATTAAAACAATTGTTTATCAAGGGACTCCCACCATTTTTGGATGGAAGAGGTAAATTATACGATCAAGAGGAATACAATTCTCTTCTCACCCATTGCAAAATGGATCATTCCAAATTTGAAGGCCTGGAGGAGAACCCGAAGGGACCAAGTTTCGTGGAATATTTGTCCACAGACTTTGAGATTTTAAATCAGTTTAAGACAGTAAAGATCAGGCTGCCTATTATGAATTATGCTACTTGCATCGACTTGGATATCCTGATAAAAGAAATGATGTATTACGAGATTCATTCTAACTCACAGTGGAAGGAGATCATGCAGCTAGGCAAAAACAAATGTAGCTTTCCAGGAGCCTGTAAATAGCCTCCAAGTGTCACCATAGTGGCGAGTTCGAAAGGAGATCAGAGAAAGACAGATGGCAAGGACAAAAATCAAGTAGTTGGAGAATCAACCATTAGTTTATGAAACATTTTTGTTTAATCATTGTAAATTGGTTGACATGCCGAGACTGTTAGTTGAAATTATTATAGTCAGTTTTAGAAGCTTAAACGTTTCAGGTTTAGCCATTGTAATCAAATTGTATAATTACTAGAAATTTTGAATGAATTAATGTTGGCAGAAGTGCAAGGGCACCCTTTTGTTATTTCTAAACTCAATTGTAATTTTCTGGAGCTGAATTGAATACACATGCAAAAGCTTTCGAAGTCTCTATGAAAATATTCTAGTGGTGGTGATATGATTTTTGTCTCCTTTCATTGTATGTATTTCCTATGTTCTTTTATTCCATTTACATTTTTGTCTGTTTAAATTGGACAGTTAAAGGCCCAGAATTCGTCTTGTGATGCTCTTGGATTAATAAATGTAAACTGTGTGTATTTCTTCTTAACTAATTCAAAATTCATTTCAGTAATGCTCCGATGTAGTTATTTTTTTTCTCCTTCATCTTACCACTCTGATTAAACTCAATTTAAAAATCAGATTCATTGCGTCATTTAGCCTTTATCCTCTAGGGACTTCTACCATCCAGTCATTATTTTCATTCATTTTCATATTTTTGACTCCATAGCCCTGAATGTCCCTCCCCTTCCTCGCCAACAACTTTATAAAAAAACCCCAAAACAAACTAAATCTAGCCACTGATTTCCAAAGATATATCAAGTGACACGAGAGATCCCTCTCTAAGTTGAGCAGGCTAGTGCTTAGCTCTAAAGTAGGTTGAAACAATTACCTCTGTCATTTGTCTATCAGCCGAACAAAATTTATAGAGTGCTAACACAACCAGTCAGACTGCTCTATAAATACTCAATAATTGTTGAAAGTACAATAAGATGGCTTACAATAAAAGATTTGAAGATACCATTAAAATATGCTATTCTAATGAAGAAAAGGACATATCCCTTGTGATCCTCTCGAAAAACTGAGAAAAATGAGTATAAAGTCGATTATGTTTCGCCATAGTGCCCCGAACACCCCTTGGCATGCAAAACAATGTACACAATCTCTTCTTGTCTCGAAATTTGCACCAGCTTAAAAAAATATCAACACATATTTATTGGTACAAAATAATGTTGTTACAAATGCTCGATTACAAAACAATCAATTTATAGCCTTATGGCTTACAAAAGAGAAATAAGATTATCACCATTAGGACCGCTTTGAAAAATCAAATCCGGTGACTATAAACATCTTACGTATCCCAAAAGACTACATAAACTGCATTATAAAAGACTTAGTGCATATTGGTTTAGCACCAAATGAGTATTTTAGCAGATATGAATGTGTGGTACAATGGTGAAGGAACTCCTTTATATAAGGGAGGTTGGGGGGTCGAATCCCACCTAACTCCCTAAATTCATGTGGAGAGTTAAATTTATTTGTTATAATGGTTTTTAACCATATACTCAATATGTCATGCGTTGGTCTACTTATGTGCCAAATGTTTAATTGTGATTAGACCATATCTGCCATTTGTCATCATGTAACTGGTCCACCTAGAGGTACTATATGCCACATCAGTTGCCAAAAATCATGTGCCACATCACCTATATGATACCACTTGTCAATATATGGAGCTTCCACTTGTCAACATGTGATCCTACCATGTCTGTCCCTCAGAGATTGCCACATGTCTCTTCATGGTTGAATTGAACTTTGACCAAGCATAAATTTTTCATATGGAATTCGTTTGAGGAGAAATTTGCATCGTTGTAAATATTGCGATGAGCTCTATGCATTGATAGTGTTTTCAAAAGATTTTAAGACAATCAAATTTCGAGCATTTTTTATCCCTTATGGACCCCTATGAGCATTTTGTATCCTCCTGGACCTCTGTGAGCATTCCTGGATCCTCTTGCATCAAGTAGTACTAGGATGGGTGACTGTCTTGGGAAGTCCTAGTATTTTACATTCCTATGGAATTTTATAAACTTAGACCTATTTATCCCACATGCATCATGGGAATTGTTCTCCTCTCACTCTCTCATATATAATTGAGGTGAAGGAGGCCCTTTAAGAATGCAATGGAGTGTGATGTAAATCTTATTTCTAATGAAGTGTAGTTAACA
>JZKD02S0797697.1:435830-455193 GCA_000966675.3 Picea glauca
ATATTTGTTTCGTTCTCAGCATAATCTAGATCAATGGTTTAAGAGCAGTCTTCTCCTTGTAATTTCTCAGAGAATATCCCCGATGAGGTCAGGGTATAGAGATTTGGGTTTCAAGCTAGCTTTTCTTGAGTAAAACCTCTCTCGCTAGCCAAAGTGACCTCCCATGGAGGAATAATAGAGAGATGAGAGAGTAGGATATCCTTTCAAGACATTGCTCAAGGAAGCCCTCATGCGATAAAATAACGAGATGATGGACAACTTCACTAAGATCCTTCGAAGACTACTGATGGAAATAGCCGAGGCATCTTTGACAAGTAGTCATTTCAGAGGTGTGACACCCTTCAAGGTACAAGACAATTTTGATATCCCCTTATTTGAAGGCCAAATAGATGCAGATAGTCTAGAAAATTGGATGAATCTGCTAGAAGGTTATTATTCTGTCCAAAAATTTTCCGACTATGAAAATATCACCTTTGTGCTACTTAAATCCCTTCATCATGTCAGACCTTGGTGGGAGGGTTACTAGAAAATTTACACCGGGGGTGAATATACACCAGTCATGAGAGAACCCACTTGGGTGGCCTTTGTAGATTCCCTAAAGGGGGAGTTCTACCTTGTCAGAAACTATGATTACCGGTACATGAGATGGATGAATCTGCATAAAAATTGAGATCATATGGTGTCATAGTACACTAAAATATGTCATAGCTTGCGCTCAAAGATGGGTATCAGAGACTCTGAGAGGCACCTAGTTTTGAAGTATCGAATTCGTTTGAATAGGTACATCAAAATATAGATGGATTTCTTGGACATATTCTCACTGGGATATGCTTATCGATATGCAGTCAAAATTGAGAATAAATTCAACCAACAGAGTAAGCGGGAGTTCGAGTTTGAAAATACACCACAACATAAGCATGGAAAAGGAAATGCTAACTCACAGAATGAAGGATAGAGAAAGTAATTTCAACCTCAAGAGATCCAGTCCAAGATGTAGGCAAAGAAGGGTAACGAGAAGTATAATAAATACATTGGAACATGGTGTGATTTCCACAAAATCCCCTGGCACAACACTAATGAATGTCACTCAAAACAATCATTGTTGTCCGAGCTCAAAGACAAAGAAACAAACCCTGACTCAGACTCTGATTCAAAAAAAAAAAAAAGGAGATAGATCATCGATGCAGAACCCATTTCTATTGTCACAACCACAACAATCCAACCATAAGAACTAGAGGATCCCGAGGAGGGGGAGTGCCTCTTCCATTCACTGATTTGGGTGAAGGGGACCCCACTTCATTTTATTGTTGATAGAAGAAGCTAGAAGAACCTCATCTCAGCAAAGGTCATCAAGTATTTGGATTTGTCGAAAACACCACACTCGTAGCCATACAACATCTAGTGGCTTCGTCGGGGATGAGATCTTCATGTCAGCCAACAATGTCGCATATACTATGACATCAATCCCTTAAAGGATGAGGTATTGTGTGATTTTTCCCCACTAGAAGTCTATGAATTTATTTTAGGCCATCCATATATGAGGAAGCATCATGCTATTTATGATTCTTGAACCTGTAGCATCATTGTTACTATGGGGGTCATCTCTATAGGGTACCAGAGGTAGTTGTGGCTACTACCCTGCCAAAATAGGCCTGCAAAGTAATCTTGCATAATGAAAAGTTTAACCTCTTCATGATCCAGTTAGAAGGTGAACAGAAGGACACTGTAATCACTCCATCCTCAACCCAAGACCCTTCTATATAGCAGAATCTGATCAACATGATTGTATAACAACACCAAGATATTCTTCCTACATAGACAATGGTGCCTCCACACTGGCCAGTCAAGCGAAGTTATAACAAATCCCTTCATGCTCTTCATGTTGTATCTTCACTGAAAAAGTCCTCCCACACTTAGAAAAAGGAATATCATGAAGCCAGATATATTGAATGAATCCAATACCTCCAACATGTTCATGACATCCTTCCATAGGAAAAGTACAAGAAGGACATCTACTTCAACAAGGTAAGTGACTCACCAAGGTTTAGATTCAGTAGAAGTTTCTCCATTTCCTGAGGGAACTTGACACAATGGGGACCATTTCTTCCTATGGGGGGAGGAATGATCTAGGTGGATATTGGTGGCCATCCACCTTTTCCACTAAATAAAAATTGCAAGCATATGATTTTCATAAACCATGATATTCACCCTTTTGATAG
Organism: Picea glauca; assembly: GCA_000966675.3. Taxonomy (NCBI): domain Eukaryota; kingdom Viridiplantae; phylum Streptophyta; class Pinopsida; order Pinales; family Pinaceae; genus Picea; species Picea glauca. The sequence goes on from JZKD02S0797697.1 coordinate 438,050, forward strand.
GGAATGTAATGTAATGCCATCTTCGTTTGTTAATTACATGCATCATGTAATTATTTCCTAGTGGTATTATGTACATTCTTACAACATAACGTTAATGCATAAGATCCCATTAGAACTTTGTAGTTAAGCGTGCTTAGGCTAGAGTAGTACTGGGATGGGTGATAACCCAGGAAGTCCTAATATTTTACATGCCTATGGAATTTTATAAACTTAGACTAATTTATCTCACATGCATCATGGAATTGTTCTCCTCTCACTCTCTCATATATAATTGAGGTGAATGAGGCCCTATGGAATTTTATAACCTTAGACTAATTTATCCCACATTCAACATGGGAATTGTTCTCCTCTAACTCTCTCATATATATTTGAGATGAAGGAGGCCCTTTAAGCATGCAATGGAATGTGATGTAAATATTCTTGGTAATGAAGCATAGACGACATCTCTTTCTTTTCAGGGATAAGATACCCCATTCTACCAGCTTGTGTTCTACAATGTTTTTCTATCTTATTCATCAATATAAGTTGGGTTTCACCGTATTTTTGTGTTCTCTGCTATATTTTTTCTTTTGTCTCATTTCATTTTCAGCATAATCTGAATCAAAATGGGAAGTTGTAACAATGAATTTCATCACCAAGCTGCCCAAGACAACCAAGTAACATGATTCCATCATGGTGGTGGTGGATAATCTTACTAAAGCTTCCCACTTTATTCCAATAAATATCACTCACAAGGAAACCAACATTGTTGATATTTATATGACATAATTTGTGTGACTATGTTGGGCACCAAATCGGGCTATCTTTCTACTACATTTCCATTACCTTTTTGTTCTTTTTACACTTATTTACCTATGTTTACTATGCTAAATTTGTGAGGTAAATACCCCTACCTTGTCTATTGGAATATTTTATTAATGAAGTAAAAGTCGCGGAGTTTTGCCTATTCGCAGCACTAAAACGAATGTTTGACCGCAACTTCTAGAGAATAGGACTAGGGCTTCATCCAACAACATATTCACTCTTCACAGCAACAACCAAGCCATAAAGAGGCCACACAGCTGGAGTCATATATCCTTGAACCATCTTGGGCATTTCGTTGATCTTGTCCATTTGGTACTGGTGCCATTCCAACTAATGTATATTTTTGGGGATACAGTTACCATGTTTTGGCGAAAGAGGTTGTTCTCCCTTTTGGTGTATAAAAGACAGTTTATTCCTGTAACTGGGGATGTCCCCATTGAGATTGTAATAACATTTTTTAGATTTATAAAACACTACCTATTTTGTTGTCTTCATCTTCGCTGTAACTAGCGCAGCCCTGATCAGAGAGCTGGGTCCGCTCTTCTGATCAGGTGTTGCGTCTTCCTATGTGTGTTATTTATTAGTTTTATGCTTGCTATTACAGTGTGTTATTTATCAATTATGCTTGTTGTTACAGTGTTATTTATTAGTTTATGCTTGCTGTTACAGTGTGTGATTCTTATGAGTACTTTTCACAAGTTGTAGTTAATCTAGTTGACAGTAATGTTTTTAATCTTAATCATGAACCCTTGGCTAGAACGAATTGTACTCTTGCCCCTACATATACCTTGTGCGTTTCCTTGAAAGGATATGTACCCAAATTGATAAATTAGTGTAGGAAAAGGGTGAATAAATCGTTCATACCTGGACACCAACATTTTGGCGCCATTGTCGGGGAGGCTAACAAGGTGCAAGAGAATGATTTGAACCAACCAGAGGGTCAATCTCTCATCCTGGGGAGAGAACGAGTTTTCTCACTCTGCTTCAGGTCCTGAGTGTAGGTGATCTTTCCACTTGTTTTTATTTTTTCTTTTTCATTTTTGTCAATCTGTTGTCCTGGGGAGGCAGGAGTCTTTTGATGCCCTACTCTAGATCTTGAGTTATATTTATTTCTTTCAAACCCTTGTGTTTTTTTTTGGAAACCCTAGCTTTTACCCTGGGGAGGGAGGAGTCGTTTGATGCCCTACTTCAGATTTGAAAAGTATCAGGTCTTTTCCATGGTGTGTTTTGTTCTTGTCTAGGGGAGGGAAGAGTCCTTTGATGCCCTGCTCTGGGCCCTGAACCTTAGATTCTTTTTTTTTTAGCTTCCTTTATTTTTCATGATCTTTTGTCTTGGGGAAGGAATGGTCCTTTGACACCTTACTTCAAGACTAAAGAATTGTAGGTTCATGCCAAGACCCTCCGTCATACCAACACTTGTATGAACAAAGAACCGAATAACGGGGGTAGAGGTAAAGCCCCAAAGATGGGAATACCAAATTTGGGAAGAAATACCTTCATCCAGTAGATTATAGAAAAGGATGAATAAAAAACATCATCTCCCGCAACCGTGAGACCAAGGGCACGAAGAGTGAAGTATGAGGGACAATCAATAGATCAACCAGTTCTATCTACAACATTCTTGGGTGATACAACACAGCAGGTCCCTCCAACAGTTGAAGAAACATCTAGTGGCATACCTGACCAAGGAAATCTTATGCTGGCAATAGAGGGGGAAGAGGTCGCAAGCAGAGCCTCGACAGAGTCAGACCACTCTAGCAAAAGAGAGAAGGTTGTACCCGAGGGATCAAGTCATCAGAACGCAGGAGAAGGGATCGAAGGAGTATTTGCATCACCAATGGACCGAGGAAGTGATGCTAAAGCAACTCAGATCCAAGGGATAAGGAAGCCTCAGCCATCTCCTACAGAGTCTAGTGAAATACCCATCGATTTTTGGAAGATATTTATGGCTCCCACAACCTCCACTATCGAGTTTCCAATCGAAAACCTGGGAGTTTGTGCACCCACTAAGACTATTCCATTAGCATCATTTCCAAACTTTCATGGGCTTGTTTCAGAAGATCTCGACACATTTCTATTCGATTTCGACATAGTGTGTCGAGGGTATGACTACATAATGGAAACCCAAAAGTTAAAAAAATTTCCTTCTACATTAAAAGGGATGGCTCTACGATGGTTCATGGGCCTTGGAGGAAGCACTATTTCCACATGGGATGATATGTGGACAACTTTTCTAGAAAAATACCAGGACTACTGTAAATCCCGGAACATTAAGGAGGAACTTTTCAAGTTCGCACAAAAAGAAGACGAGAGTTTGGAAGATTGCATGGAATGATTCAAGTACACCTTATAGAGGTCGGGTCACTCTGACCTGGATAAGGAAATTCTAAAAATTATCCTCCTTCGATCTTTTCGTGAGGACTCAATGGAACTATTGAACATTGTGGGAAAGGGAGACATCTCTAAGGAAAGCTTTGAAGGTATCTGCGAATTATGCATTCAGTGCTCAAGAGGAGTTGCAAGAAACAAACAAGGAATTCACTCAGTAAAAGGGTCTGGCGGAGGTGTTACGAAAGCAGAAATCAGAAACCTGCTAGACAATATGAGGATGGATATCCTCAACACCCTGTCAGCATAGATGGATACGCTGCAAGTAAAATAGAAGCAGCTGGAATTGAATAGGACTATGGTGATATTCTTCCCGACATGTAGAAATAAGCATCCAGAGAGGGAATGTCCACTAAACTCCATAAAGGAATGTGCAATCTGCAAGCTAAATCCTGCAACAAGCTCATGCCCCTCCCTGCTAGGCCTGAAAGAAGTATTTCAAGGAACGGGGAAAGACATGGAGCAACTGTACCTCATGGGGTCTATAAATCCATGGCAGCCTCGACCACCAATGGGAAATTAAGGTATGTACTCAGATCCATTTCATTATTTCAATAATTCTAATATGAATCCTCAGTCCATGCCCTATCCTTCCATGTGGACACAATACCAGTTTCCACCGTGGCAATAGTGGAACCCTCAAGCCAGTTCAATCTCCACATGGGTTCCAACTTGGCGAGGATCCCCTCCTGGGAATTTTACTCAATCGATGCCACAACAACAACTCCAACTACCCTCCAATGTGCCTCCGGGTAACCAACCTGCCTGTCCTCAGCTCCCAATCCAACCTGATCTGAATCCTAATAGCAGGAGAGTTCATCAAACTGACATTCTTAACCTACCTTCATATAGCATTTCCACTGTAGAGTTGTATGAAATGAATCTATGATCAGGGTGGGAAGTTGATGCTCAACCTCCTCCAGCTACCATTGAACAACTCAATAGTAAAGGTAAGGAATCAGAACCATTTAGTAAAGAGCCAAAACAAACTAATAGAAACTAGGCATCTCTTGTAAAACAACATCAATATGAACCACCTTACCCAGAGAGACTAACTTTGAGTAAATCAAGCCATCAAGCCGAATTTGATTTATTAGGAGAACTGCAGAACTTATTTGTTAAAATTCCCTTGTTACAAGCTATGAAGGATGTGCCAATATATGCAAAGACTCTTAGGGAATATTGTTCAAAGCAATCTGCAAATAAATCCAAAGACCCCATTACCATTCATGTTATAGGAAAATTATCAGATTTCATGACGGGAAAGTCAATGCCTGAAAAGTATGGAGATCTAGGGAACCCAATTCTAACGGTACAAATTAATGGGGTATAGATTCTGAATGTGATGGTAGACCTGGGTGTTGCCATCAATGTTATCACCACTGAAACCATGCATGCATTAGGTCTTTGTAACTTGAAACATACACCTATAGTATTGGAATTGGTAGACCGATCCACAGTCAAACCTGTAGAAAAGTTATAAGATGTAACAATTTCAGTAGATTCATGGAACTATCCCATAGATTTCCTAGTCTTACAGACACAATCTTCGGTGGGCGACTATCCTTTGATCTTGGGTAGACCATGGCTGGCTACTGCATATGCTTACATTGGGTGTCAATCAGGGCACACAGTTATTTCCAATGGGCACAAGTTTAAGAACTTAGTGTTATACCCACCTCCAGAACCAAACCCATCCATAAAACCAGCAGGAAGCAAGAAAATTTTATCTAGGAAAGAGTCTGAAACAGAAAATGAGGAATTGAGGCCAGTTCTCACTATTGGACAAGCCCTCCAGTTGAAAATAGAATCAGAAGATGACGTAATCACCTCTTTTATGGATGACCCTTGCTACATTTCCGAAACAAATCAACAATTCCTAGAATCTATCCTAAGTTGTGAGACTCAGGAAACAATTGAAACAACATAAGGATCAGAGCAACTACATGTTGATGTACCCAGTGAAAGTGTCCCAGTAGAACTAGAACCAGGGAAAACCTTGAATATTAATCCAACCCTATCAAAATCCCAGAAGAAGCAACTTGTGTATTTCCTTCGGAAACACAAAGAGGCCTTCACCTGGGATTATAAAGATATGAAAGGGATCCATGCTAATTCATGCACCCATCATATATACATTAAGGAGGATTGTCGTCCTATGAGACAACCTCAGAGAAGGATGAACCCCGCATTGAAAAATGTTGTGAAAGAAGAACTTCAGAAATTACTAGACGTAGGTTTTATTTACCCCATCTCAGATAGCCAATGGGTCTCCCCATTAGTAATGGTCCCTAAGAAAAATCGTAAATGGTGAATATGCGTGGATTATCGAGAATTAAATAAGGCAACATAGAAAGATCATTTTCCTTTGCCATTTATTGATCAAGTTCTTGACACATTGGCTGGAAAAAAGTTTTTTTCTTTTCTAGATGGGTTCAGTGGGTATAACCAGATCCAAATAGCTCCCGAAGATCAGAATAAAACCACTTTCACATGCCCCTAGGGAACATTCGCATACTGGGCCCTTCCTTTTGGTCTGTGTAATGCTCCTGCAACGTTCCAGAGGGAAATTTTGGGAATCTTCTCTGATTTGATAGATGACAGTGTTGAAATCTACATGGATGACTTTACTCCATATGGGGATTCATTTCTTGAAGGGCTGAAAAATTTAGAAAAAGTTCTCGAAAGGTGTATACAAGCGCATGTCTCATTGAGTACGGAAAAATGTCATATGATGATGGAAGAGGGTATTGTTCTGGGACATTTTCTCTCAGCTGAAGGAATCCATATGGACCCAGCAAAGAAAAAGGTAATTCAACATTTCCCAAAACCCAAAACACCCACACAGGTACACAACTTTATTGGTTGTGTTGGTTATTACAGGCGTTTTATAGAAAATTTTGCTAAAGTAACACACCCACTTTTTCAATTGCTAAGAAAAGATTCAGATTTTGTTTGGACAGAGGACTATGATGTATCCTTTACAAGAATTAAGGAATTGGTCTATAAAACTCCAATCCTTAGAGGGATAGACTGGGAATTACCTTTCCATATTCATACAGATGCTTCCCAAACAACGGTTGGTGTAGTATTAAGACAACAAGAGGAAAAAATGCCATACGCAGTTTACTATGTTAGTAAGAATTTGGCTCCTGCTAAATTAAACTACACAGTGACTGAGAAAGAGTTCCTTGCTGTCATTTATGCCATGAATAAATTTTGGCACTACATTACCGGGTATCCTACCTTTGTGCATACTGATCATGCAACTATCAGGTATATAATGAATAAACCTGTTACCCCTAGTTGTATCAAAAGATGGATCTTGATACTATAGGAATTTGATATTATGATAGTAGATAAACTAGAGAAGGACAATGTGGTTACATATTTATTATCTAGGATAGAACATGAGGGTAAGGATACTCCAATTGAAGATAATTTCCCAGATGAACATCTTTTTGCAGTATCTGCTAACACTCCGTGGTATGCAGATATTGCTAATTATATTTCTTCAGGGAAGGTGCCTCATCATCTGTCATATAAAGAACAAAGGAAGATTATTCACCAGAGTACTCGATATTCATGGATGGCAGGATATCTCTTTCATACAGGGGCTGACCAACATATTCGGTGTTATGTGGCAGAAGATAATATCTATGAGATACTGAAGGCTGCACATGATGGACCCTGTGGAGGACATTTTGTTGATAATAGAACAGGTCACAAAGTGATGCAAATGGGATATTACTGGCCCTCCATCTTTCATGATGCATGAGATTATGTCCAAATGTGTGATAGCTGCCAACGGATGGGACAACCTAGGAAAGTAGATGAAATGCCTCTACAACCCTAGATAGTCATTGAACCGTTTGAGAAATGGGCCATTGATTTTGTTGGACCCTTCAACCCACCTTCTCATCAGAAATATTACATCCTGATTTGCATTGATTATGTAACTAAATGGGTGGAAGCTAGAGAGGTCACAAGAGCAACAGAACAAGTAGTGGCAGACTTTCTTTTTGAAGAAATCTTTGCCCAATACGATACTCCAAGAGAAATTGTGTCGGATGGAGGATCACGGTTCACATCTCACATGATAGGAAAGCTGATGCAAAAATATGGAGTCAAACATAGAGTGAGAATCCCCTATCACCCCCAGGCGAACGGGAAAGTAGAAAGCACAAACAAGGTATTGGAAAATATCTTGACAAAGATAGTAGCAAGTCATCATCGGGACTGGACACAGAAACTTCTAGAAGATTTATGGGCATACAGAACAACATGGAGAAACACAACTGGGTTTTCACCATTTGAATTAGTCTATGGGAAAGTCCCCTTGTTTCTAGTGGAATTTGAGATCAGTACACTCAGGACAACTCTAGAAGTAGGCCTAGACCCATCAGAAGCACAAAAACACCGACTGGAATAGTTGAATGAGTTGGACGAGATTCGATTAGTAGATTTCCAAAAGACCACTGTTGTTCAACAACAAAGAATGAAGTGGCATGATAAATTTATCAAAAGTAAGGTGTTTCATGTGGGAGATTGGGCATTACTTTATGATTCCTGATTTAAGGATTTCAAAGGAAATATTTTCACTCGATGGATGGGGCCATACCAAGTGGACGCAGTGTTCGACAATGGAATGGTTAGATTAGTTACAATAGATGAGAATCATACCTTGTTCTTAGTAAACAGACACTGTCTAAAACTGTACCACCTTCCAGCCTCTAGAAATGCCTTTTCCAAACACCTTTCTAACTCATCTGATTTAATGGTTGTTGGGATGAAGGACACTCTAAGAAAAAAAAAAAAAAATTACAAAAAAAAAAAAAAAAAATGTTATTTCTTACTGGTTTGTATTTTGCAGGAATAACAAAGGAATATGGCCAGGAGAAATGTAACACTCGGTGTTGTTACTCCACCAGTGTTTCTATAAATACGTTGTTGTTACTCCACTGGTGTGTACTGATTACTTCACTAAGTGTTGTTACTCCGCAACTGTTGTTACTCCGCCGATGTTGTTACTCTGCAACTGTCGTTGCTCCACAAATGTCATTACTCCGCAACTGTCGTTACTCCGCTGATGTCGTTACTCCGCAACTATCGTTACTCCATTGGTGTCGTTACTCCACAACTATTGTCTCTCTACTGGTTTTGTTACTCCACAAGTGTCATTACTCCGCAACTGCTGCTACTCTGCCGTCGCGTCACTCCGCCATTGTTGTTACTCACTGTTGTTGTTACTCCTTGATTCCATTACACCCTGTTGTCATTACTTCGTCAGACCTTTTATTGTTACTCCACCATAAGGTAGGTCCCTAGGTATGTCTCTACCGAATTTTATGGATTTAATTAAAATGTTCCAAAAATACTTCAAAACGTGTTGTGGACGACCGTAATTAAGTTGGGGGGAGGAACCGTCATAATAAATGACAACATAACACAAAAAAGAATTTATGACACACGATCCTCACCAAACATAATCCAATGATTTCGGTACTCCATAATCATAACTTGATATGTTGAAATGAGTACTTGTATGTGCAGAGTCATAATCAGTCACCTCCCCAACACGCTGCATTAAATTTCTGATAGTACCACCACAATCTGCCATCATTTCCAAACATACCAGCGCTATTTCATCCGTCATCCCCAAAAGCGATATGACATTATTTCAGTTGCCAATGGTTTGGAACCCTGTCATTTTCCCCTACTAGCTAACTGCATTCGTCGTGCTGACTTTTCCTCTGCAGCAATGGGTGGATGATCTGTGCGGCATGAACCTGAAGATACAACGAGAGTTCAGAACAATCAGGAAGTATGGAAGGTCTTTGAGAACGCAGGATGGAATGTTTACTTTGACAGGTTGAAAAGGTCGAATGAAGAAATTGCGATAGAATAAACACTCAAATTGAGAGAAGGAAGCTCTCGGGTCCGCGGAATTGAAATTCCTGTGACAGAGGAAGCCATCGCAGAACTCAGTGGACTCCCTCAAAATGGACAACGATGGTTTTCAAGAAGGTATGTCCTTTTGGAGTTTCCCGAAGCCTTTTTACAGGCAGAAGAAAGCATTGTGCAAAAGGGTCAAGGATACGACCAAAATTTGTTGCTGCATCCATGGAAGGAAGTAGCAGAGCTCATCATGAGATATATGACTTGCGAAGGGAGATACTCCACCATCTCTGAATACTAACTCACCTGCGATTTCCCCAAGAAGAGACTTTCTCACTGAATGTGCCTTATTTCTTATTGAGAATCCTTCACCTAATGGCACATTCGACTCAAGAGTCACGATAGGTATTGGAAACCATCACCCATCATAGGTTGGTTCAGTTGTTAGTAATGAATGCCATCAGAAAAATCATGATCCCATGGGAACTGTTTCAGGATTCCACAGAGGAAGAAGTAGCAGCCACTGTGGCTACTAGAAAAGATGAACCAGAAGCGACGGAGGAGGAAAATGCAGGAGAAGATGACTATGTTGACCAAGAGGAACTGAAAGAGATGGATATGGAAGTTGAGGCATTTAAAGAAGAGGCTTCTCCCCAAGAGAAAGCTGAAACCATGGAACCAATGGAAGATGCAGAAGTTGACACACAAAGGCCCACTAGTACCATGGCCGAGGTTGTCTCACAAGAACCTGCCTTGCCTATGGAACTAGCAGAGCAATTTGATAGCATGACAACCACAGAAGCGGGGTCACAACAGACAGGAGTAGGTGAATTGGTCGATATTGCGACTGAGGGTACTCCACAAGGACCTCCTGTCACCATGGATTCGATGGAGGAGGATAACTAGAATGAAGAAGAGGTCGTGACCACCCCGACCATAGAGCCCATGGAAGAAGTTCCAGGAGAACTAGGTCGTGAGGTTGGCACCGAACCACAAGAACCAACGTCGACCTAGGGATCGAATATTGAAGATCCCTGCCAGTTCTCATTTTTCTCCTTTATTCCAAGAGGAGAAAGGAGAACTCATTCCCTTCGGTGTATAGAAGAAGATCTCGCCATTCCTCCAATTCTATGACAAAAGCCACAACTGTGCGGGGTGGATGATACTCAAACAGATACATTAGCAGGAGAGAATCTTGCAAGGGCACCACCGGTCGGGTGAGCGCACAACAAGAGGAAATATCTATAGGCAAAAAGGAGGGACCAAGCGAAGCGGTCCTGACGAATGAGCCAATGGAAGAGCCAAGCGAGAAGGTCGTAAGACTCCCAGTCAAAAAAAAACATCAACTACAATTGAAGGAGACAATGCGGCTTAAGATGGAGGTCAGGAAACTAAGGAAATAGGTACACAAAATGCAAGAGCGGATGAAGAAATACAAGCAGAAAGATAGAAAGTCCAAGACCATAGGAGTAGAAACAGAGACTCATATGGACCAGGCAGCCATAACCTCTGTTGCTACTCAAACAAACTCGGTCGAGCGATTGTTTGAAGACCGTGAGTATGCCTTAATGGTCGAAGTGCAGACTTGGATATCTACTGTGGCTCAGTATCAAAATGAGATCAGAATAATGCAGGAACAAGCCTCCACAACTATTTTTGAATATGTGGAGTGTATATACATCATGAGATTAAGGCATGCGAAGCAACAACTCAAGATGGAGAAGCTGGAAAAGCAAGTGGAAGAGATCAAAATGGATAAAGAGAAGATGTTTAGTTTGGCGCAAGAGGTGATGGAATGTCGGCCCCCTACTTCTAGTTATTATTTATTCTTACATGAACGTTTTCTTATATTCTGCATGGAGAGCATTAAAAACGAGATTAGTTATAAGATAGAAAATGGTGTACAATTCCTCCAAATAATGAGGCACCATGACGTGCCAACTCAACATTTGATGTGTGAATTTTACTTGCATGGATATTTGTTCCGCCTAGATAGAGACTTCAATCCAGTCCCGTATATGGGAGACATCCATTTAAGAGCTCTCACCTCTTACACTTTCAACCAGATCAGCTGGCAGAAGGCTTTTAACACATTTGAATCTAATCAGGTTACAAAGCCATTTATGGTAAGAGGAGAACCTGAGAGGTCAATCACCATGTTCAATAAACACAACACCTTTTTGGGAATTGAGGTGAATAGAGACAGAATGCTAAGGACACAAAATTGGTGCCTTGATCTTTGCGTTAAGCAAATAGTCACATTTCATGAAGAAACCCTTGATTGCTATCAGAAAAGGTGGATGATGACACCTACAGCTGTCCAGAACAGGGAACCTTTTGGGGCACCGAATTTTGCACGGGTGCTCCCCAGAGTGCCCAGATATGTGGCATGTGTTCGAACAAGTGGGGTCCAATGGATGGGACTCTAGTTTTATCTTCCCACTATTTGGTTACCAGTAGAATATTACACTCCAGCATACATCGTCTTGGAATATTGGTGGGAAGACGTCCACCTCTCAGATGGTTTTAAAGTTCCAGGAACAAAGATGGCTGAAGAATATGATCTCGCCCATTTTTAGGAAGCCAATAGAAATCCAGACCTATTGAAGCGACGAACTGCATGAGGGCATGCATAAGGCTAGTTGGGGGGAGATGTTGAGAACCAAATCAGGCTATATTTTTGCTACATTTTCATTACCTTTTTGACCTTTTTACACTTATTTACCTATGTTTACTATGCTAAATCTGTGAGGTAAATACCCCTACCTTGCCTATTGGAATATTTTATTAATGAAGTAAAAGTCGCAAAGTTTTTCCTATTCACAACACTAAAACAAATGTTTGACCGCAACTTATAGAGAACAAGACTAGGGCTTCATCCAGCAGTAGATCCACTCTTCACAGCAACAACCAAGCCATAAAGAGGCCATGCAGATGGAGTTGCAGATCCCTGAACCATCTTGGGCATTTCGCTGATCCTGTCCATTTGGTACTGGTGTCGTTCCAACTAATGTATATTTTTGGGGATACGATTACCATGTTTTGGGGAAAGAGGTTGTTCTCCCTTTTGATGTATAAAAGACAGTTTATTCCTGTAACTGGGAATGTCCCCATTGAGATTGTAATAACCTTTTTCAGATTTATAAAACACTACCTTTTTTGTTGTCTTCATCTTCGTTGTAACTAGCGCAGCCTTGATCAAAGAGCTGGGCCTGCTCTTCTAATCAGGTGCTGCGTCTTCCTATGTGTGTTATTTATCAATTTTATGCTTGCTGTTACAGTGTGTTATTTATCAGTTATGCTTTCTGTTACAGTGTTATTTATTAGTTTATGGTTGTTGTTACAGTGTGTGATTCTTATGAGTATTTTTCAGAAGTTGTAGTTAATCCTGTTGACAGTAATGTTTTGAATCTTAATCATGAACCCTTGGCCAGAACGAATTGTACTCTTTCCCCTGCATATACCTTGCGCATTTCCTTGAAAGGATACACACCTAGATTGATAAATTAATGTAGGAAAAGGGTGAACAAATCGTTCATACCTGGACACCCACAGACTACATGGTATACCCAAGACAATTGTGTTTAACAGAGATCCAAAATTTACATCAAATTTTTGGAAAGGATTATTCAAAGGATTTGGGACCAATCTGAAATTTATCAAAACCTATCATCCAAAGTCAGCTGGGTAAACAAAGAGGATGAATAAAGTGATTTAATATATGTTGAGGATGTTTGTGATTGATAAACCATCCAAATGGGAGGATTATTTTCAAGTGGTGGAGTTTTATTATAACAATGGGTATCAATAATCTCTAAAGATGAGCCCATTTGAGGCACTTTATGGTAGAAAATGCAAAACACCAATGAGTTGGGACAACCCAGCAGACAGACTAGTGGTTGGACCAAAATTACTCAAGGAAATGGAAGAGTAAATGGTGAGAATAAAACATAATTTAATGGCTTCCTAGGATAGAAATAAGAGTTATCTTGATAAGGGAAGAACTCAAAAAGAGTTAAAAGTGGGTGACCATGTGTTTTTAAAAGTAAATGCCAAGAGAAGTTTCCTGAAGTTGGGAAATTGTTCAAAACTAAAAGCTCATTATTGTGGGCCATTTGAAATCCTGGAGAGGATTGGTCCTATAACATACATGCTTGCATTACCTACATCAATGTGTATTCATAATGTATTCCATGTATCATTGCTTAAAACTTATGTACCTAAAGCTAATCATGTCATTGATTGGAATGTGATTCATGTGGATCAAGAAAGAGACTTTCGAGTTCATCCAGTATGTATATTGGATTGAAAAGTCAAGATGCTCTAGAATCGGTCAATAGGATTGGTAAAGGTCCAATGGACCTGGTATAGTCCTGAGGATGCAACTTGGGAGCATGAGGATGCTATGTAGATAGAGTATCTGCATTTTTTTGAGTACTTTTGAATTTTTCATTGTATATGTGTATCTACTACACCAAGGACGGTGCATAAATAAAGGAGGGGGAATGTAATACCCCTAGGCTAAATCCCATTGTAAATATAAATGTAATTGTACATATATGATGGTGATACAAGATACTTTGGGGCTAGAGTGCCTATGTATGAATGTATTTTAAGGCTAGAATTCATGTATGGTTATTTGGCTAGTGAGCCGGAAGCTGAAAGGCCAACGAGCCTATTTTTGTAAAAATGCAATCACACTCGGTTTTAATGAAAAAAAATCACTGTTGTGGACCAACCATGTAAAAGAGTATGGGGAGATAAAATCCACTAGAATGGGAAAGGGGGGATAAGAGTATTAGGAAAAGGGGCTAAGCTAGGGGACTTAAGCCCAAAGTAATATTTTATTAATATTCCCAAAAATGTATAAAGTATAAAGTATGGATATTTAAATATATCCTAAGTCCTTATGTTGAAGAAATGTCTCACCGTGTGAGGGAACCCATGTGTGGCTCATGTAGTTTAAAAACATGACAAGTGTCAAGTTAGGAACATGCACATAATTTTTGGGGACTTTATCCCATTCATCCACAATTTGATCATTATTCAGACCTCATCTCATTGTTGTCAATGATACCTTCATGATGCTAGTACCTGTACCTGTACTTGTACTTGTACTTGTACTAGGACCTTGGTTAGATTTTGAGATGGATTGAAGAGGCAGGTTGTCAGGCCCGTGGGACATTGAAGAAGCGGGTTGTCAGGCCCATAGGACATTCAAGAAGTGGGTTGTCAGGCCCATGATAATTCTCTCCACATGAGAGAACTACTGGGAATTGATTTCCCAAGGTTCCAAACAGAATTTCTAGGGATCTAAGACTTCATGTACATCCTATTGTTGAAGCCTTGGAAGGGAAGTGGGGTAGCCGAAGGATTGTTGAGCAGAGAAGGGGCACACTTCCTGGGGTGGGACATGCATGTGGGGAATGATGGACTATAGGATGTTAGTTTGAGTTGGCACTTGTGCCTGAGTTTGTATGTTGTAAAGAGACCTTAGTCTGGTTAGAAATACTTTACCCAAGTGGAATTTATCCCCAACTTGAGGGTGACCCACTGTTGAGAGTTTATGAGCGGTGTGGTCTAAGGTTGGGAGGAACATGGAAGGTCTGCACGCAGTTGGTGATATTTTTACTAAAGATAATTGTTTACTGTGTATTAATTTATGTGCTATGTTAATATTAATTCCATTATTATTATGGGTTTTTATGTATATGTTGTATTTGTATATAGATTTTGTTATCCACATTAATCTGAGCAATTGTAGAGGTATACCAACTACCAAGTGGTATCAGAGTTGTAATTGGGGAGAGTTTTGTGTGGCATGGCCCAGCCTGGGTGGATGGGGATGCTACAGAGGTCTGCACATAGTAAAATGAAGACATGAATTCCAATGAGGACATGATATAGAGGGTGTACGAACGCATATATGTGTGTGCAAGAAGAGGAGCCAAGTTTTGTAATGTCTCGATATGTGTGCCATTAGGTATATTGTCCACATATAGGGAAAATTCTACTCATTTTTCTCATTTTTTCGATAGGAGTTCAATGGTGATGTAATGCTTCTGCTAAGGTTTCATTTGTGAAAGTATTATTCTAGATTGCCATTAATGAGCGCCAAAGTACATCGTTTGGCATGTAAAGAGGGTAAAATTGAGCCAGTTCTGAATATGGTCGAATTTATACTCATTTTTCTCATAATTTCACACATAATTCAATGGTAAACCCTATTTTTTATTTTGATCAGTGTAATTAAAGAGAGTCCATAAAATGGCTTTGTAAGTCCATAGTGTTATGTAATTTGACACTTGAGATAATGAAGAGTGATCTCACTATTTGAAGGGACTTGAAGATGAAGTAATTTATGTCATCAATATATGTAATTCAAGTTCTTTTATTTACTGTTCTGTCATCTTATAAATATTCAAAATAATCATCATATTATGAGATTTTGGATAAGAATCACAACATCATTTTTCTACAAATCACCTCAATACGATCAAAAAATTATTCTCAATCAGGTTAGATGCTAATATATATATTTTTAAAGGAACAAGTGGTATCTAAGGATTTTTGGATCAATAATTTCCCAAGTTGTATCCATGAATTCCACAGTTGTCTTTATTATCTTGTCCATGGAATGGACTGGTGATTTATTCCTTCTTTGTAACCCATTCATGTCTACAGGCTCACAAGATCAACAGATCTAATACCACTGTAATATACCCAATGCTTAATAGGATAAGATATTATATTTGATGTCCAATGGAGTTGTTCTATTTGTGGGATTGTGTAAAATAATTTTCATTCATATGTTTTCTTATTCTACAAGTTGATTGATAACTTTCTACGAATAGTTTGCATGTGTTCCACTAGTAACCATTTTTGTCAAAGATATTGGAAATAAACATAGAATAGAAGAGACAACATTGGAATTTTATTTTGAATGGAATCTCGTACACAACAATAATAGATCTCCAATGGATTCTATAGTATCTTCAATAATAAACACTACAAAATCAAGAAAAAACTTGGAATAATTCCATGATCTCCTCAAGAGATGATGTGTCCTCCTCTGAGTTGTCTAACCCTCACTAGTGAGGTATCAATTTTCTCCTCAAACACCTACTGCAACAATCCATCCACCCATACCTAAACAAATATGTAACTTAAGATTGTAGAGGTCCTCGCGAGACAAAGCTGGACAACAGGAGGGGCCTCATGGGACCCCCTATACTCAACCCATAGGAATGTCCCTTGTTATAGTTTCTCCGAAACCCTCTTGGTACCTGCAAAAACCTGAATATGGCCTCCAAAAATTTTCACAAATCTCCTCTGCAAGTTAATATTCCTCCAAACTTGAACAAATCCAAAATTGAAGCTCCAATGAAGACCCTGTATGGATCCTCCTCCTTGCCTAGATAGGGTGGATATTGCACCACCAAACCAAACCAAAAGTGGAATGTTTTTTCCAAAACCCTAACGAAAACTTTGTCTCATAAGAGCACTCCAAAGAGAATAATCTAAATATATGACGAAAAGTGAAGTGATATCCCTTCTTTTATCCTTCTTCCCTATCTTTTAGAACTTTCCCCCTTTTAACTAAATCAAATATGACTTCTAGAAATTCCCCCCTTTTGACTAAATGAAATATGACCCTTATGCTCCTTTTTTTCACTTTAAGATTAAAAGTCACTTTTAATAATGGTTAAGTAACTTATTAATCCAAAGTTACTTTATTTCCTTAATTATGTCACTTTAAATACATAATATCTCCTAACCAAGTGACATTAAATAACCCTTTTTGACTACCTTTTTCTTCACTGACGAGCCACATAAGTCATTTCCATTGCCGAATAGGGTGTTTATGGATAAATTCGTGAGTGCGGACACAGACCAATCTCCCCAGATCCACCTGGATCTGGAACAAACCGTAACAGACTACTACTCTTTCCCTAGATCTAAATATTGAATGAACTAAGAGAAATGGATAGTGGACATACCTTATGAACGCTCTCCTTTAATCTATGTTGTTCCTTGCTCTGCTCCGATGCTCT
>JZKD02S0797697.1:455203-467657 GCA_000966675.3 Picea glauca
TAGTTACTTGGATAGGGAATGATCCCAAGATATCTGGAAAGTCAGTATTTTTCCAACCATTCGAACTCCAACTCACCCTTCTAGAAGGATCGAGAACTTATTCATTTTCTTCCTTCAGAAACATGTCCGCACCCAAACCATTGACACAGTGCGGAAAGTTCGTAGTCAAGTTGAATGCAGCCTGCGGAAATGAAGGATTTTCGCAGGAGAGTATATATGCAGCCTGCGGACTAATTTCAAAATATGATTTTTGAGAAAATGACAAGTGTAACCTTTTTCAGGAAAAAGTTCTTAATGAAGAGTTTGATCTTCCATTACCATGACATAATCATAATATCATCTCGATAACCAAAAATGTGGATAACATAGGGTAATCCAAAAATGGGAACATGGCAGTCTGTATTGTGATGAAATCATGATTGTCATGATTGCGACAGAGGTGACACAATGAAAAATTTATTGTATCCTTCATCATACTTGTAACGTTGTGGCGACGAACATGCATCGGTAAATTGTTGAAAAATGGGCCCAATGTACTAGTGAGTCAAGAGTTATGGATTCAAAGGGAGGAGGGAAGAGACATTCAATCAATCTCTGCTTCCACACATGTTTGAGTTATTGACATTCAAATGTTTTGAAATAATGGAGATCTATCTTGCTAATACAATGGAGATTTTTGGAAACATTCTAAGGCTAGGAATATAAATTGGTCGATAGGCTCTTGATGATATTGGAAACATGGATGGTAATGGTTAGTGCCCCACTTGTCAAAGAGACATTAAGGAACTACACATGATTCTCCAATGACATGCGGATATTAGAAATGGAACAAAAAAATTGTTTTTTCTGTGACTTCCAAAGTTCATGACTTGGAACACCAACAAGTTTCTCATAATGAAATTATAATGGACACTTTGGTATAGTATAAGAGAAAAATTTAGGAAGTATACGAAGAATGTGCTATGATTCAATCTATTACCCATGATTTTGGTCATCATGATGGTGTATTAATGATGGTGTACTCAGGCTCTTCATAAGAACTTTCTCCTCTTCCCAGAAAACTCATTTTTGAAGAAGGTTCGCAGGCTGCTAATATATTAGGGTGCGAGAATGACGCATTCTCGCAGGCTGCCTTAAGCCAGGGTGCGAACTTCTCGCACTGTGTTGAATAGCTAAGGTGCGAACTCATCCTAAAGCATGGAAAAAGATGAATTCTCGATGTTTCTAGAAGGGAATCTTCTAGAAGAATGGGTTGTCATTCAAATGGTTATCCTTGTACTGGATTCCTTGATATTGTGGGATCATTCTTATCCAAGTAACTATCTCATTCTCTCCTATATATTGAGGGAATTCTCATGGAAAAGGTTAAGCAATATTCATTGGAGAATTGGTGGAAGAATTGTGTGATGGACTTAGCTTGAACAGTAGCTTGGAGACTCTAGCAAGTCTATCAGGAGGTTTTAACCTTCTTCATACAAGGATTGAGAAAGTTGTGTGTTGGAGCCAAGAGCCATCGAAAGGAAGCTTGCGACATCAAGGCGATCAGGTTGTAATATTTACTTTCAATCAATATGATACAGTGGCATGCCCCTTCCCCATAAAGCTATTCTCACTTTATTGTGTAATTCCTTGATCATACACATAAGTTGACAGTTGAGTATATTCTACTATCTTCACTTTGGTTGGTTTGTGTTGTCTTGGTCTTGACCTCACGAGAGCACCAGAGTGAAGAGGGAGCAACAGAGACCCTAGGAAGCGATACTAAGGTATGTTACTTGTTCCTTCCTACTAGCTTATTCAATAGTCAAAACTTAGGGAAAGAGTCATGTCCTGTCCTGTTTTGTTCTAGATCCAGGTGGATCTAGGGAGATCTATTAGTGTCCGCACCTACCGATTAGTTCAATAACAAAATTGGCGACTCTACTAAAGATCATAACCCATTTTCTTGTGGTTTTTGGTATTTTTCCTTGGCCATTTGTTCTTTCCTTACCCTTCTCCATTCATATCAATCTTTGAGTCTTCAGGATACCCTAATAGACCCTCTGGGTCCAGAGGCCTCTTCAAATTTTGTGTCATTTTCCAAAAATTTGACTAGTTTCAGACATTCTCACACTGCACTCCATAGTAGCCTGTGAGAATCTATAGAGTTCACATCCTGCCTTTAGGTTTAGTGTGAGGTTATCGCACTCTGCTCAAGGGCCACCTGCGAGAATCACTAATTCTCACACTATGTAATATTGCCAGCCTGCGAACTCATTTTTTCAAACTTTTGGATTTGAGTTTTGGCATCTTCAACTGCCCAGATCAGTCTAGGTGCCTCATAAGAGTTTCTTGGACCATTGATTGATGTCTTTCTTGTCTTTGTTTTTGTGCACGAACAGTCTTAGGATTTCAAAGTCTCTTCTTGTCACTTATGTTCATGACTTTCATTTATTGACTTTTCTTGGCATATATATACTCTCTGATTTCAGAATCTGAGTGTGCTTGTTTGGTTAAGGACCGACAATTGGTTGAAAGTTGAGTTTCTTTGTATTTATCATTTGCCCATTGTTTGAAAGATCATTTTTCTTATGCAATTGAAAAGACTAGATTGGTTTGCTTGTTATTTTTGTTTTCATTGAAAGAGTGGTTTGGGTTTTTATCATTGCTTGTTCATTGGTTTTTGATTTTCTGTACTCTCACTATCATAGTGTGGGTCCTTTTTGAAAACTGAACAAACGTTTTTCTTTCAAAAATCATTTTCTTTTTCAAAAACATTGAAAATCAATTGTTGAATTTATTGAAAAAGAAACAATAGAGAATTGTTATTGATGCGTGATTTGTTGCATTTTCATTTTAAAGGGAATTGTGTTTTGTAGTTCACAGTTTGTTCTGGAAAACTTCTCTCTCCCTCCCATACATAGGATTCATTGAACGAAAATCGATATATTTTTTATTCTCATCCATGCATCGTTGGGTCAGAGTCATACAACATAAGTTTCATCTATGTTTCCTTTGAGTAAACAACAACTCTTAATAACACTGCACAATTGTAAAATTTACCTAGTAACTCTTTTCTAGGGCTCTATTACACCAACATTTAGCTAGGCTAGCACTTTGGAGTAGGAAGAGAGATACACTCTCCAAAGCACAAAACACACAATAGAATCTTGTGTTAGGGAGTGTTGAATTCCATTTGCAACATCTTGTCTTGGGAAGCCGTTCTCACACAAGGGTAAAACATGAGGTCGCATTGATATTGGCAGAGTTACTCACTTTTCTTTGTTGGTATCAGTGTAGAGATTGCACGTATTATGGGGATCACTCAGAGGTATACCCACAATGATGAGTGGAAGCATTTTGAGTTGATTTCGGGCTAGATACCCTGCCCTTGCATGTGGATCGGACTGTCGATTGCCCCCCCAGGCTTTATTGTTGTTGGTGGTAACCTTAGTGGCCTATCTTTATAGGTTCTTACACGAGGTGACTGTGAAGGGGAAAGTCTTCACGGTACCTGGAATTGGCGTTGACCAAACTCACTCGGGCTCCTTGGAGGGTATACCCATGATTATGTGTGGGAGCTTGCACCAGGGTGTAAGTCCATTAAGCAGGTCTCTGGCATAACTTTTCCACCTTAGCCCAGCCCCTTCTTGTCTCATTGTTACGACGTTGGATTTCATCACCAACTAGTGACTTCGGAATTAGAAGGTCTTGTTTGCTTGGTGTTGCTTCCTAGATTTTGTTTACTAGCGCGTGTTGTTTTTTTCTCAAAGTTGACCATAAGATTTTCTTTGTGAAGTTTGTCACTCGTTTACAATAGCTCCTCCACATCGTTCATTTAGAATGCAGGGTTTATCTCCAGAGCATCTGGACGGTTCTCAACCCTTACCTACAAGTACACCTGAGGGCTCTCCTTGGCAAATTGAAGTCACAGTCGTTACCACACCACAAGTGGAACGCACTAACTCTCTAGAGCATTTCCGAATCACTAATACTCGAGAGGACTTTCGACTTCACCCTGATTCTGAGCGACCATTTATGCGACTGAATTGTTCTGGAGAATTAGTTGTTACGTCTTCTGGATCACCATTTGGACCCTTTCCAGTCATAGAAGGCCAAGATATTTTTTGGTCTACAAGTGTTTTCCGACAGGACCTTTTTGTTCTAGGTTCACCTGTGATTTATGAAATCAACCCACCTGTGATTTCCGAAATCTCTAGTCCAGAGACAGTATCGTTGACTACCTCTTATCACTTTACCGTCCCTGTCGAAATGGCCCATCTCACAGATACTATGAGTGTTCCAACTGGGTTTACTATGGTTATTCTTGCTCCCACCAACACACCGTGAATGCCCAACGTCACTCCGACACTACCACCCGGATACCGTGCATTGAATGCTTCCATACACACTCCTACGCAAACCTAATCCGGCTCTCCTGGTGGTCCTTCTTCTTCTGGGCACTCTCTTCCCGGTTTTATTCCAACACTCCCTCAATTTCCTTTTGGAGGACCTTCTTCGTCTTCTACTGGTAGTCTTAATCCTAGTGGCGCTATTCCATCATTCACCCCAAATTACCAGATTCTGGCTGGTGGACAATTTTACCAAGGTGGTATGACTCAACCCCCTCTGAGCGGGAAAATTCCTTTTGGAACGCAAATCCCAATTGGAACACAACCCCCAATTGGCACATTACCCCCAATTGGAACACCACCTTCGATGGGAGGACTGACCCCACCTTATGGGAAAAACATCCCTCCGTTCTTGGCCCAGTAGTGGAATCAGTTGATACAACATCCTCCTTAATCGACTGGGGGGTAGTAGTTTCTAGCTGCATCTGTAATACCCCCTAGTGTGGGCCAACCATACCCCGGTTCATTCAATCCCATTTGGGGGGCGAATGCTCCAACTTAAGTCCTTGTTCCAGGGTATAATCCTATGAGATACTATCCTCTCCAACCACCCCCGAATCTACTTGGGTCTTCACATTATATGCAGACTGCTTATGGACCTACTGTTTTGTCGACAGGGTTTCCTCCCCAAAGACACCAGTACTCACAGGTAAATCAACAGTTACCCTTTATAGCCACTTTAGATCTTCCAGACTTGTCAAGGATTTTAAATGATCCGATTCTTCACTCTCCCCAATGGCCTGCTATACCCGCCAAGCTACCATCGGACATTCCCAAATTCGACGAAAAAGCGGGAGAGGACCCAAACAATCACGTTATGAATTTTCACCTATGGTGTTCATCCAACTCATTGATGGATGACTCTATTCGTTTACGTCTTTTTCAACGAACTCTCACAGGTTCTGCTGCGAAGTGGTATATCGAATTGCCACGAGCTTTCTTCTCTGACTTCAACACCCTAGCCATGGCTTTCCTCACACACTACCAGTTACCAATTCGTTAGGCATAGAAGGCCAAGATCTTTTTTGGTCTACAGGTGTTTTCCGACGGGACCTTTTTGGTCCAGGTTCACCTGTGATTTCTGAAATATCTAGTCCAGAGACAGTACCGTTGACTATCGCTTATCACTTTACCGTCCCTGCCTAAATGGCCCATCTCACAGATACTACAAGTGTTCCAACTGGGTTTACTGCGGTTAGTCTTGCTCCCATCAACACACCGCAAATGCCCAACGTCACTCCGACACTACCACCTGGATACCGTGCATTGAATGCTTCCATACACACTCCTATGCAAACCCCATCCAACCCTCTTGGTGGTTCTTCTTCTTCTGGGCACTCTCTTCCCGGTTTTATTCCAACACTCCCTCAATTTCCTTTTGGAGGAACTTCTTCGTCTTCTACTGGCAGTCTTAATCCTAGTGGCGCTATTCCATCATTCACCCCAAATTACCAGATTCCGACTGGTGGACAATTTTACCAAGGTGGTATGACTCAACCCCCTCTCAATGGAAAATTCCTTTTGGAACGCAAATCCAAATTGGAACACAACCCCCAATTGGCACATTACCCCCAATTGGAACACCAGCTTCGATGGGAGGACCGACCCCACCTTATGGACAAAACATCCCTCTGTCCTTGGCCCAGTATTGGAATAAGTTGATACAACATCCTCCTCAATCGACTGGGGGTCAGCAGTTTCCAGCTGCGTCTGTAATACCCCCTAGTGTGGGCCAACCATACCCCGGTTTGTTCAATCCCATTTGGGGGGCGAATTCTCCAACTCAAGTCCCTGTTCTAGGGTATAATCCTATGAGATACTATCCTCTCCAACCATCCCCGAATCTACCTGGGTCTTCACATTATATGCAGACTTCTTATGGTCCTTTTGGTTTTCCGATAGGGTTTCCTCCCCAAAGCCACGAATACCCATAGGTAAATCAAAAGTTACCCTTTATAGCCACTTTGGATCTTCCAAACTTGTCAAGGATTTTAAATGATCTGATTTGTCACTCTCCCTAATGGCCTGCTATACCCGCCAAGCTACCATTGGACATTCCCAAATTCGACGACAAAGTGGGAGAGGACCCAAACAATCACGTTATGACTTTTCACCTATGGTGTTCATCCAACTCGTTGATGGATGACTCTATTCATTTACGTCTTTTTCAATGAACTCTCACAAGTTCTGCTATGAAGTGGTATATCAAATTGCCACAAGGTTTCTTCTCTGACTTCAACACCCTAGCCATGGCTTTCCTCACACACTACCAGTTACTGATTCGTTATGACACGGGGACCGATATTTTGACTTCTTTCAAACAGAACAAGGCCACTCATATATCCAATCACATTCATGAGTGGTGACGATGACGACATCTTATTAAACTCGAACTCCCCGATCAGTTGCTGGAAGAATGGTTTACCAAATCATTTGTGAACGACATCGGTCGTGACATTTCCATGGGTGGAGTGGTCACAGAAGAACAGGCTATAAGTCGTGCTTAATATCTTGACCTCGTTTACTTGCAAATAGGTACCCTTTATGATTTACTACCTAATTTACCTCATCCTTCCACTTCCACAACTTCAACTACTCCAACTGCTTCACATGCAGCTGATGGTGTGATTGGCACTTTCCAGGCCCAACCACATTCTGCCTCAAGCACAAACCCCAAGCCTGCTTCTTCTAATGTTCAAAATTCTTCGTATCCTGCCCCTCCTGTCGGAAAGACTTCTGAGGTAAATTCAGTTCAATCTACCCCAGCCAGTAAAAACAAATCTAAAAAAGGGAGAGGTAAGAATAAAGAGGGAAAAAATAATTCTCAAGCAGAGAAAACCAAAACTACCCCTATTTATGATCAAGATAAGCGCAAACCTCGATACCCTTGCCTTATCTGTGGTGATGATCACTACACGAAGGATTTTCCACGATGCGCCGAGGTCACTAAGTTCCTTCAAGGAGCTCCAAAACTACCTGCAACGGCCGTTTTGTCCTAACCCTTCCCGTCTCAACAACAAGCTCAGTTGGTCATTCATGACCAACCCTCCTCTTCTACTACATCATATGTTTTGATGTGTACTGGTGATTCAAAGAAGAGAAATTTTGCACTCACTACTCAAGCCAAAGATTATTCTCTCTCTAAAGAGAAGGTTGATGATCTACCTCCTTCCTTGGTACAACCCTCTCCAGTGACTCCACCTACCAACGGTCCTCTTCATCTCGAACGATCGAGCCTCAACACAGTTCTGTGACCCACCCCAAAGGGTGTCGTTCAGAAATTATCTTTCAATCCTCATGCTTGTGCCACCCAAAACTATAGCATTGTTGAAGATCTGGCCCAAGCATCTTCTGCGATGTCAGCCCTCAAAAGTCCTTCAAACTTGTCCCACACAATGGAAGGCACTGTTGAAATCTATCGGTGGAATCGATCTAATAGATACAAATTTAATAATATTTGACCTAGAAGATCACATTCCAAGGTTACCCCCTCAACTCACGTTCCAGATCCAAGTGATTGTCTCTGACAAAAACATTTTTCGAACCGTTATCGACGAGGGTGCCTCGACCTGTGTTATGTCTCTTGCTTGTTGGAAATCCATTGGCTCTCCTTCTTTGAATGAATCCCAGAACACTCTTAAAGCCTTCAGTGGCTCTGGTTTTAAGCCCTACGGTGTCCTTACTTTGTTTCCCATCATGTTAGAAGGAAAAACGGTCCAAGTCGAAGTGGAAGTGTTTGATGCTCCCCTTGATTATAATATTCTTCTTGGCCGCAGCTGGATCGATTCCATGCGCACAGTTGTGTCGACCCTTTTCTGTTTGGTACATTTCCCACATCAAGGTAAGATTGTCACGTTTGACCAACTAGCCTTCTTCAATTCTGATACCCATACTGGCAACGTACCGTTTATCGCTAAAACCCTACCAGGTTATGAGAACGTCGGTGTAGGCCTTCTCAAGGACTCTTCGTTAATGGGTACTTTCCTCATTCCACCGCCCAATGTTCCACGCTCGTCTGTTTCTTCCATCAACATGATATCCACCTTGCCTCATGAACTTCCTACATCTCATGACCCCTGGATAGTACCTGACCCTGGAGATCATCTTCGTTACGGCGATGCAATGCCATTAAGTCCGGTCGAATCCACCTATCAGGCCATTCAATCGGCAACACCTTCTACCCCCTCTCTTGGTGAGTTGTCTCCCGATCCTTTTCGTTTCATTTTTCCCACAGACGAGATGATCATGTCTGTCATGGAGGACACCCCCTGGGACGATGGCCATCATCATTCCATCCTCTTTCTGGAGCAACATACCCTTGAGAACTACCAACGGATTTCGACACCATCAACCGTTGTCATCATCTCCACTGTTTCTGAGTCTGCACATGATGTGTTTTCCAAAGGTAACTTAAGCAATATCTCTCCCACTACTCCCCTTGACATATTCGTCAAACCTAGGATTGTTGAAAATGTCCATATAGGATCTTCGTGTTCTTCTGACGAAGTCGTCACCTACACATCCCTTTTCAAAGAGTTTCGTGATATCTTCACATGGAGCTACGAAGAAATGCCAGGTATCGACCTTGATATTGTGATACATGAGATGAACCCATCTGGAAATGCCTTCATCCAGTTCACCCACATAAAGCAGCTGCTATAAAGCTCGAAGTCAAGAAACTTCTGAAATCCAGCTTTATTTATCCGGTGGCTCTCACAGAATGGGTTTCCAATCTTGTCCCGATTGACAAGAAACAAGGCACCATTCGTGTATGCATTGATTATAGGGATATCAACAAAGATTGTCCAAAAGACAACTTTCCTACCCCCTTCGTCGATCAGATTGTCGATGACTGCGCCGGAAGTGAAATATTCTCTCTCATGGATGGTTTCTCCGGGTAAAATCAAATCAACATTGTTCCCGAGGATCAACATAAGACTGTTTTTATTTGTCCTTGGGGTACTTTTTCCTATTGGAAACTTCCTTTCAGTCTCAAGAACGTTGGTGCCACTTTTCAGCACGCTATGTCTTACGCTTTCCATGATATCAAGCACATAGTTCAGCCATATTTGGACGATTTACCCACTCACTCTATGCGTCGCGTCGATCACCCAACCCAACTCCGAGCCATTTTCGTTCGCTATTGGTTCTACCGTATACGTTTTAATCCTCATAAGTGCATTTTCTGCATGGAATCCAGCCGCCTTTTAGGTTTTATCATTTCCCGTCAAGGGATCCGAGTGGATCCTTTAAAGGTTGAGGTGATCCTTAATCTCCCTCCTCCTTCTACTCTTCTCCAGTTACAAAGTTTGCAAGGGAAAGCAAACTTTATTCATCATTTTATCCCAAATTATGACAAGATAACTTGTGGATTTATGCGGCTACTGAAAAAGGCTTCAGAGTTCGTCTGGGATACCATCTCCAACAATGCTTTTGAAGCTTTGAAATTGTCCCTAACGCGTACTCCGCTTCTCTTTCCCCCTGATTACAGTCATGATTATTTCCTCTATCTTGCTGCCTTGGATTATACCATTGGTATGGTTCTCTTCCAAGAGGATGATGCTAATGACGAACATGTTATTTACTCTTGAGTCGAAGTCTAACACCTACTGAAATCAAGTATTTACATGTCGAAAAACTAGCCTTGGCTGCCGTTCAAGCCGTCCAACGCTTCCGACACTATATCCTCTCGCGCAAGACTACAGTGATTTCTCACTGCAACCCTATGCAACACATTCTTTCCCGTCAATTTCTAGGGGGAAAATACTCCAAATGGATTATGATTCTCCAGGAGTTTGACTTGGAATTCGAACGTGCCAAGTCCAAGAAGTCCTTGGTTTTTTTTGAGTTGATATGCGACTTTCCCCATTCTGCAATGGAAACCGTAGCAGTGGATTCATTACCAGATGAATCTCTTTTCCTTATTAGCACTGATGATCTTTGGTATGGGGATATCATTATATATCTCCAAACCTAGACTTTATGGCCAACTTTGTCTAGTACTGACCGACGTCGCATATGCTATCAAGCCCGTCAATATATTATCCTCGGGGATACTCTTTTCAACGTTGCCTAGCATTCGACGAAGCCAAGAAAGCTCTAAATGACTACCATTATGGAGCATGTGGTGGCCATATGTCTGGGTATGCTACTGCCCAGAAGATTTTACGAGCAGGGTATTTTTGGCCTTCTTTGTTTAATGACTACATAATCGCCGTTTAGAAATGCCATGCTTGCCAGACCTATAATCAGAAAGTCCGGTCACATCCTGCTCCTCTTCAACCTGTGGTCTCAGTTGGTCCCTTTGCGAAATGGGGCATCGATTTCATGACATGTCACCCTCAATCAGTCGGTGGGCATGGTTACATTATTGTAGCCGTTTATTACTTTACGAAATGGGCCGAGGCGATGCCGACATTTGACAACACTGGAAATACTACAACATTATTCATTTTTAATCACATCATAGCTTGTTTTGGTGTTCCCCAAGCTATCGTCACTGATCAAGGTAGCCACTTCAGAAACTTCATGATGTCCAAACTTACTGAAAAGTTGGGTCTTCGCCATGATAACTCAACGCCCTATTACCCACAAGCCAACGGCTAGGTCGAAGCAATCAACAAAGTTCTCATAACTATGCTCCAACGAATTATAGGGATTCACAAAACAAGTTGGCACACAATGTTGTTTTCGGCATTGTGGGCTTACCGGACATCCGTCAAATCTGCTACTGGGTTTACACCTTTCCGATTAGTCTATGGTTTGGAAGTTATTCTCCCGATTGAATGCAAGATACCCTCTTTAAAACTAGCTATTGAACTCCTACCAAACACTTTTGCTGAGGAAGAATGTCTATTGTATCTTATGCAATTAGCTGAAACTCGACACGATGCTACCCTAGTTATAGAAGCTCAGAAGAAACGTGTCAAGGCCCAATATGAAAAACATGTCAAGCCTTGCATTTTCTTCGAAGGAGATCTCGTTCTCCTCTATGATCAAGATCGAGATATGCTAGGAGCTGGAAAATTCAAAGGCATGTGGTGAGATCCTTATATCGTTCGACAAGTTTTGGAAAAAGGAGCTTATGAGTTAGTAGATTACGATGGTATCCTTTTGAGTGAATCGAGGAATGGGTTGTACTTGAAGAAGTACTATGCATAAAATCATCTGTGCACAAGTAATTGTATTTTTATTGTATCATACTTCTTGTGTGTTACTGTAAGCTTGTTTTGGTTGCTATCTGGTCTCTTCCCTTATGTGATGTTGTGTTTGATTTCCAGATGTCGGAGTCTTCGCTACCCTATATTGGCTTCGTTGATGGCTCTAGCCATAGTACTCAGAACCTTGCTTCCGCTGCTTGGGCAATTTACGCCCCTACAAATGAACTTGTTTCCTTATGAGCTGTGTGTCTCGACCGTGCAACTAACAACATTGCAGAGTATAGCATCGTTATTGAATTATTGGTTGATGCTATCTCGCTCGGAATCCGTCATTTGGTTGTGTGACTCGATTCACAGCTTGTAGTACTACAGTTAAGTAATGTCTATACTATTCAAAGTCCTACTTTGTTACGGATATATTTGCGAATTCGCCTCTTGGAACGTTATTTTGATTACATTGAATATCAACATATTCCTAGATGTCTAAATACATGAACAGATGCATTGGCTAACTATGTATTAGACAGACATTTGGATCATTTATAAATCAATCACATCAATTTTCACACAATACAAGGTAAACTGGTAGAATTCGTCTGTATATATAACGATCAAAAGCGTTTTTTACAAAAATTTTTGTCCGAAGACCAAAATGTCAAAATCCGAAGATCATAGCTTCTACAAAGTGACGTCATGGATGATGTTCACGGTAACACACAACTTCCCGGGCAAACCTACAGAGCAGTTAAATAATGGACCCTGACACTCCTACTGTATGACGCTGATAGTGATCCAGGTGGATATCGGTGGCCACCCACCTTTTCCAAATGGCTCAAAACAACTTTCTGGCAATTTTGGCAATTTACTATTTTTAGCAGGTTTTAACTTCCGGGGCCATTTTGA
>JZKD02S0797697.1:502028-518108 GCA_000966675.3 Picea glauca
AAAGGAAGTTGGTGCTTCCAATGAATGTAATTCTTCAAGACATATAAGAAAAAGCATTCTGTGGTTTTCTCTCGATTTGGGTTTCCACGTAAAACACTGGTGTACTGTGTATGTGCATGATTGTTCATTTGTTCATTGCTTATTTACTCTGCAGTTATTGGATAATAATGCTTCATTGATATAGAACTTGGATTAGATGGTTAAAAGGGACTAAATTGGTCTATTACTGATTCACCCCCCCTCTAAGTAATCCAACAATTGACCTGGGTATAATTTCTAAAAGAAAAATCACAATCCTTTGAGAAGTTTAAAACATACAAATCCATTGTAGAAAATGAAATAGATCTCAAAATTAAATGGAGGATAATTCACCTCTAAAGAGTTCATTCAATTATGTGAAAATCATGGTATCAAAAGACAGTTTCCATCTCCTAGGACTCCTCAATAGAATGGAGTGGTAGTAAGGAAAAACAAAACAGTTCAAGAAGCAGCAATAATCATGCTAAATGAAGCCAAGCGTCCAAACAAATTATGGAGAGATGAAATCTACACAATAGTCCACATAGTTAATCGATCTCAGTTGAGACTCAACCATGACAAAACCCTTTATGAACTGTGGTTTGGAAGGCCAACATATGTAAAACACTTTAGAATTTTTGGAAGTAAATGTTACATTAAGAATGATGAAGATAACTTAGGAAAGTTTGATCCAAGATATGATAAAGGAATATTTTTAGGGTATTCATCTAATAAAAAATCATACAGATGCTATAATCTTAGACTACTAAAGATAGTCTAAAGTTCCAATGTAAAGATAGATGATCTAAAAAAGAGCATATCCCGAGACATTGATAAAAAATATCAACAACAAGATGATGATGTAAAATCTCAACAAGAAGATGATGATAATGAAACACAAGAAAATGAACCATATATTGATGAAGAAGATAATGAAGAAACTTCCTTTCCAAAATCTCCATAAAAAAGAGTTCAAACAAATCATCCTGAAATTCAGATTATTGGAGATAAAAATGCAGGTGTGGAAACAAGAAGGAAACTCACATTTGACTCAGAACAAGAAATGTTATCCCTGATAGAACCTAAGTCATTTAAAGAATCCAAAAAAAGTAAATATTTGATAAAATCAATGAATGAATAACTAGATCAAATAGAGAAGAACCAAACTTGGGAACTAGTTCCTAGACCCAAGGAGAAGAATGTGGTAGGAACCAAGTGGATCTTCAGGAACAAGCTAAATGAAAATGGGAGGATTATAAAGAACAAATATAGATTAGTTTGAAAAGGATATTCCCAAGTGGAATATATTGATTTTGAAGAGACTTTCTCTCCATTAGCAAGACTTGAGGCCATCAGAATGTTCCTGGCTTTGCATGCTTCAGAAATTTCAAAATCTATCAGATCGATGTTAGGTCAGCATTCCTTACTGTATTACTAGAAAAATAAGCCTATGTTGAGCAACAAGAAGGATTCATGTTAAGAAAAAATCAGGACTATGTGTGTAAGATAAAAAAAGGCCATGTATGGTCTGAAACAAGCCCCCAGAGCATGGTTCTCAAGGCTTGATCAGTACCTAAAAAAACAAAGATATAAGAGAGGGAATACTGACAACAACTTATACATAAAAATTAAGGATCAAAACATGATTGTTGTGGTGGTATATGTAGATGACATCCTATTTGGAAGTAATCTTAGTAAACTAAGAAAACATTTTGCAACCAAAATTCAACAAGAATTTGAAATGTCTATGTTGGGAGAATTGTCCATCTTCTTCAGGTTTACAATTAAATCAAACAGAAAATGGAATATCCATTTCCCAAGCCAAATATATCAAGGAAATGCTAAATAAATTCCAAATGGAAGACAATAAACCTATGATTACTCCCATGGTCACTGGATGAAAACTAAGCCTATAAGATGACTCACCAAAAGTGGACCAAATGATGTACAGATCAATGGTTGGATGTTTTTTCTATTCAACAACAACAAGACTTGACATCATGCAGGTTGTAGGACTTGTGGAGAGATTTCAATATGCACCTAAATAAACTCACTTAAAAGAAGTAAATAAAATATTCATATATCTTAAAGTCACCTTAAAACTCGGATTATGGTATCCAAAAGATAAAGACTTCAATCTAACTATATACATTGATGAAGATTGGGACGGTAGTATAGATGATAGGAAAAATAACAGTGGAGGAGCATTTTTCCTAGGAAAATTTCTTGTAGCATGGACAAGTAAGAAACAAACATCCACATCACTATCTACAATAGAGGAAGAATACATTGTTGATGCATCTTGCTACACACAAGTTCTTTGGATAATCCCATTACTATTAATTGTGATAACACTAGTGCCATAAGTATCTCTAAACATCTAGTAATTCATTTTAAAACCAAACACATCCCAATTAAATACCATTTCCTAAGAGATAGGGTTACCCAAAAAGTGGTTAAAATAGTGTATATGGACACGAAAGAATAAATTACAGACATATTCCCAAAATTTTTTCCCAGGAGTACTTTTGAAAATCTTCGACATAAATTGGGAGTAATTCACAAACCTCATTAAAAACATAAAAATCATATCAGAAGAAAAAGGGCACATGGTCAAGGGGAGCAAAGAAATATCCCCTCTGTCATTTCTGTCAAAGGGGGAGGAAATCGATAAGCAACAAAAATAAAAATATTTCAAAAAGAAAAGGTTGCCATCAATGCCAAAGGGGGAGAATGTTGATACAGTGGTATGGTATTGTAATTGATGTCAATAGGATGTAGAAGAATCCAGTATAAACCCAAATCTTAGAAGGAATAACATTAATCGAAGCTAAGAAGGGAGAGCACATTGCAAAAACACTATCAGGATTGAAATCCCCACAATAAAACTCCAAAAGAATCAAGGAAGAATCATGTCCATTGATATAGTTATCGGGAAAATCTTGGACCATCAGATCATGCAGAAGCTAGAGCCTACATAGAAGAATCCCTTGTGAAGGATCGTGGAAATCTAATCGTCCATTCAAATTTTGGGAGAAATTGCAACCATCAGATCAATTAGAACCATTGATCAAAGCCAAGTGGAAGGATAGTGTAAGTTTTGAGACATAGAAACTTCACCACTTCGGTGAACATTGGAGATAAGGTAGAGGAATGAACTCGTGAAGTCACGAAATTCCACCAGCCTTTAGATCAAGGAGGTACTTCAGATGAATTATCGACCATCCGATCACGTTTATTAGAAGGACAATGTAAGCCACAAATATTCCAAAGTCTCATATTAAATGAACTATCGTCAACTTTTGATCTGGAGTGAAAATATAGGAACCGTCAGATCACAGTAAAGGAAAGGACATGGTCAACTCTGGCAATGACCACTTTAGCGAAAAGAATTCTAAAACATGTAAGTTCACCCAAAGGACGGAGCCCCGAAGTCCCGAAGTGAATGAGGGCCATAAGATATGGGTAATTCATGTCATCGTTGGATGAGGATAGGCAGGTGAAATGGTGGTCAATTTCGGCACTGACCACTTCAACGAAAATGGGTCTAAAACATGTAATTTCACCCGAAGGTCAAAGCCCTGAAGTCTCGAAGTGAATGAGGTCCATTAGATTTTGGAAATGCATGGTGACCATTGGATGAGGATAGGTGGGTCCAATGGTGGACAACTTCGGTGTTGACCACTTCTATGAAAAGGGGTCTAGAACATGTAAGTTCACTAGAAGGTTGAATCCCCGAAGTCTCGAAATGAATGAGGGTGATTGGATCAAGAATTCAGGTGAAAAGAGATCATCTGATATAGAGTAATGATCCAAAGGAGAAATACATATGACACTTCAGGATATCCACTTCAACAAGACCATGTCAGCAAGGACACATGGCTGAATCTGATGGTGGCAAGTGTCAAGGTCCAGTTGGCACTTTAGGTATACGTATGTCACAAATCTAGGTGACACATGGAAACCACTCATCTAGTACTACATCAACAGTGATATCGACAAGCTACATCACTTCGGGAGTATATCCTTCGGGGATATCCATTTTCTCCTACCAGCAACTACCCAATGTATTGAAGGCCGAAGTCCCGAAGTGAACAAGAACCGTCCATATCAACATGAAAATAAAACACAACCATCAATCTTGATAAGTGATTAAGCACATGTTTGTATTAACGCCTAGCCACTACCTATGGTCATATGGAATAGAGGTCCTGAAATGTTTCTATTCGAAATTTAACACACAAAATAAGAAATGTATCTTGGTCAAGAAGGAACATTGAACCAGATAGGATCTGGACTTTGTCTTGATTTATCTTAAGTAGTACAATACTTGCAATTCATTAAAAAGATAATAAAAAATCTTAGATCTGATCAAATTAAATTTTGAATTAAATAAAGAGGCATGGGATCGACTTAAAATGAAATCAATCCATATATGTGTTCAATTTATGAAAATCCCTCTCACTAAATTGAAAATCTTTCATGATAATGTATGAATAATAATGGAGGAAAAACGAACGTTATTATTGTTAATTTAAATGAAGAGGTGCAATGGTACAAATAAAGGGAAACAATGATTCAATTCTCACATGAGTTGGAAGACTATATAAGAAATAAATAATGGTGAATAAGAAGCGTCTCTGCAGTCCATATCAGAAGATCAAAGTAGAAGCAGAGTTTAAGAAGAGGAACTGATGATACTTATGCAGTGAGGGTGGAAGGGAGGAGAAAGAAAGGATTCATATCCTTTACTAGATAAGGTAGTTGGTTCCCTAAAGACAAGGGAGTTGGTGATTCCTAGGGTTGATGCCCTAAAGACAAGGGATTTGGTGCTTCCTAGGGTTGGTTCCCTAAACACAAGGGAGTTGGTGCTTCCTAGGGTTGGTGCCCTGAAGAAGGGGATTTGTCACTCCTATATTTGGTGCTCTAAAAAGGATTGGTGTCCTTCACTATTGTTTATAAAACCTTATAATTATATTTAATTATATTTATATAATTGATTTTAAATACAAGTCCATTGTTGATCTATTGTGGTAATTAATAAAATATCAAAGTAATTGTTGATTGTTTAAAAAGGGTAATATTGATTCACCCTCCCCTCTTAGTATTTCCAACACAATACACTGATCATTCATTGTCCACTCAGTATACATAGTACCTTTCTCTTAATTTACTGCTCATTCAAACCACAATAATTTTTCTTAGAAACCAAATCTATTGTGTAGGGGTATTAGTATTCTAGTTCACATAGGATTCAATGTCCAATTAGACAGTGAGGATTGTCACAATAAAATATATGTATCAATAATCAGTGGTCATTGAACACATCATCTATACCATGATAAAATGGGATTGGAGTATGGGTACATAACTGACTAAGGAAGGAAAAGATGAACACCTGGACAGTGAGAAAAAAATTCCTTGGACGCCATGGAGTTAGGGTTTGTGAGTAGGAGTGTTTAGATAGTAAACCATGATTTTGGATGCTCATAAATTATTGTTATGGTTTTCACATGGTGACTAGCCAGTGAAATGTAGTGTGTTCTCTCGGTTCGCTAGATGATAGCTCTCGGACTTATAGAAACTAATGGAAAGAGCGTGGGGAATCTCCATAAGATAGGGTTCACACAACTAAGTGGAAATTTAGAAAAAGGATAGGTTATGCTATTTGGTTACTAGAATTTTGAAGAGGACGTTCTTAAAAAACAAAAAAAAATGGAAGGCCTTCTTGCTAAGTGATGAGCACCCTGATAGAAATTCTCAAAGTCATTTCTCTTTCGATATTATTGTTCTCATTATTTTGAAACCCATCGAAGTGATTCGATTCACTCTCTTGTTTTGATTACATTCTCACTAAAAAATGTTTCCCAATATGTAGTAACTCAAGTGGATTCAACCAATAAGAAATTTAAACGCCTAGGTAACTAATTAAGCGCACAGGGGAGCTAAGTTTAGCCCATGAAACCATTCAAATTCCCGGGTAACAAATTAAGTGCCTAGGGGAGCTAAGATTGACCCAACAAAGGAAGTATATGCCTAACAACAATTAAATTCACCCCAACACTCAGGAATTAACCCCAATACTCAAATGGATGGACAAGAAAGGTCAAATTCACCCTAGCAAGCAAACATGTGGCTCGGGGAATGGAGAAACATCCCAACAAAGATTGAATATGACCAACAAGATAAAATTGTGCATGAGCACTTCAATACAACAACCATACAATAGAATTTTCCCCAGAGAGAGAATGACCAGGGATGATTTTAATGATGGAAATTTATTTTAAAATGTAGAAACCTTGGCAAATCTTACTAATCATTCATATGTCAACTATAAATGTTTGGTGATATATTTGTAAAAATATTCAAATTTCTAAGTATTTTATATAGTTTTTATAAAATTTTGGCTATTTCTATAAATTTTTGGCTATTTTATTATAGTATTTTTGTCATCATAGAAATTTTAGCTTATGGGTGATTATACTTTCGAGGATACTGCATATGAAAGATATGGTTTTTGACTGATCCTGAATTCTGTTTTAAATGAGTCATCTTGGAATTTTCTCTATAACATTTTTCAGGGATGATTCAAATAGATAAATTTGAGGTTATTTATCAGAAATATCAATATATATGTGCTACAAATTTTAGCTTTTGGATCGTTATACTTTCATAGATATACCCTATGGAAGCTAAGGTTTTTTACTAGTCCTATAACTAGTATCAAATAGGTGTTGATCCATAATCAAGGGGCTCATATCCCACTCGCTTCACCAAGATGGATACATGTAAAAAAATATTTGTGTTCTCTACCTTATTTCTGTCTCTAAGGATTTGCCTAGGTTTCTTTGTTTTCTGGAGGCTCATAATTCTTCCCTTCACTCTTCCGATAGCAATGATCTAGGTGATATAATTATCCTAACTAACTTAGTCTCCTAATTATTCAATATGTTGGACGCATTGGTACGATGTTTTCATTGATGTCAACAGGGTTCATAAGAATCCAATATAAACCCAAATCTTAGAGGGAAGAACATTAATCGAATATAAGAAGGGAGAGCACATTGTAGAAATTCTATTGGGATTTAAATCCCCACAAAAAAACTCCAAAATAGTCAAGGAAGAATTTTCTCCATTGATATAGTTCTTGAGAAAATCTTGGACTGTAAGATCATGCAGAAGCCAGAGCCTACACAGAAGAATCCCTTGTGAAGGATTGTGGAAATCTAATCGTCCATTCAAATTTTGAGAGTAATTGCAACCATCAGATTAATTAGAACCATTGATCAAATCCAAGTGGAAGGATAGCATAAGTTTTGGGATATCGAAACTTCACCACTTCTGTGAACATTGGAGATAAGGTAGAGGAACGAAATCGCGAAGTCACAAAATTCTTCCAGTTGTTAGATCAATGAGGGACTTCTAATGAATTCTTGACCATCCGATCGAGTTTAGTGGAAGGAAAGTGTAAGCCAAAAATATCTCAGAGTCTCATATTAAATGAAATTTCGTCAACCATTGATATGGAGTGAAAATATGGGAACCATCAGATCATAGTAAAGGAAAGGAGACAGTCAACTCCGACACTGACCACTCCAACAAAAAGAAGTTTAAAATATATAAGTTCACCCAAAGGCCGGAGCCCCGAAGTCCATTAGATCCAAGAAATGCATGGTGACCATTGTATGAGGATAGGTGGGTCCAATGGTGGTCAACTTTGACACTGACCACTTCGGTGAAAAGGGGTCTAAAACATGTAAGTTCACCTGAAGGTCGGATCCCCGAAGTCCTGAAGTGAATGAGGGCCATCAGATCTAGGTAATGCATGGTAAGCATTGGATGAGGATCGGTGGGTCCAATGGTGGTCAACTTTGACACTAACCACTTCAGCAAAAAGGGGTCTAAAATATGTAAGTTCACTCGAAGGCCGGAGCCCCGAAGTCCCGAAGTGAATGAGGGTCATTGGATCAAGAATTCATGTGAAAATTAGACGACCCGATATAGAGTAATTATCCAAAGGAGAAAGACATATGAAACTTCAGAAGATCCATGTCAGCAATACCACGTCAGCAATGATGCATGGATGAATTACCTGGTGACAAGTGTCAAGGTCCAGTTGGCACTTTAGGTATACGTAACTCATGAATCTAGGTGACACGTGGAAACCACTTATCCAGTTCCACATCAATAGTTACATCAGCAAGCAATGTCACTCTAGGAGTATATCTTTTAGGGATATCCATTTTCTCCTATCAACAACTACACGAAGCACTAAAGGCCAAAGTCTCGAAGTGAATGAGAATCATCCATCTCAATGTGCAAATAAAATATGACCATCAATCTTGATAAGTGATTAAAAACATGTTTGTCTTAATTCCTAGACATTGCCCATGGTCATATAGAATAGAGGTCCTGAAATGTTTATGTGCGAAATCTAACACACAAAATAAGAGATTTATCTCGGTCAAGAAGGAATGTTGAACTAGATAGGATCTAGAATTTGTCCTGATTTATCTTAAGTAATCCAATACTTGCATTGGATTAAAAAGATAATAAAAAACATTAGATCTAATCAACTTAAATTGAGAATGAAATAAAGAGGCATGAGATCGAGTTAAAATGAAATCGATCCATATCTGTGATCGATTTATGAAAATCCCTCTCACTAAATTGAAAATCTTCCATGATAATGTATGAATAATAATGAAGGAAAAAAAAATGTTATTATTGTTAATTTAAATGAAGAGGTTTAATGGTCCAAATAAAGGGACACAATGCTTCAATGCTCACACCAGTTGGAAGACTATATAAGAAAGAAATAAAAGTGAAGAAGAAGACCCTCTACAGTCTAGATCAGAAGATCAAAGCAGAAGCAAAGTCTAAGAAAAGGAACTGATGATACTTATGCAGTGAGGGTGGAAAGGAGGAAAAAGGAAGGATTCATATCATTTACTAGATAAGGGAGTTGGTGCTTCCTATGTTTGGTTCCCTAAATAGAAGGGAGTTGGTGCTTCCTAGGGTTGGTGCCTTAAAGACAATAGAGTTGGTGCTTCATAGGGTTGGTACCCTAAAAACAAGGGAGTTGGTTGTTACACATTATTTTGGTCACCCTAGTGATCCTTTTACAACATGTGTTCATGTTCCCAAAAGAGCCTTCCTTCATGAGAAAAGTGTCAGAATTTCTCTTCCTGAAAATCCTATTAAATAATATCACCGTAGGATACACTATACCCAGGGTGG
Organism: Picea glauca; assembly: GCA_000966675.3. NCBI lineage: Eukaryota > Viridiplantae > Streptophyta > Pinopsida > Pinales > Pinaceae > Picea > Picea glauca. Next base: position 511,287 of record JZKD02S0797697.1, read on the forward strand.
AGTGGTGCCTAATTGTTTCCCTCTGCCCTGAAACTGGTTTGCGACATCGCCACAGTTTGTCTCATAGCTAGGGTGCGACGATGTTGGAAGACTTAGAAAATCTCGAGGTTCCTGAAATTTCTAGAAGGGAATCTTCTAGAAGGTGAGGTGGCATCCATATGATTGGGATCCTACTCGCTTCTTTGATTTGGAGGGATCACCCCAATATATTTAACCATCTCTCTTTCCCCTATATAAGGAGGGATTTATCATGGAAAAGGTTAAGCAAGGAATTAAGGTTAATTATGGTTGAATAGGCTAAGAATTGTGTGAGGAATTCTACTTCAGTTGATTCTTGACGGCTTCATTTCAGTTCATCAAGTTATTGTGGATCTTCTTCATCCAATTTTGGAGCAAGTGTGTGTGTTGGAGCAAGGAGCCACTAAAATGGGACCTTGCAACATCAACATTGTTTGGTTGTATCTTCCACTTTTACTTAATATAATACAGTGGGATATTTCTTTCCCATAAAACCATTCGCGTTTTATTGCATGATACCTTGATCACATGCATAGTTTTTCATTGAATATACTTTCGTTGGTTTGTGTTCCCTTGCATATCTAATATCACAAGAGCACTAGAGTGGAGAAAGGATGACAAAGACACAAGGAAGCGATATTTAAACAACATGTCACTCATATCTTGTTTGATAGTAAATTCAATGATTAGAGCTTAGGGAAAGCATCATGTCCTGTCTTGTTTTGTTCTAGATCTAGGTGGATCTAGGGAGATAATTTTATGTCTGTATTTACCGATTAATCGAATAAAATTGGTGCTTCCTAGGGTTGGTTCCTTGAAGAAGGGGATTTGTGTCTCCTAGATTTGGTGCTCTAAAAAGAATTGGTGTCCTTCACTATTCTTTATAAAACCTTATAATTCCTATTAATTATATTTATATAATTGATTTTAAATACAAGTCCATTGTTGATTTATTGTGGTAATTAATAAAATATCAAAGTAACTGTTGATTGTTGAAAAAGGGTAATACTAATTCACCCCCCCCCCTCTTAATATTTCCAACAATTGGTATTAGAGCAAGTTCCTTCAGCATAGTTTAATAACTAGAAGGTAGATCCTGAAAGAAATGGATCAGCAACAGGGGATGTCTTCCAACAAAGCACCATTTTTCAATAGAGGTGGCTATGCTCTCTGGAAAATAATGAAAATATTCTTGTTGGATCTTGGTTTTGATTTCTGGCAATCTGTTGTACATAGTTACACTCCACTATCCAATCCACCCACAAATATTGTAGGAAAGAAAATTTGCAATGAAAACTCAAGACTAGTTAATGCCAGTCTAGAAGGATCGAAAAATTCTATATGTATGAAGGTTATGCATTGTAAGTCAACTAAGGAAACCTGGGACAAATTGGAAGTTTTATATGACGGAGATAGAAAAGTCAAAGAAGTCAAACTACAAACCTATATAACTCAGTTTGAAAATTTGAAAATGAAACAAGAAGAGAACATTGTTGAATACTTTCATAGGGTAGATGAGGTAGTTAATTCAATCAGAGTAGAAAGAGAAGAACTTATCGATAAACCTATTATATAAAAGATATTAAGGTCATTACCTATAAGTTATATGCCAAGATTTATATAATTGAAGATATTCCTTAACTTGACAAACTCACAGTAGATCAGCATCATGGAATTTTTACAGCATATGAGATGAGAACATGGAATGAAAAACCATAAAAAAGAGAAACAACCTTTAAAGAATCTAAAACAAAGATGAAGTAGGTGAAAAAGAACAATGATGAGTTATCAGATATATCTGATGAAGAAACTACCAACTTCATAAAGAAACTCAAGAAAGAGACTAGTAAATACAAATGAAAGATCCCTCTAATATGTTTCAACTGTGGCAAAATTGGACACTTTGCCAATAAATTTCCCTATCCTAAGAAGGAGGAAAGTGATGATGAAATAACCTTCAAAGATCAGAAGAAAAGAAAAACTGATGATAAAAAGAAGTTCTATAAGAAAAAAGAAAAAGTTCTTTACCAAAGAAGATAGTAGCTCATCGAAATAAAATGAAGAAGAGGAGCCATAGATTCTATTCATGGGAATACAAAATCAATATGATAATCATTCGGAGGATGAAGAAGAAGTGAAAATCGAAAAAAAATTCCTTCGTGTAATTGAAGAACTAAGAAAATCTAAAAAAAAAACAAGTTACTAAGGGAAGAACTTCTAGAGATTGAAGAAGCTACTAAATCAAGAGAGAAGGAAGTTTCCAAAACTATTAGTGAGTCAGAACAATTGATTATTAATTTAAAAAATCAACTCCAAGAAACCAAATGTTGGGCCCGAGATATGATCAATTCTATGACAGTTAATATACACTTTTGCCGAATGTATATATGTGTTTTTCATCTTTTGAAGGAGCTTTTTGAAGAATTTCATGATGAAACGGTATGATCGACCCAAGGTACGTATAATTCATGTTTAATAATTGTATCGAGTATAGTTCATCATGTTCTATGATTTCCAAGAGCTAATTCACATTTTCCTGGTGTTACAAGGCAAAACCGCACTACATTTCTAGTTTCGGCACTTGATCCAACACTCCTTCCAACACTCGTTCTGGCACTCCGTCCAACACCTCTTCCTGCACAAAAATGTAGGGTGACTCGACAGTTATGGCATTGGTGCCCAGTGATGGGAAAATCAGAAACGTGGGTTTTTCTTGTGCTTATCCCCTCCAGCTATTGAACTCTTGACAACTTGATTTTGGGTTGTTATGGTGGGTGATTATTGGCTCGCTCTGTTTCGGCAGTTAGGGCACCATTAATGAAATTTTCCAATTTTAGAAGTGGTTCAAACCTCCTGTGGTCGACCACTTAGTCTGTAAACATTATAAATACCCCCGTGTTAGTCAGATAATTGTTAAGTAGTAGAAGAAGTCGTGTGTTAGAGCCAAAAAATATTTTGGCTCTGTTTTCACATTTTCAATTGCCAGAATTGTGTAATACTGTGTTTTTCAAGTTTTAATGGTGAATAGATTTTGCTGAGCTCATGGTGTGCATCTGAGAAGTGACCAAAACTTGTTGGGGGGCCCACCAGCAGTCTGGTAACTATTCTTAAGTTTATTTATGCATTTTATAGCTTAGATGTCTTTATCTCATTTCTGTACATGAATTGCTATTTTATTTCTTTATCATAATAATTTGTTGTTATAGCTTGACTGTTGAAGTTCCCTTTTGCAGGTTAGTATGAAGGTTTTTGTTAGCATGCATTGATTTTATAATTAGGAACGAGTTTGCAAACTCATACACTAACTCCATGTGCAATTAAATGTTATATTGAATTTTATTTATGCTGTTAAAATCAAATTTAAAATAGAAGTTAAAATAGAGTAGAACATATTATTATTTCATGCTTTCTTTAACCAAGGCTTCGGTGGATGGATAGGGTTAGTTTCAATTTTTTATTTGTAGATTGCCTATTTAATTGTTATTTAGATTTTGCTTGAGTATTTGTTCATTATTTTATTTGCCATATGCTAGAACCATGTTTTAATTTCTATTTTTAAGCATTTTCCTTCTTGCAATTTGAATTGTTAAAATAGATATAACATAGTTTTATTTTATGCAATTTCTTTCCTAGAACTAGATTGCAATTCCAAATTTTAGTTAATGATTGAATTTAGTTATTAGCTTGCTTATATTAGTATAGAATGCATGTGAATTTCATAGATTAGAAGATAGTTTCCCTGCTTTCATAGTTTAGAAGATAGTCTTATTACTGTTGTAGGATAGATAGACTTTGCTTTGATAGATTAGATAGTAGTTTTCTTAACATAGAATAAGAATCAATTGTTAGTTATTCTTGCTTTCAATAGAATAGATTTCCTTTCATGCATTGCATTGAGAATTTAGATTTCCTTTCACGCATTAGAAATAGTTTTTCATTAGGAATTTAGTTCACTTGCCTCTTAGGCTAGATAGTTGTTCAATGAGAAGTTTTACTTGCAGTAGTTAGTTGCCTTTGCTTACTTGTCTTTTTCTTTAGTAGGTTAGTTAGTTGCCTTTGCTTACTTTTATTTTCCTTTAGTAGGTTAGTTAGGTGTCTTTGCTTACTTGTCTATTTTATTTAATAGGTTAGATAGATGCTTTTGCTTACTTGCTTATTGATTTGATTTCATAGGGTAGTTGGTCATTGAATGTAGGTTGGCAATTTAAAGAAGTTTTCTTTTGTCATTTGCTTATTATGCTTAGTAGTTTTTCTTATCGTTAAACTGGTTTGCTTTACATAGAGTTTTCATTTGCTTTCCTAGGAACTATCCATCGACCCTTGGCCCAAAAGTACTTAGTTTACCTAGTTTCATATTTCTTAGTATGTTTTTCTCATTAGATAGTTTTTCTTGAGTAGATTAGCCTTAGATAGTTGCCTTCCTTAGTTAGACTGTACTCCTACCAACTCTTCTACCTTTGGCATATATTTTTCTACAACTCTAAGTTTACTTGCCTTGGGTTGACAATTTAATTGAGGGTTTTTACTGTGTTTTTAGTGCATATATAACACCCATCACCAAAAGAAAATAAGAAATATTGAACAAAGAACTCAGTGAAAAACAACAAATATGTAAGATATTGGAGGATGAAATAGTTCAACTAAAAGGGAAACTAGAAAAAGAAGATATTCAGTCTAAATTTGAAAACAACTAAAAAATATGGAATAACATTCTTAGCAGTCAGAGATCATCAAATGATAAGATAGGACTAGGATATGATCCCTCTATAGAAAAATAAAATGACAAAATTAACTACGGAGATGTTCTTAAGAAATCCATAGATATAAAAGAAAAGAAAACAAGAACAATACCATTTGAAACTATTCCAAATAAACAAAAATCTGCAACTTGTACTAATGAGAAAGATAACTAAAGAATATAATCATCAGAAGGAATCCCTGTAATAGAAAACAATATATATTCCTTGGTTATTGTTATTCCCGCAAAACTTTTGGACATAAAGCAATAAACTATAAATCTTATAGAGAGTACAATCCAAGAAATGTTCAAAGATTTGGAAATAATAAGTATAATGCAAAAAGAAGAAACTATAACTCCTTCTCTCCCTTACAAGACTACAATGTTGAATGTTACAAATGCAACAACTATGGTCATAAAGCTAGTGAATGTAGATTGCCAAAATATGATAAAAGGATAAATATTCCCAATAATCAAAAAGTATGGAAGAAAAAGCAAACATAGTGCAATGTAGCCTTATATGCGAGAAATCAAGGATTTCAGTGGTATATAGATAGTGGATGTTACAAAAAAATGACTCGAGATCAAAGAAAATTTCCCAAGTTAAACAAGAAAGGAAAAGGAAAAGTAACCTTTGGAGATAATATGCCAGCCAAAATACTTGGAAAAGGCACTGCCATTTTAGGAAATAACAAAACCAAAGCATAATATGTACTTTTGGTAGAAAATATCAAACCTAATATCCTAAGTGTAATTCAGACATGTGATCACAGTCACATACTTACTTTTGATTCTAAAAAATGTGAGATCACAAAAAAGGACATTGGAAAGCTAGTAGTAGATGCACCAAGAACATCTAGCAATGTGTACATCCTTAATATAGATGAAGGAGAAAAATGTTGTTTAAGCCAAGTATATGAAATATGGATATGTAATAGAAGGTTGGGACATTTAATATTTGAAAACTTGATCAAATCCAATGAGAAAGAGGTAGTTAGTGACCTACCAAAATTTATTAAGCCTTCAGATTCTATTTGTAAACATTGTTAAATTGGAAAGAAAACAAGAGTTAGGTTAAAAAAAAAAGAGCATTCCACAACAAAACCATTAGAAGGTATTCACACATATCTATGTGTACCTACCACAACTAAAAGTACTTATGGTGAACAATATTTTATGTTGATTGTTGATGATTACACAAGATTGACCTGGGTATACTTTCTAAAAGAAAAATCAGAATCCTTTGAGAAGTTTAAAACATACAAATCCCTTGTTAAAAATGAAATAGATCTCAAAATTAAATGGAGGATAATTCACCTCTAAAGAGTTCATTCAATTATGTGAAAATCATGGTATCAAAAGATAGTTTCTGCTCCCTAGGACTCCTCAACAGAATGGAGTGGTAGAAAGGAAAAAAAGAACAGTTCAAGAAGTTGTAAGAACCATGCTAAATGAAGCCAAGCGTCCAGACAAATTATGGAGAGATGCAATCTACACAATAGTCCACATACTTAATGAATCTCATTTGATATCCAACCATGACAAAACCCCTTATGAACTATGGTTTGGAAGGCCAACATATGTAAAACACTTTAGAATTTTTGGAAGTAAATGTTACATTAAGAATGGTGAAGATAACTTAGGAAAGTTTGATCCAAGATATGATGAAGGAATATTTTTAGGGTATTCATCTAATAAAAAATCATACAGATGTTCTAATATTAGACTACTAAAGATAGTCTAAAGTTCCAATGTAAAGATAGATGATCTAAAAAAGAGCATATCCCGAGACACTGATAAAAAATATCAACAAGAAGATGATGATGTAAAATCTCAACAAGAAGATGATGGTGTAGAATCTTATCAAGAAGATGATGATAATGAAGCATAGGAAAATGAACCATATATTGATGAAGAAGATAATGAAGAAACTCCCTGTTGCGCCTCTTTTGTCACCTTGGTGAGAAAATAAGAGGTGCTTGCATGCCCAGTTGGGTCTTGCTGGGCAGGACAGCTGTAGAGGAAAGAGTTAGAGAAAGAAAAACAAAACTATAAGCAAGAATTAA
>JZKD02S0797697.1:518158-530181 GCA_000966675.3 Picea glauca
AGCAAGAATTAAACTAATACAAACTAAAATCATAAGCATAGGGACATAGAGATAACAAAAACGAAAAGACCCATGTCACCAATGTTTTTAGGCTGATCTATTGATGAAATCAAAGAACCAAGAAGAAAGGGGACTATGAGTCCCTTCTTCCTCCAATGGAAGGCTCTTGGACCCTCATAAGCTTGCTCTCCTTACAACAAAGAAAATGAAAATAATGGTGAAAGAACTCTTTGCAAATCTACTCAATGGAGAGGTGGATTGCTCAATGAAATGGTGCCAATGTGTTCTTGTCAAGGATGGAGTCCTTAAAACAATATAGGCAACATAACATTACTTAGAATTCCTTGAGAAAATGAGGTGCATTCATGGCTTTTTATAGCATTGCATTGGGTTATTGTGAAACTGCTTTGTAGTGTGAAAAGAGGCCATTTAGGGCATTATTAGGTCTTTGACCAGCCCACCATTCGGATCCAACCCGGATTTGGAGGTCAAATCAGCTTGGGAGCTGAACCATAAGTGGTTGGGAGGCCGACCATATTCATAAATGCTTCGTTTAGCAGGTGCGCGGCTTTTTGCGCTAACATCCGCACATCGTGCGCATATGTGCGCACTCTACGTTCCTGTTCCACGCATGTGCACGCGTGCCCAACTTCTGTAAAGCGCTCTTCAATTTTTTCACTACTTTATATAGTTTTTCCCTTTTTGGAATGATATGAGATTAATTCAGGGCCATGAATGACTTCATTACTGTTTGACGATGTTGAGTTCTTGTAACCATGTGCGGACGAATTTTCAGTGATAACAGATGCCCCCTGATGGATGAGGTTAGGAGTATACGTATAGCCGAAATCCATCAATGTTTCTTGTACTGAGAATGTTGTTGTAAGATAGAGAAATAGTGGGATCGTTCAGAGCGATCCGTTGGAGAAAAGAGGAATTGGTAGGACCCGATATGCCATGAGGTGTATAAAATAGAAAACTATGTACAAACGAGGCGGGCATGCCCCATGCTCATGTCATGTAACTCTGGAAAAAAATGACTGAAGTGTTGGTGTAGACAATTGCAGCGCCCTCGGGGGCGGTCGTGATAGAGGCAGAAGACAATTTTGTGAATGAACATGCTCTGAATAGTAGGCATTGATCGCGGTAAGAAGTAGCAGCGATGATGTGGGCATTGATATCCCTACCAAGTTCAGAGGTCTTCGGCGAATAAAAGAACTAACGGCAATAGTCGCAAAGTAAGACCCACCGTAACATGAGAAAGTGTTGGCGTCGAATGTTACGGGGGTCAACGATAGCAGGGAGTAATGGTGTTTCACCCTGTGTCGTCCGATATCTCTCATTGAGTGGAGAATGAGAATCAAGATACTGTCACCCTTCTGGAAAATGGTGCTGATGTCGACAAAAGGGGACGCGACTCCCAGAAGCAAAGGGCTTCGTGAAATCTACTAAGGTGAGGAAGTGGCAGAGGTACATGGATGAAGTCAAGAAGTGGGAAGACTCAAGACTGCCCTTGGTTGGAGGATGTATGAGATAAAAAGTGGCCGCAACCGCGTAACGAGGTCGAGTGTCAGGGGGACGACAAGACCAGTGATAAGTTGTGCCAGAGGTAGGACAATGTGAACAAATTTAGAGGGTAGAGATAAGTGATCTATGGGGTGCTCTGAAGATATGGACGATGCCGGCAAGGGTAGATGAGAAGTAATTCTCCAACCAAGGGTGACATGGGTTGCGTGTATCCAAAAGAAAGGAAGTAAGTTTCCAAAGGTGACGATAAAAAAGAGAATGTAATGACTGGAAATAAAGGTGTTTGTACAATAAATAACGAATAATTGAGGAGAAATGTACAAATACAGAAACGGGTGCCCCAGTGTGATATGAGTGGCCCACGTAGGGCATAATGTACTTGGAAGACTGATGAAGGGTGGGGGCCCCATTGGTGAGTTTCTGTATGAGGTAGGTGAAATGAAGGTAGGTTTGTAAATGGGCAAATGGATTGTGGATGAAATGGAGGGTTCATGATACTGCAGAGATGCAGGTAAAAAATAGAACCGTAAAGAGATAATCTGGGAGTCCGTGTGGGAAAGCTAGCAAAATGAGGAGAAGGAGTATGTGGCTGATTCACGACATGATGAAAGACTATTGGGACTCCCATCCCTAAAGGGTAATGAAAAACATCATGAGTGTCAAAAAGTGGCAAAAGGTGCTATGAATGGGACAACTCATGTGGGTAAGAATGCTACCGGGTAACAGTACCAAAGATGCAAATGGAGGCGTGGGTACTGCAGAGCCGGGAATGAGGATCCTAAAGGCCAATATCAGAGGGTGTGACTAGAAATGTAAATGAAATATGGCGGGAGAGACTACATGCCAGTGCTGAGTATATACCTGAAGGGGTTATGCCGATGGATGAAGAGCAAGTACCTACACACATAACAACCAAATACCCAAAGTGAACAATATCTGAAGAGAATCAAAGATATGAGCATGTATTTGATAAATGTGACTATGCGCGTGCGTACCTGACCATGATATGAAAAAAATGCGCCCCGGGGGCGCAGGATGAAAAGCGACCCAGGGACTGTTGTGATGTAGGTGATGGGATGTTGATCCCGTGGCTGAAGACGGTTTGAAAAATGGACGTCTTGGGCTCCCAGAATGGTGAGTGGAAGTTTGGCAAAAGGCCTATATATAGCTGTAGGGACCACATTGCCACCTCATTTGTACCTGCTGCAACAGTGATTGAACGAGCAGTTTTCAGAGGAGATTTGGAGATTCGGAGAGGACGAGGTAGCCGATTGAGGATCTGCGAGTATCAGGTTAGTGGTCTGATCATCCTGCATAGAAATAGGTTTTCAATTTTTGGGAAGTGTTTGTACGGAGGTCCGTACAGGGGTATTTAGGGGGTCTGGGCCCCACATGCGCGGGAAATTCGGTGATAGGCGCACATACGTGTGCACCTGTACACCAAATATACGCGCATGTGTGCGCGATAGGGAGAATTTAAGGCACGCCCGACGGGCGTGCCTATGAGTTGAACAGGCACGCATCAGTGCGCGCCTGTGGGTTTGACAGGCGCGCACTTGTGCATGCCTGTATGGTGTATAGGTGCGCATAAGGGCATGCCTGTGAAGCAAACAGGTGCGCACTAATGCACACCTGTGCAGTGTACAGTCGCGCATATATGCGCACCTGTGTAATGAACAGGCGCGCATATATGCGTGCCTGTGTAATGAACAGGCGCGCATGTGTGCGTGCCTATGGGTAAAAAAAACCGCTCCTAGGAGGCAAGGTTGAAGGGTAAAAAATGAGTCTTTTGGATGTTGTTGATGGTTGCATGGGCTGATATAGGACTCTGTGTTGTCTGTAGGTGGTCCGTGGTGACGATGCCAGTGCGGTGGCGAGAGCGATAATGGGCCCAGTTGCGAGATGTTGTGGCCATTGAGGGGGCTGGCGTGCGTGCGAATTTGGAAACCTATGGGTTGCTAAAGTTTTTTGAGTGCCCGTTGATACAGGCACAGGAGTATCTGTTGCAGTTCCTGATCTAGATGTGGAGTCCAGAGCTGCACTACTTCCTCCTACGAGGAGAGAAAATCCCCGTCACTACGGTGGAGGATATTTATTTTTTGACTGGGCTCCCCTTTCGGGGAATGCCCCTACCGACGGAGCCGGTGTTGCCAAGGACCATTTTGCTGGTCGATATTGGCCAGAGATACTACTCAGGTTGGGACTTTATGTCTGGGAATGTGGTGAGTATTAGTGCGATAGATGCCCTGGCACATCGCTGTATAGCGGCGATGATTGTTTGGATATATGGGTCACTTGTGACCCAGTGGATTAGTGGTGGCTAGCTGTTGGTGCTGGAGAGAGTGGTGGCCGACAAGCGGTTCACGTGGGGGCTGACGCTGCATGCGAGGATGGTGGCACAGTTAGACCGTTGTTGATCCATAGGTGCTGGGGAGTTTTCCTTTGGGTCCATCCTAGTGGCCTGGTTCTTAGAGAGGGTGTCGATGTTGCACTCGAGGATATTACTAGAGATGTTGGGGGCACGAGAGCCGTGGTTGAGGCGGTGGTCTATAGTTTTTCTTCATCATGGTGGTGGAAAAGGTGGCCACTTCTTTTCGGTCGAGGCGACACAGGTGTGGTGGCAGATGCCACAGGTGATACTTCGGTACCCCTATGCTGGGGTGGACTTCTGGGGTGACCTAGACATGGTGCTACCTCCAGGGGAGGTTTTTGACCATCGAGGTATGTTTAGTATTTGGTGTGTATGTTTGTGGTTTATGTTGTTTTTTTGAGATATCAGTCCATATGTATATGATATAGATGTTGATACTATTTGTTGTTTTTTTTTTTTTTGCATGTGCAGATGTGGCACCTCGCGGGCGCGAGGTTGAGATGCAGAGAGCGTCGGCTCGTCGAGATCCGGAGAGACTACTACACGGAGAGAGGTGTCGGTGGGAGGATGCCGCGGGGTGACCAGCTGAGCCTGAGAGGGTAGCAAGGAGGCACCGATTCGATGACCCTGGTGCGGGGCCATCACACGCTCCTCCGGCGGTGGCCGGAGTGGATTTTGATGATGTACGTCGTCGTCTAGAGACAGTGTTATAGGATGTGCCTGAGGGCATGTGGACACGCATCCAGGACGAGAGTTTCCCGGAGCAGTGTGTGGGGGTACCGCCACCATGGCGGTCCATAGTGCAGCGAGCAGCAGTGTTGGCTACTATGATGAGTGGACGCCTGCCGCCGGGGCAGGAGGGTCCTGTGGGTGGACCACCACCACCTGGGGCAGGTGGTGGGGAGATAGAGGCACCATGAGTGGTGCATGATGTATATTTTTGTTTTTGTTGTATATAGGCTGGTGAGCCCATTTTTTGTACCGAGGTGCTACATTGGCCTGCGGATACATGTATTTTTGTATGTAAACCTTTGGATGGCCTAATGGGCCTTTATATATATACATGAGTATACATTTTTTGAGATTCATCTGGTGTCTACATGTGTTTTTTGTTGATGAGTTTCATGATGTCTATTCTATATATATGTTGTGACATGTTTTTGTGAGATGTTTATGTATGTGTAGCTTGATGTGATATATGCCAATCTAACACCATGTTAGCTATTTGATCTTCTTTTTGATTCAATTGTCGTGGAATATGTGTAAATGTAATGGAATCAAAATGTCGTGATAACAACCTAACCTGTAGGTATTTGTGAAAGAGGCACGGGTCGCATACACGGTACACATTGTTGAGCTGGAGAACGACTAGTTGAGAGTCGAGGAAGACGCTAAGGTGATGAATATGATGATGCTGGGCATCGGCCAGGAGGCCAATGACAGTAGTGTATTCATCTTGGTTGTTGGTTGCTGGCCCCAAACATATGCCGCTTGAATGTAGAATTTCATGTGAGGGGGTATAGAGAGCCCAAGTAGCCGAAGTGAGATTTTGTGTCCAATAGCTGGCACCATTGGCGTAACCGATGTGGTAGGCTGGTGGAGGAAGCATCTGTCAATAGCACAAAGGATAGTTTAGATGAGAGGGTAGGAGGAAAAAAGATTAAAAATACTAGAAAAAAGAAATAACCTAAAGTAGAATGACTACTTTTAAGCATAAAATTTCTTGAGATACAACCCGTTGACGGGTTCTTTGAGGGAGAGGCCTTCGGGAAAGGCTAGGATATATGTGCCTTTGGTGAGGCAATGTTGTATAATGTAAGGGCCATGCCAAAGTGATTCGAATTTGCCATGGCCAAAGGTATCATGAGCGATATCATAAGCCAGGACGAGGTCGCCTTCGCGGAATGATCGAAGGTTGACATGGTGATCAAAGGTAGATTTGGATCATTTTTTAGCTACCTCATTGTTCTATAAGGAAGATCGACGATCTTCATCCAGAGACTCCAAGTTCAGCAAGCGTTGCTCCATTGGAGCAGTGTCAGGTAATAGCTCAATTGTGGTGCGTAAGGTGGGAATTTCGCACTTGATGGGAAGAGTTGCCTTGATCCCATGGACTAAATGGAACGATGTGAAACTGGTAGCGGTCTTCACAGCCGTTCGATAAGCCCATAGCGCAGAAAATAACATATGATGCCAATTGGTTTTATGTTTATTAACCGTGCGCTGTAACATGGTCTTGAGGACTTTGTTAATTGTCTCGACCTGTCCGTTTGACTGAGGGTAATATGGTGAGGCAAACTCGTGAGAGAAGCCTAAACGAGATGAGATTTCGATGAAGATCTCGTTCTCAAAGTGTTTCCCATGGTCGGAAATGAGTTGGAGTGGAACTCCAAAACGAGATATGACGTGGTTAAAGAAAAAACGCGTTGCAGTGTCAGCGGTGTTGTTGAAAGTGGGCATGGTTTCGACCCATTTGGTGAAGTAATAAACGACGACAACAATGTATTTGTGACCATTGCTGGAGGGGGGATTACAAGTCATAAATTTGATGCCCCATTTACAAAAAGGACCGGCAATAATGACAGGGTGGAAAAGAGTGGGGGGAGCTCGGGCTTTGTTGGCATAGAGCTGACATTGCTCACATCGTTTCACGGCATAAATGCAATCATGAAATAAGGTAGGCCAAAAGTAACCGGCTTGGATAATATTTTGAGCAATGGATATACCCGAAAGATGGCCCCCACATGCGTCGCTGTGGCAGTCGTTTAAGACTCTGTCGGCCTCGTCAATAGTAAGACATTGACGAAGAATGGTGTCGACGCCCCGCCAGTATAGGATGTCTCCGATGAGGAGGTAGCGGGGGGCCTGATGACGAATACATCGATGATCATCTCGTGAAAGGTGGTTACCAAACTTTTGAGTTCGGAGTTAGAGGAGGAGGTCGTTGTACCAAGGATCATCCAAGGTGATGTAAAAGAGATGTTCGTCGGGAAATTCGGTGTTGACGGGGGCACAGGTGGTGTCAGAGGGGAGGGCCATGACAATTTCAGTGAGAACGAGGGCCTTCTTACTCTTAGGTGTTGAGAACTTGAGGTCGTACTCCTATAGGATAATGATCCATCGAGCGAATTTGTCGTTAACTTGCCGACAGCTAAGCAAGTACTGCATAGGGTTGGAATCTGTGACAACCTTTGTGGTGCGAAGCAGAATGTAATGGCGCAGTTTCTGGACTGCGAGGACAACTGCAAGAGAAAGTTTCTCTTTGTGTTTATACTTCAAGGGTGGTCCTGAGAGGTTCTTACTGACGTAATAAATAATGTGTTCATGATTTTCATCTCTGATATGGACGAGGATGTCGGTTACTGATACAGTTGATGCTGATACGTAGAGGATGTAGTCACGATTATAGTCAGGTGCACTAATTAAAGGTGCATTTGAAAGCACTACTTTGAGGTCGTCAAATGACTGTTGGTCATAGTCATCCCAGTGAAAATGGATGTCGTGACATAGTAAGAAAAGGAAACCATGCGCGCGTATGGAGTAATCTGGGACAAAGCGTCGAAGAAAGTTAGTTTTTCCCTGAAGACTCTGAAGTTGCCGTAAATTCTGGAGAGGTGGACTTTCGGTGATAGCTTGGACTTTGAGGGGGTCCACGGTAATACCACTTTGGGAAACAATAAAGCTGAGAAGGCGCCCTGCAGTGACGCAGAACACACACTTGAGAGGATTCAAGCGGATTTTGTACTGACGACATCATTGAAAGATGATTCGTAAATCATCGAGATGCTGGGTGCATTTCTTGGATCGAGCTGTGAGGTCGTCCAACTAGGCAAGGATGATTTTAGCCAGATCGTGGAAGATGTATGTCATCGCCCGCTGGAAAGTTGCGCCGACATTTTTTAAGCCGAAAGGCATGACACAATATGCAAAGGTACCCCATGGGGTAGTAAATGCGGTTTTATACTAATTGGCTGGGTGGATTTGAATTTGGTTATAGCCAGAGAATCCGTCCATAAAGGAGAGAGCTTCGTGGCCGACGCAGTCGTCAATAATTTGATCGATGAAAGGCGTTGGAAAGTTGTCTTTGGGACATGCGTTATTAAGATCACGAAAGTCTATGCAAATGCGGATAGTGCCCTGTTTTTTGTCGACGGGTACAGGGTTGGAAAACCATGAAGTATAAGCGATGGGGTAAATAAACCCGACAGCGCGTAATTTCTCAATTTCGGATTTGATAGCCGCGGCTTTGGATGGGTGTAGAGGTCACTGTTTTTGGTGAACTAGTGTGATGTCGAGCCAGGTATCGATGTGATGTTCGAAAATAGAGGGATCGAGGCCAGGAATTTATGTGTATGACCAGGTGAAAATATCCCTAAATTCTTGGAAGAGGGCTTTGTACGCGACAATTTCCTGAGGAGTGCAAGCAGCTCCAATGATGATTTCTTCGATGATGCCATGTTTAATGGAAATGTCGATTTTGATGGTGGGGGAAATGTTAGCCATATTGCCTTCTTCAAATGCATCAGGAGCTGGAATGGGATTGTTGAACCAATCGATAGGTCATGATGGGATAAAATCCTTGGTTTCGATTGCGTAAATGGGGTTTTGGTTAGGAGGCATGGGGGTGTCCTGTGGAGAGAAGAGTGCGCGGTGATGTAGCGCATCCCAGGGAGATTCTGAGTGGTTTATCTCTTCAAGTATTTCCTCGTCGCATTGGAAATGCCGGGAATACAAGGGGTCATGAGGAGTGATCTCGGTGACAGTGTGGTTGCCCCCTGATGGAGAAGTAGAGGGAGCAATGCTAGGAGATGGTGAGGGTTCACTTGACATAAACCATATATTGAAGTACTAAGGGGTACTTGTGGTGGTTGGGTGGAGAGTGTCCGTAGGGGAATGAGCAGGTGATTTGGGGGGGTTGCGGGGTAAGTCCTCAAAGACTTCATTGAAGAACCATGGAGGCATTGGGAGTGCCTCGGGCTCGGGAGAAATGACATGAAGATCCTCTAGTGACGAGGTAATGTTAATTATCGCCTCTGCAGGTTGGTGAAGCAGGGCCAATTGACGTTGCCTATATTCAAGGATCATAGGACATTGGTATGTAAAATGAGCTAATGAATCGCAGAGAGAGCAAGGGCATCTCATACATTCATTGACTGAAGTGGTGACATAGCAGATGTCTGTGATATTTGTTGACGAGGACTTAGCAGGACTGGGGTTGTTCTAGAAGTTTTGGCGTACATCCACTAATGTCTACCAAAAGTGTGGCAGTGCTGGGTAATGATGGGTGTAATGGCCATATTCTAAACATATAGCACAAGCATATTTGGTCCTCAAATATTTACTACTGGAAGGGTGGGTGGTAGTGGTGGGACTAGCGGTAGTGGCGGGTGTTGTGGGAGTTTGACTGAGGGGGATTAAATTCTGTAATTCAGGTAGTGATGGAAAATTGTTGGTTTGGTGGCCCTCTTTCTCACATAGTGCGCAAGGTGGTGGGATGCATGGGGGAAGTGGAGCGGTGGGCTCTTTCTTCTTTCGCCTGCCCCCAGCTGTAGCCGGGAGGGTAGTGAGTGGGGGGGTAGTGGGGGTAAGGATGGGAATCGTCACGGGGAGGCCTTCCTGTGGGGGAAGGGATGGTCGAGGGACCATCTCAGGTGGGTTTAAATACCATACTGGGATTGCTAACACCATATTGGGTAGTGTGAGCGTTGCGGCTACCTGAAAAGCTTCTATACCTGGTGGAGGGTAAAAGAAGGGAATTTGAGTAAGGGGTTGGGGTAATGTCTCCAAAACGGGATTATGCCCCTGAGGGGATGTGGATTCGTGGACTGTTGGGGTCGACGAGTGCGCAAGAGGCTCCAGTGGGAGTGGTTCTGTGACTAGTGGGACGTCAGGAATGACGGAAGCCTCCTGAGGAGGAAGAGCATCCTCTGTGTGAGTTCCATTAGATGAGATGACACACACTTGATTAGTAGGATGAAGGAGTGGTGGTGCTCCATGGTATGTTCCTAACAAGGATGGGTCTTTAAAAATACCAGGACCCATCTCGATGAGTGGATATGCGTCTTGGTTTGTGTGGATGAGGGGAAGAATGTTATCGAGGTTGGTAGATGGGTTAGACTCATAATGTGAGACTTGGTCGATGGTCACGATCTTCCCATTGTGGGGGAACATCATTGTCTGAAAGATGGAAGATGGAACTGCCTTCATAGTGTACATGTAGCTACGACTGAACAGGATATTATAATCGAGCGGGGCATCGATAACTTCGATATCAATGAGAATAGTCTTTCCCCCGAGTTCAAAGGGGACATTTTGAAAGAGCCCTTCAGGAGAGGATGGTCATCTGTCATAAGCTCGTAATGTGATGGTAGAGGGTATGAGCTCTGGGGAACCAAGTTTCTGCCATAATGTTTTGGACATAATGCATGTAGATGCACCTTCATCGATGATACATTGATGAACTGTGATCCAAATTTTTACTGGTATTTGAAAAGCGATCAAGGTGGGAAGACGCGGTTCTCTGCTATCAAGATCAAAGGTGATGAGTCGAGTATCAACAAGGTTGACTGCCCCCAAGGTGGAAAGTAGTGATTTCCGCTGTGTAGGACAAGTCTGGAGGACTTCCAAGACTGACATGGTGATCGGGGATTGCACTAAGTCATCTACCAAGCTCTAGTTATGAGCTACCCTAGCCTGTGGGTTGTGGACATTCCTGCACAAGGGGATGCGAGGGATGCGTAGTGGTGGTTCGGCGGAAGGGAGAGGGATCATCAACGGGGGTCCCGTTGGTGTAGGGTTTGTCTCTGGAGAGATGGGAGTAGACTCAGCGGGTGTATGATACTGATGATTACGCGTTTGCAGAAGGATTTCTTCCTCACTGGTGAGGAGAATTGTATGCTCTGCTGGATTGTTGAGGTTGTGGTATTGTCCCACCTGAGGTGGGGGATGTTGTGTGTCTTTTTGGGTGTTTATCACACCTTTATGTGGAATAGGATTTTGCAGCACGACGGGAGGGGATTGTTGCACGTATTGTTGTGGTGCCTGCTGAGGGGCAGGTTGTGCAGGAGAATGGGGAAGACTACCTAAGTCTTTCAACCATTTGAAATTAGCGATCTGGGGGCAATGGTGAGTGTAATGACTGAAATCACCACAAAGGGCACAAGGGAATATGGTTTTAACATTATTTCACCCTTGGCATTTTTTATTATTTCCCCCTTGGGGGTTTTTATTATTTCCCCCTTGGGGGTTTTGGTTCCCTTGGTTCTGGTTGCCCCCAGTGGGTTGGTGCTGGGGGGGTTGATTCTCGCCTTGACCTGGGTTGTTGTTATTCCTGTTCCATCCTTTATTCTTGGAATTTTTGGATGGATGAGTTGGGTTGGCTGTATTCAACTGTTCAAAACTTTGGTATTGTTGAGCAACAGAAGGTTGAACAAAATTTACCCTCGCATGTGGATGTGGGGGAGCCATGGGTTGTGGAGGACCAAGAAATGGGAACTATGGATTTTGTGGTGGTATCGATCCATAAGGTACATAGGAAGGCATAGTTCTTTCGATCATACTATAAGCTGATGTTGAGGGAGTACCACTATTTGTGGTAATAGGTGGATGTATGGGAGGTGCCGGTGGTGGTCCACTGATAGGTGGAGGTATAGCAACAGGGTATGATTGTTGATAAGGGGGTGGGGGGTAATAAGAAGTGCCCCCATATGCCTGCGGGTATTGAGGTGTTCCATACATCGGTGGTGGTTGGGGTTGTGGACCATGGTGTGTGGTGGCACCGATTAGTCTGTCCGCTGAGTGAGACATCCCAAGTTTGTCTTGGCCAAATGGCACAGGTTTTGGAAGATCAGGCAGTACCATGTATAAGTACCCTGACTGTGCATAGATGAGGTCATACTATTGGGCCTTAATGATGGCTTCCTCTTCAGATTGAGGGAATGTGGAAGCTACATCCTTTCCAAGGAGAGAGACAAGTGATCTAAGAAACCAGTCGAGACATTGTTGCTTGGTAGTTTCCACTTTGCACAAACTATGTTGCCTACGCCACTCGTGAATGTGGTCAGCGATGTGTGTGGCTAAGGTTTGTTTGAGGTTAGACATTAGTTCTAGACCATTGTCACGGCGG
>JZKD02S0797697.1:542474-576558 GCA_000966675.3 Picea glauca
TCAAACACCTGAGAGGAATACTTTTTATCAAAGGAGGGGATGACTGCCCCACCCTGAGAAAAAAGTAGCCTGTACAGGCATGCAACTGTCACTAAAACAACACGCATGCAAACGTGTGTTGAACAGAGACAGAAAGCATGTACACATGGGCTGACCTTGTACAGGCCACGTGTATATCTAAATTCTAAGGAAAAATATGAAAACAGTCAGTCCAGACCAGGAAGAGGCCTCTGGTATTGATAACCAGGATCTCTTGAAGGCTTGGCTACTTTTTCTAACAGAAAAACCAATAATGCAAGGAAAAATACTAAGGCAAAAGAAAGAAATCTGAGATAGTACTGTTAACCAACAAGATTCAGACAAGATTTTAGAAAACCCCCTGAGAATGTATGATTCTGACAGGGAAGAAGAAGACTGCCTCTAAGGTTCTTTGAACTCCTACACGCTACTGTTATCTCTACAGCTAGCGTTCACATGCGGGCTGTCAGAGGATAGGGTGTGGGTACATGCGTGCATGCCTTCTGCAGGCCGCGTGTACCTCTGTGTGTCCCGAAAAATACAGCTAAGAAAAAGTCAGGGAAAGATGGTATGGAAAACCAGACTCCCTGCTAGCTCAGACCTTACAGAAAAAGAAAGGCAAAGAAAAACATAAAACCTAATCTTTAAACTACCCAAAAAACTCAAATAAATCCAGGAACCCTAAAGAGTATTATCCCCAGTATGGTCACCAATTCTGTTGTTTGGAAAAACACCCTATGGACTAGCAAACTAGGGTCAGACTTGCATGCAGATTTGACCGAATAGAAACTACTTTTTTACCTACATCCCCAGATTTAAATCTCTTTTTCTCGGTAAATGCATGGAAAAGGACCACCTGCCTTATTATCGGTGTTCGATGTAGATCCTTCATTGCACTTTGATTACTTTCTTGCGTTTCTCCTTCCACAGATGACCTGCACTCAAGATAAATAACAACTATGCATGCATGCTACTTCTATACTCAAGGGTTAGAAATCAAGCATAAATTAATCAAACCATAGACAATTCATGAAATGGGACGGGAAAAGCATTCTTTTTATTACTGAAAGTGAATCAACTTACAAAAGTTGAGACCGACCACCACTCCTTGAACCTGATCCTAGGCTCCTCTTCTTATGTCCTTCAACTACTTTGCATTAAATCTCCTTTGGCATGAGGAAAGGCTAAAGGGTTGGGACAATGGATTACGTAAATGGGCAGAGTTTCTTCGCTATATTTTTTTCTCTTCCAAATGGTACCCCTACCCCTTCTTTTATAGGCTAGAAGGAGCTAGGGTTTTGGACGAACCCTCAGCCATGCATGTTCGGGAGTTTCAGTTAACTGACCCATAGCTTTTTGTTTCGTCGGCAACTTTCCTTTTTTTCGTGCTTTGTTAGGTACACGCGGGTTGTTGTGAGTCAGACAGCGTGTACACACGTGCAGTAATGGGTTAGGGTGCGTGGGCCTTGACACAAGAGGATTTTCAAAGAGTTGTTCAGCATATTTTTGGCAAAGAAGGGATATGATTTGGCTTGATGTCAGGTAAGCATGTGTGGTGCAATTTAGGGTTATAACACCACCACTTGTCCTGAGTTTATAGACTTTATCTTACAGTCTTTGGAAAGGACCACCTCTTTACATATTTTGTCACACATTTGACTTACATTGAGCAAATTATGTTTCATCCCATCTATAGGAAGATCATCCTAAGAATCTCCTTTTCCATTACTTAAACTCACCATCCCTTTATCCTTGTTTTTACCTAGTTCATCATTTTCAAGGATCACATTTCCTGTTTTGATTTTTCTTATAAACAAAAGCCTATCATTTTCTCTAATCATGTGCTTGGAAAATCTACTATCTATATTCCAGGGGTTCTTTTGTCTTTGAGCCGATAACACTAATCCACACTTATCACTTTCTTTCTTCTTCCAAACCTTGACATTTTCAGCAGAGGAATTCAAATCTGATTCATAGTTCTTTAAGAGACAATCAACAACTTTATGTCCATAGTTATGACAGATGTAACATTCTGGTTCATTGATTAAAGAGTCAAAACGATTGTTATTATTAACTTGTGTCCTTTTCCCAACCATCAAGTGATTTGCAATCTATGGAGGTTTTTTACTTGGGTGTCTCATTCGTTGTTGTGGCAGATATCTATACCTTGAATGCCTTTCTTTCTCATATCTAAATTTTATAGAACAGTTTATAACTTTGTGACCAAAGTTAGAATAGAAAAAAACAATATCCATAGAAAAATCCTTGGTACCTGGAAAATGGTTGTCTTATTTGAGCAGGTCAATTTCTTCCATGTTGATGATTTCCTTGAGCAAGGAGTGCATTATTTATTTGTTCTACAGATTCAGTCCTGGCACCTTTTTCTTTACTCCTCCGGGGTAGTTGATTGTCTTCCTTTGTTTCTGCAGGTTTGTTGTTGTCATTGGTTGTAGATTTGACAAACTTGATGGGTTCTTTGTTTCTTGGCTGACCACTACTTGATCCCTCTTCATAACCCAAACTAGTTTTCATCTTTGGATTCCTTTGCTAATTCAGAATGGTGGCTAATCCTTCTGAGGCTTTGATACTTGACATATTCTGATGATACAAGGCTTGAAACTTCTCCACCTCTTTCCTAGTTTTTACTATCTCCTCTTCTAAGGCTTCACACCTCGCTTTCTTCTCTGACAACTGTTGTTTCAGTATGTCTTCTATTTTCTTTGCCTCTTCTAACTCCACTTTTAGTAGAGAAAATTTTTCATCAGGTTTTTCACCATTCATTTTAAACTACTTCAACAACTGTTTTTGTTTTCTTTTCTTACATCTGAGTTTGTCAATTTCTTCCAAAGCACTGATTAATTCACCTTCCATATCCAACACAACTTCTTCATCATCCATTTCACCTCCTGTGTGTTCATCATCAAAATCTCCCATAGCCATAAGCATAAAATCATTCACTTTGTCTTCACATGATGAATCACTATCTATGTCTTATGAGGAATTGTCATTGTTTGCACACAAACTTTTCTTTTTACTATATTTCTTGAATTTGTACTTCTTTTAATCATCAGAGTTCTGGTCCTTTTTCTAGTGGGGACACTTAGATGCAAAATGACCTATCTTACCACAGTTAAAACATTTGAAGGGAAGCTTGCCTTGATATTTTCCTAATCCTTTCTTTAACCTTCTCACAAATTTTGCCTCAATATCATCTAAATCTGAATCAGTATTCTCGTCTTCTTTAAAATATGCTTCTCTAGTAATGGATTTATCTTTGTTGATTCTCATTTCATATGAACCTAGAGTTCCAAGGAGTTGATCAATGGACAGGGTTTTAAGATCATTTAGTTCTTCTATTGCAGAGACTTTTGGATTAAATTTATCAAGCAAAGATCTTAAAATCTTCTGAACTAAAAAAGATTCTTCAATCTTCTCACCAAGACCCTTCATGGCATTCACAAGTTCTTCAACTCTTAAAAAATACTTGCTAACTGTTTCATCTTCATTCATCTTTAGTTGTTCAAACTTCAACCTAAATGTTTGAAGTTTGGCATCTTTTACTTTCTCATTTCCTTCATAGTTGCTAATAAGTTTATCCCACATCTCTTTGGTAGTATGAAGATGCATCACCTTTACAAACTCAGATTTTGCAAGTCCATTCAAGATAGAATTCATTCCCTTAGCATTAAATCTAAATTCTAACTTATCATCCTTGGAAGCTAGCACAACAGGATTTATGTATCCAATCTCTACTGCATTCCAAACATCAAACATCATCACCTAAGGCCATTAGGTATGTTCTCATTCTAACCTTCCAGAAGGCAACATTTGTTCCATCAAACAGAGGAGGCTTAGTGGCTTAAGTCCCTTCATGACTTGTCATGTTTAAGCTTACAGATCTACCTTTAGATAAAAGGAACCGACTCTGATACCAATAGTTGGACAATTGAGAGGGGGGGTGAATCAATTGTTACCGTGCTTAAACAAATATGCTTATTTTAAACTCTTTACAAAGCACTCAATGACAATCACAATAATGCAAGGAGGTAAGCAATAGAACATTCGACATCAGTCACACATATGAAATATACAGAGATAGATATTTCCTGAGGAAACCCATAAAGGGTAAAAACCTCTTCTTCTTTGTATGATAAGTAATCTTTACATTCTGTACATTATCATACTTATGAGCTCCAACTCATTGTGAGGCTACAACCTCTCTTTTAAAAGCTGCAACTTGCTGAGAGCATCAAATCTCTATTTTCTCTAGCACCTACTAGAAGGAAGCACCAACTCCCTGGTTTCTCTAGCACCCACTAGAAGGAAGCACCAACTCCGTGGTTTCTCTAGCACCCACTAGAAGGAAGAAACAAATACCTAAGTGTTCCAACACCAACTGGATGGAAGTACCAACTTCCATTCACACAGGCACCAACCTATATAACAGAGAACAACAGTTCTCGCTTGCACCACCCTGCCACCCTAGCTTTTTTGGCTGCAACCAGATGGAAGCTACAACTCCCTATGTTCAAGCACCCACTTGAACCTCTGAGGAAAAAAGTCCTCCCTAGCACCTCCCCACCACCCTGATTATAAATATTTTCTACTGAAACTTATTACAGTGATTCAATAGCTGTCATTGGCTTACCAGGCTTATCACTATTCTGCTATGTTTCTCTGCTCTGCTGTATCAGTGTCTCTCTGCCTGCATCTTCTTGCGCTTTCTAATCCTCTAATTTTCTCTAGAGGTGCACCTCAGCCTTCTTTTATTGTCTCAGATATGCATCTCTGTTCTTTGCTTCTGTTATGCTTTATTCTCTGTGTCTTATTTTGATTCTATGAATTACGCCTTTTCTGTGTATTTCAGCTTCTTCCCACAGCATGCTATTTCCCCATGTGTAATTCCTCTCCACAACAACCTCCATATATTCTTTGTTCTGCGTATTTATACTATCTGTGCACCTTCTTTGTCCTCCATGCATAGTACATCTGCATGCTCTTCACCGTGCCACTGTTCTGCTCATTGGGTTGTTCACTACCACTCCACTTTTTCTCTGCTTCGCTCGCTCAAGCCTCAAAAAGAAAACTACATCTCACTTATGTCTATTCCTCATCTATTACTCATCTCTGAGTTTTATCTCACACTACGCATACTATTGGTCTCACACTACACATACTGTAATTTTCCCTTTCTTACAGTTCAACTCATTTTTCATTCAGAACAACCCACCATGCACAGTCACTGCGTGTTTCTTTTATACACTACAACCACTTCAGTTACCCATCAAAACCCTAAACAACAATGCTTCAGCAACTGAAACTCCAACCGTCCAAGAACCATGATTCGATTCTGCTAACTGAATTGTAACTGAATAATTAATTGTGAACAAGGATGATTTTAAGGATGGAAATTTATTTTAAAATGTAGAAGCCTTGGTGAATCTTTGTAATCCTTCATATTCCAACTATAAATGTTTGGCGATATTTTTGTAAAAATATTCAAATTTCTAAGGATTCTATATAGTTTGTATAAAAGTTTGGCGATTTTTAAGATAAAATAACTTTATCTTGTAGAATTTGGGCGAATCATTTTTAGAATAGCGAATCATTTTTTGGGAAAAACCATGGAAAATTAGCCCATGAGCGAAATTTAGCCCCTAAAATCATCCCTAAATCGTAACTGAATCGTAACTGAATAATTAATTGTGAAGTGCAACAGTAGCCCTCCGATCATATTCAAATTCACCCGCACCATTGGATTGAATCCGCAGGGTCTTGCGTTTATCCCATATGCCCACTGGCTGTGACCATGGGCCTAATCAAGATGTGTTTCACATTTTGCAACTTTGGGACTCCTGTGATGAAGAGTCTTGACTCTTCATGTTGCGATCGCCAAAATTGCGAAATGGAGTTTAATACCCCTAGCTTCTTCCTCTCTTGTGACCACTATCTGTGACCAGGGGCCAATCACGAGAGTGCTTCATGATTTCGTACCTTCACGGGATTTCATCTTGCCTGATCAATGGTCTACAATCTCCCTTTGATTGATGCCTCAAATTAAGTTGCGGTTTCACATTTCGGTGTTTTGGCATTTCTGTGATGAAGTGTTTCGACAATCCAAGTCACGAACCCCGAAATGATCTGAAGGTATTTCGGCGTTTCGCATTTCAGAATTTTGGCATTTCTGTGATGAAGTGTTTTGAAACTCCAAGTCATGAACCTCGAAATGATCTTAAGGTATTTCGGCATTTCGCATTTTGTCGTTTCAACATTTTTGTGATGAAGTGTTTCGACACTCCAAGTCACAAACCCCGAAATGATCTGAAGGTATTCCGGCGTTTTTCATTTTGGCATTTCGTCATTTCTGTGATGAAGTGTTTGAACACTCCAAGTCACGAACCCTGAAATAATTTGAAGGTATTTCAGCGTTTCGCATTTCGAAATTTCATCATTCTTATCATGAGTGTCCTTGACACCTCCAACTCTCGGTATCCGCAACTCCGAAATGGTGTCATATCAACGGTCCACTATCTCCCTTTGATCAATGACTCAGATCAAATCATGGTTTCGCATTTCTTGATTTCATCATTCTTGTCGTGAGTGTACTTGACACCTCTAACTCCCGGTATTCGAAACTCTGAAATGGAGATTAAGTCGTGGTTTCGCATTTTGCGATTTCATAGGATAGAGCACTTCCTTCCTTTTACTTCTTAGTCAGAAAAATGATGATCTGTGACCATGTGTCCTGCCCGAAGATGAACAATCCTCCTGCTTTCAGGATTTTGTAAGCCCTCTTTACCTTTCACTTTAAAGATCGTGCAGGTTCTTCTGGATCTAAAAATTGTCGATCCCTGTGCTCATATCTAACACCTAATATCTGTCCTCCATCTGCGTGCTTCTCCTGTCTGGACTTACGATGTCTTCTGAGCCTGTTTTCCATCAATTGCCAAGCACCTCTGCACTATCTCTTATGATCTTATCGATATTTCTCTGCTACGTCTTCCCAAAATACTTCTGGTGCCCGCCTGACACATTCTTCCTGTGCTTAAGCCTCTGCACTATCTCTTTTGATATTATCGAGCTTGCTCTTATGCATCTTCCCAAAATACTTCTGGTACCCTCCTGGCACATTCTTCTTGTACTTAACCCATCATTGTTGTTGTACTTTCCATCAATGACAAGAATATGCTGCCTGTAAAACATGCCAACATAAAAATCATATTAGAAGAAAAAAGGCACATGGTCGGGGAGCATTTCCACAAGGGGAGAAAATAAATATACCCTCTGTCATTTCTGTCAAAGGGGGAGGAAATAGATAAGAAACAAAAATAAAAATATTTCAAAAAGAAAAGGTTGTCATCAATGCCAAAGGGGGAGAATGTTGACACAGTGGTATGGTATTGTCATTGATGTCAATAGGATGCAGAAGAATCTAGTATAAACCCAAATCTTAGAAGGAAGAACATTAATCGAAGCTCAAACGAGAGAGTGCATTGAAGAAACACTATCGGGATTGAAATCCCCACAGTAAAACTCCAAAAGAATCAAGGAAGAATCATGTCTGTTGATATAGTTCTCAGGAAAATCTTGGACCGTCAAATCATGTAGAAGCTAGAGCCTACATAGAAGAATCCCTTGTGAAGGATCATGAAAATATAATCGTCCATTCAAGTTTTGGGAGTAATTGCAACCATCAGATCAATTAGAACCATTGATCAAATCCAAGTGGAAGGATAGTGTAAGTTTCGAGACATCGAAACTTCGCCACTTTGGTGACGATTGGAGATAAGGTAAAGGAATCAACTCATGAAGTCACAAAATTCCACCAGCCTCTAGATCAAGGAGGTACATTAGATGAATTATCGACCATCCGATCACGTTTATTGGAAGGACAGTGTAATACACAAATATCCTGGAGTCTCAGATTAAATGAACTGTCGTCAGGTTTTGATCTGGAGTGAAAATATAGGAACCATCATATCACAATAAAGGAAAGGACATGGTTAACTATGGCATTGACCACTTTGGAGAAAAGAAATCTAAAACATGTAAGTTCACCCGAAGGTCGAAGCCCCGAAATCCCGAAGTGAATGAGGGCCATACAATATGGGTAATTCATGGTCACCGTTGGATGAGGATAGGTGGGTCCAATGGTGCTCAACTTCAGTGCTAACCACTTCATCGAAAATGGGTCTAAAACATGTAAGTTCACCCAAAGGTCGGAGCCCCAAAGTCTCGAAGTGAATGAGGGCCATCAGATTTGGGAAATGCATGGTGACCATTGGATGAGTATAGGTGGGTCCAATGGTGGTCAACTTTAGTGTTGACCAATTTAGTGGAAATTTGTCTAAAACATGTAAGTTCACTCGAAGGTTGGAGCCTCAAAGTCCCGAAGTGAATGAGGGTCATTGGATCAATAATTCAGGTGAAAACTAGACCGTCTAATATAGAGTAATGATCCAAAGGAGAAATACATATTACACTTCAGGAGATCCACTTCAACAAGACCACGCCAGAAAGGACACGTGGCTGAATCAGATGGTGACAAGTGTTAAGGTACAATTGGCACTTTAGGTATACATAAGTCACGAATGTAGGTGACACATGGTAGCCACAAATCTAGTGCCACATCAACAATGACATCAACAAGCTATGTCACTTCGGGAGTATGTCCTTTGGGTATATCTCGTTTCTCCTACTAACAACTACTTGAAGCATTGAAGGCCGAAGTCCCGAACTGAACGAGAACCATCCATATCAACATGCAAATAAAACACAACCGTCAATATTGATAAGTGATTAAGAACATGTTTGGACTAACGCCTATCCACTGCGTTTGGACTAATGCCTAGCCAATGCCTGTGGTCATATGGAATAGAGGTACTGAAATGTTTCTATGAGAAATTTAACACACAAAATAAGAAATTTATCTCGATCAAGAAGGAACATTGAACCAGATAGGATCTGGAATTTGTCCTGATTTATCTTAAGTAATACAATACTTGCAATGCATTAAAAAGATAATCAAAGCTTAGATCTGATCAACTTAAATTGAGAATTAAATAAAGAGGCATGGGATCAATTTAAAATGAAATCGATCCATATTTGTGATCGATTTATGAAAATCCCTCTCACTAAATTGAAAATCTTTCACAATAATGGAGGAAAAAAAATGTTATTATTGTTAATTTAAATGAAGAGGTGAAATGGTCCAAATAAAGGGACACAATGCTTCAATGCTCACACCAGTTTGAATACTATTTAAGAAAGAAATAATGGTGAAGAAGAAGCATCTCTGTAGTCCATATCAGAAGGTCAAAGTAGAAGCAGAGTCCAAGAAGAGGAACTGATGATACTTATGCAGTGAGGGTGTAAGGGAGGAGAAAGGAAGGATTCAAATCCTTTACTAGATAAAGGAGTTGGTTCCCTAAAGAAAAGGGAGTTGGTGATTCCTAGGGTTGGTTCCCTAAAGACAAGGGATTTGGTGCTTCTTAGGGTTGGTGCCCTAAAAAAAAGGGAGTTTGTGCTTCCTAGGGTTGGTGCCCTAAAGAAGGGGATTTGTCTCTCCTAGATTTGGTTCTCTAAAAAGGATTGGTGTCCTTCACTATTGTTTATAAAACCTTATAATTCTTGTTAATTATATTTATATAATTGATTTTAAATACAAGTCCATTGTTGACCTATTGTGGTAATTAATAAAATATCAAAGTAATTGTTGATTGTTTAAAAAGGGTAATACTGATTCACCCTCCCCTCTTAGTATTTCCAACACAATACACCGATCATTCATTGTCCACTCAGTATACATAGTACCTTTCTCTTAATTTACCGCTCATTCAAACCACAATAATTATTCTTAGAAACCAAATCTATTGTGTAGGGGCATTAGTATTCTGGTTCACATACGATTCAACGTCCAATTAGACAATGAGGATTGTGGCAATAAAATATATGTATCAATAATTAGTGGTTGTTGAAGACAACATATATACCATGAGAAAATGGGATTGGAGTATTGGTACATAACTTACTAAGGAAGGAAAAGTGGAACACCTGGACAGTAAGAAAAAACTTCCTTGGACGCCCTGGAGTTAGGGTTTGTGAGTAGGAGTGTTTAGATAGTAAACCATTCTTTTGGATGCTCATAAATTAGGGTTATGGTTTTCACATGGTGACCATCCAGTAAAATGTAGTGTGTTATCTCGGTTCGCTAGAGGATAGCTATCAGAATTATAGAAACTAATGGAAAGAGCGTGGGGAATCTCCATAAGCTAGGGTTCACACACCTAAGTGGAAATTTAGAAAAAGGATATGTTATGCTATTTGGTTACTAGAGTTTTGAAGAGGATGTTCTTAAAAAGAAAAAATAAATGGAAGGTATTCTTGCTAAGTGATGAGCAACCTAATAGAAATTCTCAAAGTCATTTCTCTTTCGAGATTATTTTTCTCATTCTTTTCAAACCCATCGAAGTGATTCGATTCCCTCTCTGGTTGTGATTACATTCTCACTAAAAAACGTTTTCCAATCTGTAGTAAATCAAGTCGATTCAACCAACAAGAAATTAGACACTTAGGTAACTAATTAAGGGCCCAGGGGAGATAAGTTTATCCCATGAAACCATTCAAATGCTCGAGTAACAAATTAAGCACCTAGGGGAGCTAATATTGACCCAACAAAGGAATTATATGCCTAACAACAATGAAATTCACCCCAACACTCAGGAATTAACCCCAATACTCAAATGGATGGTCAACAAAGGTCAAATTCACCCTAGCAAGCAAAAATGTGGCTCAGGGAATGGAGAAACATCCCAACAAAGATTGAATATTCCCGACAAGATAAAATTGTGCATGAGCACTTCAATACAACAACCATACAATAAAATTTTCCCCAGAGAGAGAACTTTGATTCTGAACGACTCCAAAAAGAGACAAAAATGGATTTAGTAAGCTTGGTAACAACTCTATAATGAGGCTCATGGATTTTTCTTTGTCTAGTTCGGTCAATGGTGTAGGAAAGATAATTATTGGATTTGGTAGCCACCCTCACCAATGTGCTCCAAAATACCTCACACAGAGTAAAGGAAACGTGTAGCAAACAACTCCTCATCCTATCAATAATTATAATCAAGATACATTGTAGCCATTAAAAAAATAACCAGCAAGATGCATTTTAACATAATCGATAATTTAACCATACTCAACACAGGGAGGAACTAACTCAATGAGACAAGATTTTTACCATGGAACCCAATTGGGAAAACTAGTCAAATGGTGCTCATTATATTATTCTTTTGCAAGTATACTATTTTTTACAATGCTCTCCTCCTCCTTGGAAAAATCCCTTTGAGTATGAGTGAGAGTGAAGAAATAGGGAGAGCTAGGGGTAATGGAAGGCCAACAACCATGGCTCTTCACTTCTCGTTCCTTAGCCTTCTCTCCTTGTCATTTTAATTATTTTCTTTAAATTTTTAGTTAAGTCGTTATATGTATTATTCCATGTAAACTTGCATTGTTTTACATGGATTACATAATGCATTCTTATTGTCAATTTGTTTTGCAGGTACTAAGTCTTACCAATTCTTTAGTACAAAATTATTTCGGATCACACCTCCCCATTGATAGGCATTTTGGTCTCCAAAATATCTTGGAAAACAATTTGGATCAGTGTTGTCTGCTTCTTTAGAACGTGGCTCTAATGTTTCCTCCTGGCTACAACTCTAACTCTGGCTATGGATTTGGCTACTAGCTTTGGTCCTTGGCTATTTCTCTAGCTCTGGTTCTAGCTCGTTTTTTCCCAAAGTGCAACAATATTCTCACTAACTTTAACTTTGATCAATATTGGAATCCAAACTCTAAGATCAACACTCATTCCCATCTCCCTCTCTGAATTAGAGACAAACCATATCCACTATCAATGAATCCAAGTCGAATGTTGGTTTGTTTAGTGTGACCCCAACATGCTACCATCACATAGCAACTTCTCACATGTGGTTGCATTCCTTTTCTAGGATCAGTTGCTTCATGACATGGAAACTACTCTTTGGTGCCTACACATGTTTGCAAGCACTTATTGAGTTCTCCAAACAACTCCCAACTTCATTTAACTTTATTTATAAATAGCACATGTCCAAGAAGGGGTTCTTTGAGTGCAATATTGAACACAAAAAACAAATTGTGGATGACATGGTCCTTCTTGTTGGTGATTTTGAATTCATGTGATTATATCTCTCCTTGTATGACTTATGCCTCTTGGATTGGATAGGTAGGCCACTATTCATCTTCCACGGTCTTCATTCTCCACACACTTCTCTTCACTATGTGGTTTCTAGGGTGAAGATTCAGATGAAGTCACCAACACTTTGTATCCCAATTACCACTCAAATTGTAGTGGTGGAAAAATATCTTGTTGATGCTACAAGTACTTCTTGACATAATCCTCCTCTATGTTTTTTTGTCAATTTTGAGAATCCTTCTTTGTATTAAATTTATAGCAATAATTAGGCATTCAGAACATGGCTTTCTTCTTCTAGTAGGATACCTCACAATGGATTTTCTTTCTACAATGTGAGAAAGTATCCGCATACCAACAAGGGTCTATGCTATGGCCTCTCTTCTTGCACCAGTGACACACAATAAATTTCTTGTTTGAGGTAGACCTCTTGGTATTCCTCTTCTTCTTGCTTTTGCATATTGTTTTGTTGTTGTCTTTGAGTGCATGTGTGGGTTGAGTGTACAAACTATACTCATTTCTACTATCTTTCAATCTACCACAAGGATGAGGTTGTGGCGAGATGACACCTTCACTCACTATTGTTTTTCCTTCTCCTGATGAGCAAGCCAATTCTAGAATGTCATTCACTTTCATGAAAATGGTTTTCTTTAGGGTGATAGAAATTTCACTTCTACCATCAAATCCTAGGCTTTCATGCTTTCCCTAGGGTGTGACTACAATGGGGGTCAATATTCCTTGTCTCCTCTTTCCTATCCATTGTGTTGGATTACTGAGAGTGGGGGTGAATAAGTAATAGCGCAATTTAAACCTTTTCAACCATATAATGCAAGTGTTATATCAATGTAGAATTATCATCCAATAATTGCAGAGTAAATAAACAATGAACAAATGAGAAATCATACACATACACAGTACACCAATGTTTTTATGTGGAAACCCAAAGTGGGAGAAAACCACATAATTATTTTTCTTATATGTATTGAAGAATTACATTTATTGGAAGCACCAACTTCATTTGTTTTCCAACTGCAACTGGAAGGAGGCTCCAACCCTCTAGTTTCTCCAGCTACAACCTAAGGGAAGCTCCAAATCCCCAATTCTATGGCTACAACTAGAAGGATGATACAATCCCCTATGTTCTCCGGCTACAACTAGAAGGTGGCTACAACCACCAGTCCTTGCCCCATCCAACCGCCCTGACATATAAGTAGAATGATGGAACCACTGTCACACTATCACTCTGAGATATATTTATGTAAACCTGTACCAATCAACCTGCACCAGATAGCCTATACCAATGACCTGAACCATGCATCAACTTGTACAAATAACCTATCACAGTAACCTGTCCAAACAACCAGTAATCAACATGTACCATAAACAAGTGCATCAACCATGCACCAACCTGTACCTCAACCTGTACCATCAACGAGTACATAAAAAATGCACCAAATATGTACCAATCATGCATAAAATACACATCAACTATGATTCATTAAGATGTACCAACATCATCAAGTATACGCCTCATGTATGTTCCAACTCATCAACAACTTGTCTCAACCATGTACCTCAACCATAAACCAAGTACATAACCATCAAAAGTTCTTTAGAAATACATCACACTATCCATAACCAAATACCATAAACCCTTAAATCAAAGCATGTGCCACAAAATCATTGTTATGTAGCCTCAATCTAAACCAACAACTTCAGCAACACATCACAACCAAAAGACCAATACCCATATGCCAAATACCAATTGTATCCCTCAACAAATCTGATATATGCAACAATATTGAACATCGAATTATTTAATGTCTAAAAGTATGCCATATGTATTTCCTTTGAGTGTATTATTCATATAACCAGTCTTGAAGGTCCTTTGATTGATATGCCTGAAACTATCTCCATTCCCAATGGATCCTTCCCTAGCTTGAGCAACCACATATTTTAAAACCAAAAACCCTCATTTACATAAGATCTAGCCATTGTGTTGATTAAAACCTATTATTGTAGTTTCCATTGAGAAACTAAGTTTTAGAGAGAGACCTCTCTAAATTGGAAGGGATAGCTTCCAGTCTAAAATTAGGTTTGAGGTTACCTCTGGATTTTCCTCCTACAACCAAGGGCAATTACAGAGTGATAACATGTTGGCATCGTTTTCAGGGAGCGAAGGTGAAATTTTCCCGAGGAAAGAATCAAAAAGATCATATCTGACTTCTGATGGTGAACAATAGTCAGATACAAGAGGATGTACCTTTCACCTAGCGACTCCAAATAAGCTTCAAATCAGATTCAAAGACTTCACTAGAGGGCGAGATTCATTGATAGAGACATGAAAGGACATCATGGGAAAACCAAGTACCAAAATTTGAGTTTTCTCCAAGACATAATACTATTTTTTATAAATTACTTCCTGTCCTTCCATGAATATATCAAAATAATTTTCTTTACATATTGCATTCAAAATAAAACCATAGATCCACTTTTGTATATCCTTCACTACAGACTGTAGATATACCTTCCTCATATATCATTGATCTTGACCAATATCCTTCATATAAATCACATGATGTTCATGACCAATATTATGAGCCTCACAATATCAAGGCTTATATTATATCTTATGTACCAACTTTCATACCCTCCAATATCATTGACAAATATAGACCTCTCAAATTGCCTTCTATCCTTCATGATTTTCCAACAAAGAATTACAAATACCTTCCCAGATTTGATGGAGAACTTGACAACCTTTTAGCTGAAAAACACCTTCATGCTTTTGAGAATTTCATTTACCTTTTTGAAGTTGAGCATGATGATTTTTGTATGAGAGCCTTTTCTCAATCACTACAGGGGAATTCTAAGCAACGGTTTATGCATTTGTAGCCTGAATCAATCAGTTCGTGGGAGGAATTGAGAAGTGTATTCTAGTTTTTGTAGGTGAAAGAAAGTCTCGGGACCAACATATTTCATAGTTTCATGCCATGAAGAGACATAGAAATGAAACAATCTTTATGTTTAGAAGGAGGTTTTCCATTTTTTATTACAACATGCCTAAAGAAATCCAACCCCCTGAAGTTGTTGCTAGGTTGATTTATGCAACAATATTTCATCTGAATATGTTATTTCTTTTGATGGAGAGGAGGTTGGTGATCTTGAAACAAATGTTAAATGATTCTCAAGAGGTTGAAGACAATATTAAACCATGTGAGAAGCTGTAAAATCATATTTTGGGTGAAGTTTCAAATGATGAGGAACATGAGAATGAACATGATCAACAAATTGTTGATTTACATCTTGATCAATTTCATGATAAGCAGGAGGCTAATAGTTTTATGAATTTACTTAAAGAGTTTCATGAGAATGAGAATACACAAGAAGGAGATGTTTTGAATTTTGATCCCTTTCATCATGAGCAGAGAGCTGATTATGCCATGAATTTTCTCAAATTTTTCATTTGTAGAAAGTGCAGAGAAGCTTGTTGAGGAACAAGATGTTGTCCCAATTTTCTTGGTTGATTTTACCAAGTATGATGAATATGATGATGATTATGATTTTGAATTTATAGAGCATCCAACTACATTTTCTCTATCAAAAAATGTTCCTTTTCAGTAGTCTAATGAGAGCAATTTGCCTACATATCACAGTTACAGTGAAGAATATGGAGAAAGTACCAAATCAGCTGAAGGAAAATGTTTACCTTTATTCTTTTCTTTGTTTCAATTGCTAAAATAAAATTTTAAGATCATCATTGAAGCAAAGGAGTGTGAGTTGATGCAAAGTCACAGTAGTTAATTGGAACAAATTGACAACTCTATTATGTTGCAACAACCTTCTCTTGTTTTTCACGACCATGTAGCATCTTATTTGGAGAATTTGTGCAGTCAAAGTTTTCATCCTTTGATCAGTTGTAAGTTTTAAAATGAATATGATGATGAGCTAGTGTCCAAATCATTTATGTCCTTCTTTCCAGCAAGGGTTTTATTGCAACAGTCTTATGCAGAATTTCATCCTTTCTATGGCAACTCAATGAGTAAATTGCATGAAAGTGAATATGCAGAGGAAGGGGTGGATGCATGGTATGTAAATCACCTGGAGTAGAGTCATAATATGTTGGATGAGAAAGACATTAATTTTTCGTTCATTTGAAGATCTTTTTGCAGCATTTCTGGAGTCAGTGAGTAGGCCTAATTTGTCAAATTTTCTAAAAAATGTTTTTGCTTGTAAGTATCAAAATGGGTTTCCATCAAGTGGACTCCTTTGTTTATTCGTAGATAAGGGAATGCAAGAAAATCAAACAATTGACAAGGCACTTGCATGGTTGCACTAGGTATTTGATTTCACTTTATTAAATATTTTATGTTTCAGTAAGTAGGAGTGTGTGCAATAAGCTTGCTGGGAAAGCATCCTTGCAATGTGGATTGCAGTATTGATTGTTTTCAGCTTTGGTTTTCAATTTGCAGTGATTAATGTGTGATTTTATGTTTGTACAGTGGTTTTTGTTTCATACTAGGAATCATATTGCAAGTTTCAAGAAAGATTTGGGAAAAACCCAATGGATTAGGAACCGGTATTTGGTTTCTTTGCTATCTCACAAGGAGGATAGAATCCCCATTGGAGCCTATGTTAGTGAGTGTAAATTTACAAATTCAAAACAATTTGTTTTGTTTCTAATTGAGGCATGTGGAGCACTCCTGATCATTTTTCTGATTATTTTTCTATCCTTGGAATTACCTATGGAATTATAGCCAAAACAATGGAAAACATACTATCAAATATTGACATAGAGAGAGAGAGATTTCACAAAGGAAACTGCTAAAACAAAAATTTCACAGCAAGTTTCCTAGTTGCTGCAAAATTTCATTTTCATCATAACTTTAAAAAGACAAACTTGGTTTTCCCCAAAAAAATTTAGAGAGAAATCATAGTGTCATTAATTTTTTGACAAAAAATCAACCCAACCTAGTTTTCTATTTGGGAGAAAAGGAAAAATGAGCAGCCACTGTGAAATCTCCCGATTGCTACGAAATTTCTTGTAGTTGATTGTTTTTACAATCAACTTCAAGTGCAAATTCTGAACAAATGGTGATTTACCTCAACCAATCGAAATAGGTTTTTCTCAATAACGATTTCATCTATAAAAATCTCTCTCATTTTTTGTATAGGTTTCATGGTTTGGGAGATTCAAAGGAATATTTACAACTTATTTTTACATATTTTCACCTAATTTAATTCATTAAAAACTAAGCCCTAAAAAATAGGAGTTAGTTTGTAACTCCTTTAATGTGAAACCTTAACTATTTCGACCTGATTGAGATATAATGTAATGTAACTGTATATATTACAAAGGAAAGTGTAACGTCCCCGACCATCCATGTCGGGCCACGCTACGCCAGAGAACTCTTACATTCTCTCTGCGGAACATACTGTAACATACCCATCATCTAACTTAGCTATGCCACATAAATTTTTCGAATTGCATGCAGTTAAAATACATATTCACACAGAACTCTTGCAGAAGCATATATATATATATATATATATATATATATATATATATATATTATGTAAATGCACAGATTCATACTAAAATGACAGTAAACATATACATGCAACATATATAGGAAATACCCATAAATTTATAGACAGTTATAAACACACATAAGATAAACCCATAAATATAAGCACGCAAATAACAATGCAGCATGTAAATTTATCACCCATATTGGCACTTATCTTGATAATAATGTCACCAACTATGTGCAGACCTTCCACAAACCTCCCAGCCTTAGACCACACTGTTCATCACTCTCAACAGTGAGTCACCCCCGAGCTGGGACTAAACTCCACCCGGGTAAAGGGATTCCTAACTAGGCTAAAGGATCATAGACAATAGGAAGGACTCCTTTACAGACCTGCCAACTCAAACTAACAACCTATAATCCCTCATTCCGAACATTCCTGTCCCACCCAGGAAGTGTGCCCCTTCTCTTCTCAACAATCCTTCGGCTGCCCCACTTCCTTTCTGGGCTTCAGCAACAGGCCGGACAGGAAGTCTCAGAGCACTGTAGTTGCAGTTTAGCACCTTCAGGAAATCAATTCTCAACAATTCTCTCACTCAAATAATTTCTCACGGGCCTGACAACCCATCTCTTCAGTCCATATCCCAAGCTAATCAGACACACCAACAAAAAATGGCTATGGATATGGGTTTAGGTGCAGTCATGAAGATAAAAAGGATAGCTCAATGGGTGTGAATACTCATGGATGATTGACTGGATGGATGAATGATGGAAGGAATGATGGAAAGATGATAGGAATTGAGCTAAGTCCCCACAATATGTATGCATGTTTCCAACTTGACACTTGTCATGTTGGGAGCTACTTTGGCCCACTTGTACCCAACTTTAGAACTTAGGATAAAATAATTATCCATACTTTATGATTTAATAAATATTAATATAATATTTCTTTTTGGCTTAAGCTCCCTAGCCTAGCCCCTTTCCTTAACTTAGCCCATCCCTTTCCCTAACTAGTGGAGTTTATTCCACCATCTCTTTTATCATGGTTGGTCTTCCTGCAACGATGTATTTATATAATTATGAGACATATACAAAAATAGGTGCATTGGCCTTTAACATCTAGGCTCTCTTGCCTCATCAAAACATAAGCATCCTAGCTTATAATAACTGGCTCACCAGCCTATAAAACATGTCATATACATAAATTCTTCCTGGCTTCAACATCACGCACACTTAAGATGTTGCGTGCGGTATCCTGGAATGTGCAAACTTCCTCATTTTACTGCGTAGTACATGCACACACTATGCCATGAAATGTGCATACAAAATTATATCAACAACTCATCAACTTGCGTACATTTGTATTTATATTTACAATTGGGTTCAGCCTAGGGATATTACAATCCCTTCCCCTTATTTTATGCACTGTCCTCAGTGCATCATGTACACACATACAACAAAACTTCAAAAATCCTCAAAACGATGCAGGTATTCTTCCTACATTTCATCCTCATGCTCCCAAGTAGCATCCTCAAGACCATATCATGTCCATTGGACCTTTACAATCCCTATGGCTCGATTCTAGAGCTGTTTGGTTTTCTGGTCCAGAATCCGTACTGGATGCACTTGGAAAGCGCCTTCTTGCTCCCCCTGAATCACATTCCAATCAATAACATGATTCACATCAGGTATATATTTCTTTAGCAATGATACATGGAATACATTATGAATAGACATAGATGTAGGAGATGCAATCATATAAGAAACTGGACCAATCCTCTCTAGGATTTCAAATGGCCCACAATAGCGAGCTTCCAACTTTGAACAATTTCCCAACTTCGGGGAACTTGGACTTCACTTTCAAGAATACATGATCACCCACTTTAAATTCCCTGTGAGTTCTGCCCTTATCAGCATAGCTTTTCTGCCTGTCCTGGGCAGCCTTTAAATTTTGCTTTATTTTTATCATTTGCTCCTCCATTTCTCTGAGCAAATCTGGCCCAACCATTGCTCTATCTGTGGGGTTATCACAACTTACTGGCGTGTTGCACTTTCTTCCATAAAGTGCCTCAAATGGGCTTATCTTTAGAGATGCTTGGTACCCATTGTTGTAAGAAAACTCTACCAAGTGTAGGTAGTCTTCCCATTTTTATGGTTTATCCATCACGTACATCCTCAACATATCTTCAATCACTTCATTCACCCTCTCTGTTTGTCCATCTAATTATGGATGATAGGCTGTACTAACATTCAAATTTGTGCCAAATCCATTAAATAATCCTTTCCAAAATTTTGAGGTAAATTTTGGATCTCTATTAGACACAATTGTCTTTGGTATGCCATGTAATCTGGAAATTTCCCTCATATAAACATCAGCAATGTTGGCTACCTTGTGAGTGAGATTAACTGGAATAAAATGGGCATCTTTAGTAAGCTTATCCACCACCACCATGATAGAATCATGTTGCTTGTTTGTTCTTGGTAGTTTGATGATGAAAACCATTGTTACAACTTCCCATTTCCACTTAGGAATGGGTAATGGTTGTAGCAAACCAACTGGGTGTCTATGCTCAGCCTTTACTTTTTGACATTCCAAACATCTGGCAATAAAATCAACAATCTCTTTCTTCATGCCCGGTCAATAGTATTGGCTTTTGACAGCTACAATAGTTTTCTGATATCTTGGGTGCCCAGCATAAGGCACATTATGCATTTCCTTCAATATCAGAATTTTCAATTCATTATAATTTGGTACATAAATTCTTCACCTGTACATAAGAATTTCATCATTATCTAGCTTGTATTCCTCAATTTTATGTTGTAAATTACCTTGTTGTAATTTGGCCACTAATTCTTTGTATTGCAAATCTGATTTGGTAGCCTCTGTAATTCTTCCTTTCAAATCATATTGGTACATGCTAATGGTTGTAGCATGCTTTTCATGTACTCTTCTGTTGCGTGCATCAGCCACTTTGTTCTCTTTCCCTTTGATATGCATTATATCAAAGTCATATTCACTTAAAAATTCTAACCATCTAGTTTTCCTAGCATTTAGAGTTGGCTGATCAAATAAATATTTCAGACCATTGTGGTCTGTTCTCAGCTCAAACCTCTTCCCCATGATGTAGTGTCTCCATCTTCCAACTCCAAATCATGATTGGCATAGTGTCTTTCATGCTCCTTCAACTTCCTTGATTCATAACATATGACAAACCCATTTTGAGTGAGGACTCCACCATGTCCCTCTTTACATGCATCTGTGCATACAATGAAGTCTTCATTTGGGTCAGCAATGCTTAGTATTGGAGCACTTGTTAGTAAATGTTTTAAGTGTTGGAAAATCTTTTCACAATCCAATGTCCATTGAAACTTCACACCCTTTCTTTGCAAGGAAGTGATTGGGTGTGCAATCTTTGAAAATCCTTCAATAAATATCCAATGCCCATGAATGATCTGACCTCTGTCACATTATTTGGTGCTGACCATTCTCTAATGGATTCTATCTTCTCAGGGTCCACTGCTATCCCATCCTTTGAAATGATATGCCCCAAATAGTGAATTTGCTTCTGATAAAATGAACACTTGCTCAATTTGGAATACAACTGATGCTCCCTTAATACTTGCAACACCATCCTCAAATGATGTTCATTCTCTTCTTATGACTTAGAATATATAAGAATGTCATCCAAAAAGACAATGACAAACTTGTCTAAATATTCTCGGAAAACACCATTCATTAAGCAGATGAAAACAACTGGTGCATTTGACAACCCAAATGGCACCACTGTGAACTCATAATGACTATACCTTGTCTTGAAGGTGGTCTTGCTGATATCTTCCTCCTTAATCATTACCTGATGGTATCCTGACCCGAGATCTATCTTTGAAAATATATTTGCATCCTTCAATTGATCAAAAAGATCATCAATCCTTGGCAAAGGATACTTGTTCTTTACAGTCACTTTATTCAACTGTCTGAAATCAATGCAAAATCTTAATGTTCCATCTTTCTTCTTCATGAACAAGACTGAGGCACCCCAAGGTGACACACTTGGGCTTATATAGCCCTTCTTCAATATTTCCTCAAGATGCATTTGTAACTCCTTCAGCTCTGGTGTACTCATTATGTAAGGAGTCTTTGACACTGGAGCTTCTCCATGCATTAGATTTATAGAAAAATCAATATCTCTCTTTGGGGGTAGCCCTGGTACCTCCTTGAACACATACTCAAATTCTTCCAAGACTGCATGATCTTCCAAATTTGGCACCTTATCTCTAGGTGTCTCTTCCATATATGTTGCAAATATTTGACACCCTTTCCTGTAACATTTCTTCAGTTGTAATGCTGAAATTTCTCTAATGGTTACTGCCCTAGGAATTCCCTACACTCTCCTTAGGTTCCCTTTTTCATCCAAGCAAGTAAATGCCTTGTTATGGAAATCTAGGATGGCATGATGTTGGTCCAGCCAATCCACCCCAATTAGACAGTCATAGGAACCTAAAGGTAAGATGTTCAAACCTTCCTTGGTGTTTAGTCCATTCATGTCCATAAGACATGACTCAACCATCTCATTGAATTTTCTTTTGGCTCTAGTAGCTAGCTGCACCCACCAATATTTTCCATCCTCACTTCTTGGAAAATGTAAACTTTCCACCATCTTAGGATCTATATAACTATGACTAGCTCCTGAATCAATTAAAATAGAAATGGTTTGGTTGTTAATCATACCTTCCACTTCAATCATATGTGACTGATACTCTGCTTGTTTGTTGTCCAGGGCTACATAGATCCTTGACACATTTTTGCCCGTGTCTTCCATTGTTTTAGCTTTCTGTACATTGTGAATAGTTCTCCCTTTTTCACCTCTGTGAGGACAATCTCTGAACATATGATCTCCTTTACAACCCCAACATTGAATAGGTGGTTGCCTTGGCCTTTGAACCCTTGTTTCAATCACCATGGGATCTCTAGGAGATTTTTGTCCCTATGGATTATTTCTGAAGAATGGTGGCTTAGACCCCTTCTTCCTCTGATCCACCTTGAATTTATTTTTTTCTTCCCAAGATTTTTGGAAATTTGGCCTTGCTTTTTCCTGATCATATAGGCACTTAGCTCGCCTTATGGTCTCCTCCAATGTCTTTGGGTCATCATACTATATTTTTTCATTGATGAATGATGGCAATCCACTCAAATACCTTTGAATCTTAACTGTCTCATCCTTGATGAAAGAGAAATACTTCAGTAGTTCTAAAAACCTTCTCTCATATTCATCAATGGTCATACTCCCAAGCTTGAGTTCAAATAACTCTTTCATTTTCTTGTCATAGTATCTTTTAGTCAAGTATTTCTTCTCAAAATACTTCTTGAATTCCCTCCAAGTAATACTTTCCTCTTTAATGTGTTGCATTTTCACAAGTTGATCCCACCACATTGATTATTTTCCTTTGAGTTGATAGATGGAAATTCTACCTTTGCATGAGAAGCATAATTATGCAATTGCAAATACTTTCTCATGCCCAGAAACCATGTTTCTGCATCTTCATCCTTCTTGTGCTCACCATCAAATGTAGGAGGTTTGATTTTGTTTATTTTTCCTCGTAGCTCATCCACCCCAGACCTCTTATGCTTTCTGACAGGGGATGGACTTGAGTTGTTGTGTTCTCTTTTATTGGAATGCCTTGGGGAGTGATGGCGATGTCTACTAACACTCCTTGTTCTTCTTTTCTCATCAGAAGGCCTGTGACTTCCTGATTTTCTTGAGCCACTCTCCTTGTCCAATTTATTTTCTATTTTGTTCAAGCTCTCAAATAACTTCATGTTGAAGTCATCTTGTTGCTCCTTGGCTTTCATAAGACTTTCATTATCATCTTTATGTCTTTTGACATCCTTCTGCAATTTTTTTATGGTCTCTGCCATATTCATGTTTTCATTCATTTCATCTCCATGTCCATTGGAGTTTGTTCCTTCAATGCCCAAATGGACACCCATCCCTCTAATCTCATCCTCCTGAATGTAAGTTCCCTATGCCTCTTCCATTATTCTAGAATCTAATATGATCTTGATATGATCTATTTTTTGTTAACTCTACAAAATGTGCAGCCAAAAAAACTTTGTCAGGCTAACTGTTTCAACAATTTCATGAAAAATATGAACCATTTTGGTTCAATAATATATCAGAATCCTTTCTTATGATTTCCTGAAAAATGAAATGCCCAAATTAATTTTCTGGGTGTATATTTAGATTATGTTTTTCAATACCTTTCCAACGCCTACTCACATGTTCAATTCCGAGTCTAGAGCAGAAAGTTATGGTCATTTGAAATTTTCCCATTAATTTTTTTGTTCACACTTCCATTTGGCGATTTTGCACTATAATTATGCATTTTTGAACCTACTCCATTGAAATTTTTGTATGAGCTCAATTGGGTTTTTGCATAAACATATTATGAACATTCTTTCCAAGTTTCACCTTATTCTAGGTTATGGGCTGCTAGTTACAGCCTGCTGAAGTTCTAGGCCAATTTGTGTTTTTGGTCTGGAATGCTACAAGTGCCTTATTTTCCATATTAAACACTTTTAACATGCCTAGAAATTTAATTCAGCTCTTGGAATGTATTCTATGGCTCAATATATTTCCATTGACTTCTTCTTCACCTCAATCTAATTCCAGAGAAGAAAGTTATGGCTCTTTGAAGTTAGATGGGTATTAAAATTTACCCTTCATTGTTTAAGCTGTAACTTTCTCAAAAAAGATTTGTTTGACAAACAATTTACACCATTGTGGGTTGACATTTTTGGAACGAATTTTGCCAAAATCAATTCACGAATTGAGAATTTTAATTATAAAACTCGCTTCAACTGTCATGGCTTCACTGTGACTTCAAATCCAACCAATTTCGGGTCTGAATTTGCTAAAACAGATATTAAATTGGGAATATCTCATCACTTGGCCGAATTTCTCCATTTTCTCATGAATTTAACAACATAAATTGTGGCTTTTCCCAATTCCGCATAGTTGCTTCCAAATATTACCATGGACGCTCTGCAACTCGAAAATTGGCCACTTCGAAATAATTTCTCTGTGAAATTTCGCTACAAATCAACTTGTTTGGCCCATCCAGGCTCAGTGTTGAAAAATGATGCTCTGATACCAATTTGTAACATCCCTGACCATCCATGCCAGGCCACACTATGCCAAAGAACTCTTACGTTCTCTCTGCGAAACATACTGTAACATAACCAACATCTAACTGAGCTATGCCACATAAATTTTTCGAACTGCATGCAGTTAAAATACATATGCACATAGAACTCTTGCGGAAGCATATTTATATAAAAACATAAACAAAGAAAAATGTTATGTAAATGCATGGATTCATACTAAAATGAAAGTAAACATATACATGCAACATATATAGGAAATATCCATAAATTTACAGACAGTTATAAACACACATAAGATAAACCCATAAATATAAACATGCAAATAACAATGCAACATGTAAATTTATCACCCAGATTGGACTTATCTTGATACAAATGTTACCAACTGCATGAAAACCTTCCACGAACCTCCCAGCCTTAGACCCCACTGTTCATCACTCTCAACAGTGAGTCACCCCCGAGCTGGGACTAAACTCCACCCAGGTAAAGGAATTCCTAACACGGCTAAAGGCTCATAGACAACAGGAAGGACTCATTCATAGTTTCCAACTCAAACTATCAACTTACAGTCCCTCATTCCCCACATGCCTTTCCCACCCATGAAGTGTGCCCCTTCTCTGCTCAACAGTCCTTCAGCTGCCCCACTTCCTTTCTGGGCTTCAGCAACAGGCCGGACAGGAAGTCTCAGATAATTGTAGTTGCAGTTTATCACCTTTAGGAAATCAATTCCTAACAATTCTCTCACTCAGAGAATTTCTCA
This sequence comes from Picea glauca, assembly GCA_000966675.3. NCBI lineage: Eukaryota > Viridiplantae > Streptophyta > Pinopsida > Pinales > Pinaceae > Picea > Picea glauca. Next base: position 568,181 of record JZKD02S0797697.1, read on the forward strand.
TGGGCCTGACAACCCGTCTCTTCAGTCCATCTCCTAAGCTAACTAGACACACCTACACAAAATGGATATGGATACGGGTTCAGGTACAGTCATGAAGATAAAAAGGATAGATCAATGGGTGTGAATACTCATGGATGATTGATTGGATGGCTGAATGATGGAAGGAATGATGGAAATATGATAGGAATTGAACTAAGTCCCCACAATTTGTATGCATGTCCCCAACTTGACACTTGTCATGTTGGGAGCTACTTTGGCCCACTTGTACCCAACTTTAGAACTTAGGATAAAATAATTATCCATACTTTATGATTTAAGAAATATTAATATAATATTTCTTTTTGGCTTAAACTCCCTAGCTTAGCCCCTTTCCTTAACTTAGCCCCTCCCTTTCCCTAACTAGTGGAGTTTAGTCCCCCATCTATTTTATCGAGGTTGGTCTACATGCAATGATGTATTTATATTAATTATGAGACATATACAAAAATAGGCGCACTGGCCTTTAACATCTAGGCTCTCCGGCCTCATCAAAACATAAGCATCCTAGCTTATAATAACTGGCTCACCAGCCTATAAAAGATGTCATATACACAAAGGCTCCCTGGCCTCAACATCACGTGCACTTCAGATGTTGCGCGTAGTATCCTTGAATGTGCACACTTCCTCATTTTACTGCGCAGTACATGCACACACTATGCCATGAAATGTGCATACAAAATTATATCAACAACTCACCAGCTTACGTACATTTGTAATTATATTTACAATTGGGTTCAGCCTAGGGATATTACAGAAAGGCTGAGAAAATGGTTCAAGTTTTGGCTGAAGAGACTAATGTTTTGCATGTAATATTCTTGGATGTTAATAAAAAACTTCAAGAAGAAGTACTTTAACTTTTCCTTAGAGATTCATGTTATGGTATCGTAGTCTATATCTGAGTGCATGCATTTCTTTATTTTCTTTCTCATAATGTTTTATTCTTCCATTTTGAATGGATATGGAATTCATCCAATGATGCTCTATATTTTTACATTCTTAGATTTTCATTCTGAGTCTGGAGATTATTGCAAAATTCATTATTTGCTAAATGCTCTGCTTTGATTAATATTTTCCTTCTTATTCCACCACCATACCGCAACAAATTTTATGTCTAATGAGATTCCATATGTCTTTCCTTTGAGTGTATTATTCATATAACCAACCTTGAAGGTCCTTTGGTTGATATGCATGAAACTGACTCCATGCCCAATGGATCCTTCCCTAGATTTAACAACCACATCTTTTAAAACCAAAAACCCTCATTTACGTGATATCTAGCCATTGTGTTAATTAAAACCTGTTGTTGTAGTGGCCATTGAGAAACTAAGTTTTAGAGAGAGCCCTCTCTAGATTAGAAAGGTTAGCTTCCAGTCTGAAAGTGTCTTTGACGTTACCTCTAGGTTTTCCTCCCACAACCAAGGGAAATTATAGAGTGATAATAGACTTTGTAGATGACCTCATCGAAATTGATCTGCAAGAAGTTCCATGACCCTTAAGTCGAGATGCACATTTCCTTGTTCAACCTAAAGAGGAATGTGAAGGAATACAATCAGAAATTACTTTAGAACAACTAATGGGAGAAAATAGAAACAATAGGGAAGTTATAGCTCACTGGAGGGTCCAAGGTGCTTTGAATTGGGCTGGAAAGCTACATGAAATGCCAAGAGAATTTGATAAATTCCTTCCAAAATTCAATCCAGATAAATCTAGGTCCCCATAGGACCATTTAAATAATTTCTTCCTAACCACTCACTTACTAAATGTCCAACATGAAGACATGGTTTGTAGGATTTTTCCTTATACATTTTTTAGGAAAAGCATCTACTTGGTATTTCATCCTACCACCCGGTTCTATAACTAAGTGGGATGATTTTGAAAGGTTATTTATCAGGAAATTCGAGGAAAGGAAAATGATTGCATCTCTGCACAAAGAGTTAGGATCCATCAAGATGGATAAGAAAGAGAAGGTAAAAGATTTTAATCAAAGGTTTCTCAATGTATTAATCAAATTTCCCCATGACGTAGCTTCGATGAAATCCTTGGCAATTGAATATTATTAACTCCTTACATAGGGATCTTTGTCAAAAGGGATAATAAAAACAATTTGGAACTTAACTTTGATGAAGTTAAAACAGTAGAAAAAAAACTCTCTTCCTATGAAAATCACCTGTATACCGAGGAAACCAAAACAACTGGGAAGAGACCCTTTCTATTAACCAAACCACCTGAAAAGGAACCAAAGGATATCGATAATGTGGTTAAATTAGTAAAGAAAATGTCTAACAAAGTGGTGGATCTTAAAAGGAATGTCGGTGAAGGATCATCCAAACTTCAAACGTTTTGACCATTCTTTAAGAGACAATATAGTTGTTGGCCCTCAACCAAGTTTTGAGGAAACATTGGTTGGGTTTGACCTCCTTTTGGACATCGACAAGCTGGTCGAAGATGGAGCACCTAGGTGGAGCTGAGATCACGCGATCTCACTTATTTTATGGACCCAAAAAGGGGTTCATTAGGTTTTATGAAATGGGTTATGCGATGTCGGCCCATGGGTTTTCCCATGATTAGGCCTTTTTGTAAGGGATGTAAAAGTATGTATAGAAAGGAATGTAAGGATATAATTTAGCGAAGTGTGTTGAGTGTAAGTGAAGTAGTAGTATCTAGATAAGTGCAAGAGGCAAGTAGTTCTAGGTTTCTCTGTGCAATATACCATGTATGTAAGGCTCTGTGCCTCATAGAGAAGTTGGCTCTGTGCCTTGACATGATTTTGGGAAGGTGGATCTGGTGCGTAGTGCACAGATCACCTCTCTAGTGTGAAGCTTAGATTTGTGGCTTAGTGCATAGGAGTAGATGAATGTAAGAGATTGAATACTAATAAAGAAGAAGAAGCAGTTGGTGGATGTAGCCCCACACTAGGGTGAACCACGTATATCATGTGTTGATGGTTTTCTTTGTGTTATGATATTTATGTTGTAGATCTATTTAGTGAATTGACTATTATGAATGATGGATAGATCTATGAATGCTTAGTTCTTTGTCTATAGTGGATGTGTTAGATATAAATTTTGATGCTAAGTGCGATGTATATTTTGGCATTGTTACTGCGTCGATTTGTACTTAGGGTTTGATCTGCGATGTGAATAAATGAATTATTGTGTGTTGTTCCTAAGTACTCTGCAAAGTGTTGTAATCACAGATCTATGTCCCAGCTTGGTTATAGACACTTGAGTCCTGTAACACTCCCTGCCTCTACCTCGGGTGAGACTGCATATGCTTCGTAGGTGTTTCTGAAAGGGCTGGTAGTTAGGGGTTTTTTTGTGCACTATTGAAGTGTTGAACCCTGGGTCTGCCCCTGTGCCAACAAATGGTTCCATTGTTAGGACCTGAAACTGTGGTTGTTGGGAACTGAAGAGAATCTTTGTGCGTATATCTATTATTGTAGTGCACAGTATTCTACTTGACTTGCAAAGCTCTATGCTAAGAAAGAAACCTGATTTGAAAAAAAAGAGGTAAGATCTTGAAAAAGGTAAAGTTTTATGCTTTTATAGAGTAAGATAAGTAGAAATTTTTGTTTCGAAAACATGAATCTAGGTATGTTTGATAGATTATGTCTTAGCCTGAAAGATAGGGTACATTTAGAAGAAAGATTTGATCTAAATAAATTTGATAGAACTGGAGAAAGATATGTTATTCCTATGAATAGAAAGAATTTTTGGAGTAATAAGTGGATGCAGGAACCTAGAAAAAATTCATGCAGATTGCAAGTCCAACACTGTGATCCTAGTGCGTAGTATAGGAGGAGTTGGGGAACTTACAAGAGAAAGAGAGGATTGACATTATGTTATAACTACAAAAGATTGAGACATCTTGCTAAGGAATGCCCTGGTATAGGTCCTATTTGTCTATGTTGTAAAGTTGTTGGTCATAAAGTTGAAGACTGACCAAGGATGATTGATAAAGTTGAACAAATGAACATGAGCCAAGAAAATAAGAGCATTTTACAGAATCATAAAGAGAAAGAATCGAAGAAATATTTGAATATGTTAGTACAATTAAAAGAAGCAATGAATGATGACAAAGATATCAGTTTACCAGAGATCTTGAAAGAAAAAAAATGCATAGATACAAGATTAGGAGACTTCTACATAGACTGTGTCCTGGATGAGGAGACACAAGTGAATATTATGATAGAAAGCACTAGGGAAATTTTGGGAAAGCCTACTGTGGTACCTTAACTGGGAAGGATAAGCTTGTTTAAAGGAAAGATGATAACCCTATGTGGAAGATTTATTAATGTACCTATTATCATCCATGGGACATCGAATCAAGAAGAATTTGAGGTCATTAAGTTCATTGAGAACAATGCCCCATTTCCTCTTTTGTTAGGAAAAACTTGGATCAAGAAGGATCTTACCAGAAATAAAGTAGAGGAAGAAGCTGCAAAAACAAAAAAGAAAGAACTAAGGGACCTCATAGCTAGAAAAATAGATCGACTGATAGAGGAACAAGAAGTTGAGTCAAAGCAACAAAACACAAGAGAATTAGTTGTCGAGGGTGAAAGAATGAAAGAAGGATTGAAGGACCTATCTATGTAAGAAATAAGTATATCCACCCAGGAAATAATAAGAGAAGGGATATTAACTTCAAACCCTTTGAGAGCACATCAACAACGTGAAGCTACTATGCTAAGTGAAGATATGAATAAGAATATAAAGAGGAATACAGAGACTCAGATCATAGGAAAGAAGGCAAGGAAGCTCAGTAAGAAGAAATCCAAGTTAGGAGAGCTACAGGAAGTTTCAGAGAAGACTTCGCAAGAGGCAGGCTTGCAGGCTCTAAACCTCACCGTAACATCAGAATCGCACAAAATGGGGCTTCACCCTGGTGAATCTATATGACCATTGGAAGCGCCCCGACTGTTAGAACAACACTCTAGAATGACTAGGAAACACATTTATGGGAGAATAGATTGTGTTTGGGACATTGAGACCGTGCGACAACGGACTGATTTGTATTGATTGATGCATTCATGTTTGTTGGAGGAATTTGTTACGATGCTTTCTTATTTAACCCATCGAATGCTGCGTCAGGACCATGTTTTTCTACCCGTGATTATCTGAGATAGGAAATAAACTGATTGTGTGTGTCAAACTCTGCTATCATAACTCACCGCATGTTGTTTACCCCACTACCCGTTCACCTGCCTCGACTTATTTTTTAACAGTAAGAATGTCGGTTGAGCGCATTGAGCTAGACAAATCCATTGAAGAAGTTCTAAAGAATTTTATGGCTGATAAATCTATGTCCAAGGGAGTATAGGCATCATCGACCAGGGGACTGCAGGCTTCCCCTTCAACTGGATGTCTCGAAACATACTAACCCTCCTACTAAGAAGCGAAGTAACCATCGCGACGATTTGGCTAATGTGAAGAAGATCCCGTCGATCTTACCTGATTACATCCCGCCTTTGGCTAGCACAGTTAATCGTGACATCATTCCATGAGACTTCAAGTATACATTGATCACCGCATGCATCCTGAAGGGGATACGCGTCGAAGGAATCTAGTTGGGATAGATCCAACCATTGAATAACAATGATTTCAAACTTGGTGACATAAATAACTACATGATGCTCGCACCTCACAGATATTTGATGAAGCTGACTGGGAAGAAGCCTCACATAGTCTCACAACCATGGATTAAGGATCTTGCGTAGTCTACGATACTAAACATAATGAAGATTCCTCACTTTGGCCGACATCAAGAGTTTAATGCTTGCATTAAAATCCTCTTGACGTGCTATAACGGAGGATATTTATGGCTTGACAAGCACATTACTATGGATTTGGTGTTGATCAACCTAATCATAGGACTGAGCATGCAGGGTCTCGACCCTCAATAGTTCTACCCAGGGAAGACTTCAGATCGCTCCCTGGCACAGCTCATAAAGGAGGCATACAGTGAAGTTGAAAAGGGAAAGCAAGGCTACAAGGTAGCCTCTATCTAGGATGGCGCATTATGCCTTGCTTGCCAACTTATAGCTGGTAATCATGTCAAAAAGAACCACCCCACGCATGTCACCAGACTCGTGGTGGACCTCACAGGGAAGTGCGTGGAGGGGATGAAAATGAATTGGGTGAGCTACCTCATCAACGAGCTCGAGAAATACTGTCGTGAGGCAAAATATCAAGGATATGAGTTCAATTTCAATTGGTTGTTAGTGTTGATCGCATTTGTCGTTTGGAAAATGATAGAAGGATCTACCTTCCCAGAGATTGAACCTTTGGAGCCATTGGCCGTGAAGTTCTCCACTATATGATACACGAATGACATGTCAAAGTAGTGGCCATCAAATGCAGTGTTCCACGCCTACTATTAGCAACTAAAGGTTGTCATAGAATCATTCCCTCACATGACTTCGTAAACATTGCACTAGTACATACCACTAGCTAAGTTCTACGCAGATTGATATTTCATTTATATCACTATGGGCATGGATGAGAGAAAGGAGAAATTACAGTCCTACTATAAGATGATTGACGAAGATATGGATGATATCACCAAGGAATGGTTGACATAGTTCCTTGTATTGATCGATGATGTAGAACTCTCCAACCCTGACATCATTGGAAGCCCCTTGGTCACTCGGGCCGATCATGTCAGACAAACCGGTGCGAAGAATAAGAAGAAAAAGGAGGAAGTCCAAGACATAGAGACTAACGAAGAAGACAACGCCTCAGAGGAAAGTGGGCCCAGCTCACCCGCAAGAGGAGGAGGAGATGAATTAAATCAATAAGTAGGAGGGGAAGAAGGAGAAAAACAAGGAGAAGGTAAATCTACACTGCCAAAGGACCTCCCTACCGAGACAGAAACATCAAATAAGAGGAAGGGTTCTCTGCAGAAACCCTTGGCAAGAAAGAAGACCCACGTAAGTAAGCCCCAACCAGAGGCTATAATCATGGAGGCTGACATTAGTCTAGTCCATGGAGCAATGGATGATGCATCCAAGGACCTCTTATAGAGATATGGCACAAGGAAAGAAGATTTGTATGTATGAGTTGAGAAGGAGTTGAAGGAGATACAACGAGCTATTCAAGTTAGTCGTGCAATACCTATTGCACCCTCCTCATCGAATATTGCATAGTTGGGGGATGAACCAACCCAACTTCATAGATTGGTAGATGCAATAGAGGCTCAACTTCAATGAGTCCAAGAAGAAAAGGAATAGGCCACAGAAGCCCTAAAGAAAGAGAAAGAAGAAATTTTGGAGAAACTACGAGTTGCACGGTACTGTGTGACTGCTTATGAAAATGAGAAGGATTAGTTATTGGCGATGCTTGAGGAAGACAAGGAAAACATACATATGGAAAAGGACCAACTTATCATAGAGAAGAATACAATCAAGGAAGTAGTGAGCATAACACTTTTCTCTATTCGAGGCTTGGAAAAGGAGGAACATGAGGCAGTTGAGATCCAAGTGGTGTAGCTTGTTGAGGCCATCCAATAGCTTCAAGCAAGGGTAACAAAGTTGAAGCTTCAAGCAATACCTAGCACTCCGTAGGAAGTGCATGATCAAAGGGAGGAAGCTGATGAGAGCACAGTGGAAAGGATCAGAATCCTCTCCTCATAATGCAAGCAGCTAAGCAACAAAAGCACGCAGACCTATGAACACCTCATGGAATACCCAGATCTTAGGAAGTTGGAAGCACAGCTATAGGAGGCACATCGACAGGCACTAAAAGTTGAAGCACAGATGAAGTCGCTCATTGCAGCCGAGAGAATGAAGAGATCACAAGTGCAACCCAATAGCAGATTACTGCCATCCAGGGCAGATTAATGGAAGTTACACATAGGCTACAATCGGTGCAAGAAGAAGCCTGCATGGTGTTTGAATAGATCGAAGGATAAGGCTTGTAGCTAGACCAAGTGGTTGTGACAATGGAACAATGTCTGGAAGGGCCTATTACCGAGAAATTACTCTAGGATCTCACTCGAGGCCTTCAAAGCAGTGTTTTCTAGATCTGAGTGACTCGGGATGAGTCACAGGTGAGTGTTGGGAGCATGTTGGCCCTCGACCAAGTGTTGAGGAAACATTGTTTGGGTTTGACCTACTTTTGGACATCAACAGGATGGTCGAAGATGGAGCACCCAGACAGAGTTGAGATCATGAGATCTCACTTGTTTTATGGACCCAGAAAGGGGTTCATTGGTGTTTATGAAATGGGTTGTTAAGAACCAAACATCAATATAGCATAGAAAAACCTCAGGAAAAGTACTCAACGCCTTGAAAAAGAGATAATTTCATATAATAAGCCTCTTCGAGGGGGAAACCTCCTTTT
>JZKD02S0797697.1:591859-613596 GCA_000966675.3 Picea glauca
CCGTAGGTGCGGACACTAACCGATCTCCCTAGATCCACCTGGATCTAGAACAAAGAAAGACAAAACATGACTCTTTCCCTAGATTTTGACCATTGAATTAACTAGGAGGCAAGAACAAATAACATACCTTATTATCGCTTCCTATGGTCTTTGTTGCTCCTGCTTCACTCCAGTTCTCTCGTGCAGCCAAGACCAAGACAACACAAACCAACCAAAGTGAAGATAGCACAATCTATTCAACAGTCAATCTATGTATATGATCAAGGAATTATACAATAAAGTGGAAATAGCTTTATGGGAAAGGGACATGCTACTGTATCATATTAATGGAAAGTAAAGATTATAACCTGAGCCTTGATGTCGCAAACTTCCTTTCGATGGCCCTTGGCTCCAACACACACACTTGCTCAATCCTTGCATGAAGAAGATCAAATCCTCTTGATAGACTTGCTGGAGTCTTCAAGCTACTGTTCAATGCTGAGTCCTTCACACAATTATTTCACCAATTCTCCAATGAATCTTTCTTAACCTTTTCCATGAGAATTCCCTCAATATATAAGAGAGAATGAATTAGTTACTTGGATAAGAATGATCCCAAAATATCATGGAATCCAGTACTAGGATAACCGTTTGAATGCCATCTCATCCTTCTAGAAGATTCCCTTCTAGAAGCATCGAGAATTCATCTTTTTCCTTGCTTTAGAAAGAGTTCACACCCTAGCAGTTCAACACAGTGCGAACTACTCGCACCCTGGCTTAAGGCAGCCTGCGAGAATCATGCATTCTCACAGGCAAATATACTAGCAGCCTGCGAGCAGTCTTCAAAAATGAGTTTTCTGGAAGAGATGAAAATAACTTTTTCTCAGGAGAAAGTTCTTATGAAGAGCTTGAGTACACCATCATCAATACATTATCATGATGACCAAAATCATGGGTAACAGGCCTTAAAAAATCCATTTATCTCAAGGTAAAATATCTTAAGGTGTTTGGTAATTCTGAATCGTCGTTCGATAGGTAAGAAATATTATTCATTGATTTTATTTGCATCTAAGTGAATATCAACAAGAGGTATGGAATATTATTTATTCGTTTGATGCATTTAATATGTATTCTATACCTCGTGATCAAAACATATATGCAAATATATTGGCAAATGCATCATCTATATTCATGCCCATTGACGATGGTTTTTCAGTTGAAATGATGTTCAATACCTCCATACCAGAAAACATAAAAAAATGGAGAGTATTCAATAACAACACACATATTATCAATTTTTGTACTAGTTCGAAAACATTCCAAGATTTAGTGATCGATGATGAAGTACATCAACAAGAGTTACAAACCTATCGGGAAGAGACCAACAAGATAAAAACAAATTGTGTTCTGAAGAACGTTTTGACTCTTGAGAAACTATTTGAGATACAATCCATGTTCAGGAGGTCATCCAATCCAAATACCAACAACTCTACTATGATTCATTTATTAGTCAATCTGGGAACATATGAACAACCCAAATATGTCAACCTGGGCACCTGTTGTTTAGATGCGTAAAAAAATACATTCGTATAACTGCTTAAGAAGTATCGGAATTTTTTTCTTGGACTTATGACGATTTGAAAACATATGATATCTAAATAATAAAACATGTGATCCCTATTAAAGAGGGTATCAAACCATTTCAACAAAAGTTCAGAAAGATATATCCGTCTCTCAAGCCTCTTATACAGAAAGAATTAAAGATTAAGTTATTGGATGCTCGAACCATATTTAAAGTTAGACATCCAATTTGGGTGTTGTGGCCTCAAAAAATCCCCCTTTACTTTTTCTTTTACAAGATAAATAAAATCCCCCCTTACTAAAATTTCAATCCTATTTCCTAATCCTCTACCGCTTGAGCCTAATGTTATTTCTTTTCCTACTTTGATGAATTTGAGGTTTGGTATTGAATGATGATTTATTGATGGAGGTTCATTATCTCTTTTTATCTTATGGTTTCAAATGTATTCATGATTCTTAGTTTACCTATGATGTTTCGTTGAAATTTGTATGAGTGTTTGACACATTGTGTTCCTACCTTATATAGTTTTCCAAGTGTTTAATGATTTTATATGGATGTAAGGTTTGATGATCTAGTACATGTATTGAATGAGTTTGATGTAGGTTTTTAATAATTTCCTTGGATGACTTATTCATGTTGGACACACCGAACACACTGAGAGGGGGGGGGTGAATCAGTGTGAGACTCTTTTATAGTTCTTACAAAAATTTATTTATAAATCACTATTTACTCATTACTTCCATTCACACTTATTTCTTGCATGTAAACATATCTCAACAACGTAAATCAACAATAAATAACTATGAGCCATGACAATAATGAACACAAAGAACACCAGATGTATGTGTAAGTTTCTTTTGTATTATGTGTTACATGAGACTACAATATCTAGGGTTTATCAACACCAACTGAAAAAGGAGCACCAACTCTAAGAGAGCACTAACTCTCAATGCAATACCTAGCCTATGTATCTTAGCACCAACTGATATGTGAGGAATACAAGCCTCAAGTACAAGACCCATATTGTAGACAAAAATAATCTATCAACAGGTATGTGACATGTCTATACTACAACACATGTATGTATGTGACCTCCTCCACTGTCAGCCTATGTACACCTTCAAAAAACTAGGTTTCTGGAACTTTAAAAACTTATTCCCTTCATAACCTTGTTTCCTCTGTCATATCCACCTGTGACCTGTCATTGCAACTAGCCTGTCACTGCCAAACCTGTACCATCCCAACCACAAACAAATATATACCATCCAACAACCTATGCATGTTCCTCATGCATACACCATCACACAACATATGCATCCCTCAACCATATCAGAATAGAACCACTCAACCAACATCTACCATATCCAAACATTATAACAAACATACAAAGAATTCTTCAAGAATTCACCATACCATGAGTAAATATAAGAATCAAGCCAACATATAACCATACTAGAACTTTTGTAGCATATGTGAACCTATAGAATGATATCCTGGGAACTTGCTTCAGACTTCAGGAACCTGGCACTAGCATCTAATTAATCTTTTCTTTGCCTTTTCAAATATTTGTGACCTGTGCTTATTCAACAAGCATATGTACACAACATGTATGTTTGTATCCCATGTATGTATGCGACCTGGCCCACTACAGCCCACGTACAACTTCAGAAAACTAGATTTTTCTGAACCTCTGAAACTTTCTTTGTCAAACTTCCTTGCTACCTCAGACTTGCAAAATTTCTAATGCATCCAAGAGTACCTGCAATGAAACTTTCACCAGAAATAGATATTCAATATGCTCAAAATATTCATGCACATAAGAGACCCTTTCTCTCTTATTTATACTTCTCCAAGTAGCTTCCTCTAGAGGTTATTATCTAACAAACTTCCTTCTTTTGGGGCTAACCCACTTCTAACCACTTTGTCCACAGATATTAAACTCTCCACCTCTAGTTGCAACTAATTTTTTTTTTATTGTTTTCTTGTTGTGACCACTTAACCCATGACTAACCACTTTGACTAGTCAACTTCTTCTAGGAGCTTCTAGAATAATTTGACTTATTTGAAATTCTAAGGGCTTCTAGATAACTCATGAGGTTTTTTCAACTTCACATGGCCATAACTCTCTAACCATGAGGAGTTATGTGACGTTCCACATATCACCAAAAATGACATGACGATCACTATCCATCTAGAATAGTCTCACTTTCAAATTCATTGATCTTCATTACATTATTACTCAACAAAAATTGGGTTCCTTAACCACACATCTAGGATGAATCAACCACTTAACTATTTGGAATTCACAAAGCATCTTCCCATGAGGGATTTCACCATATGGGGACCAATTTGGAGTTCATCCATTTGGTACTTCCTATGAACCATGACATAACATGAATGATACAATATTATGACACCACATCACTATGACATCAACCCTTTGAAATAAATTACATCAATGACAACATAATCCAATAGTAAATACATCAATGATTCAAGCACATTACTATGACAATACTTGACATAAACCATTTGACATCAATCCTTTGACATCACTGACAACATAGCACATAAATCTCCCCCTTTGGCATTGATGTCAACACCAATAATTGATGGAAACACTTGGATATGGAAATGCCCATGATCCCATTGTGATCATCACTCCTCATCAATGTTCATCTTGCCACATCAATGTGAATATCTCTCCCCCTTTCACATCAATGGAAAAGGGTCTATCTCTTTGCGACTACTCCCTCTGAAGGAATTGTCCCTGAGACTTCTCTCCATGCATATGATGAATCTCTCCCCCTTTGAAAAAGGATATAACTCATATTCAATTTTGGTGGCATGGCTTCCAATCATATCTCCTCCTAGAATAATTCCTCTTCAAATGATCATGGGAAGAAGAATAACTCCCCCTCGTGGGTATGTCTCCCCCTATCTTCTCTCCAAGATGAAAAATATCCTACCACTGCAATTTGCTTCTGCTGCAATTTTTTTTTCTCAAACACAACATAGATTGACTACTCAAGAATTATCTTCTCTTCCTATGAATATCATTGGACCTATCCATGCATGCAACAAAGTGTCACAAACCACATGCCAAGAAATGTATCTCAACCATCAAGCATCAATCATGTACCATATACCATCAACACGTGTATCAACCATGCACCAAACATGTATCACCACTTGTACCATAGAAAGTGTATCAACCTTGCACCAAATATTAACAAGATGAACCTCAATTGATATATCCATACACATATTCCACATCATCCATAACCATGTGCCAATGATACTACTAGGAAGTGCCTCTAACAAACAACCAAGTATGTAGATCAAGATATGACTCATCAACAATGTACAACATCACCACCTCATCAACCAATCAACTACATGTCCCAATATGTAGCTCAACCATATGCCAAATACATACACCAAGGCATCCAACTAATATTCTTCTAACAATACATCACAAGATATGTCAATGGAGATCACATATGTACCATCCAGGTACTATAACAAATATACCTCAAAACCATTCATTACAAGAAGTACTAAGTAGCCAATATTACCTCTAAACATGTACCAAGAGTGTCCCTTAGTAGATAAATGATATATCTCTAGATAACATCATATCATCATGATATTTATCAAAACAAAAGTGTCATGACATCACTGAGAAATTACTCAACATAACCAACATTGTATCTCAATAGAAAATGTGTCAATCCACAAACTAGGGTTAGTATCATGCATGCAAGATAGTCATCAAGAATATGCTCCAAAAATCAACCACATATTATCACCATACATTCATCAAACACACATACAAACATGAAAACATGAATCATATCATCTCAGACCCTACATAAACTATGTTGTACCATTAAACCATGTTGGAACTCATCTATACACCCCTATTTCTAAGGGATTTACCTCATGTACACGACTTCACCTCATACATCTCACATATGTATTCTACTTTTCTTCATATAGACCGCGTATATACGTGAGTGTTCCCACAGGAGCCCATGTATGCCTCATAAAATGTAAGTCTCTCCTCATTATTTGTTCCTCCATTCATGTCTAGCTGCTTAGTCTTCTTCATCCACTTTTGAAAGTGTTCATGGTTTCTCAGCATTGGTTTTCTTATCTTCCATCCTTTCAACATTGTATTTCTTCCAATTTACATGTGATATTCTTGCCATTATATATGAAGAATTCCTCATTGACCATCTCCTTGAATTCCATCAATCCTAAGATTTGTTTCCAAACCCATTGCAATTGTAACATCTCATGGTGTGACAATGAGCAACAATGTGTCCCACTTGATTAAATCTACAACATCTTAAGATTTTGTTGAATCTTCCAACATATTTTCTTACATAATGCCTGCAATCCAAAGCTTTGTGACCATATTCATTACATGACAATAAGCGACCATGAAAAACATTTTCATACCTTTGCTTTGGTGTCCACCTTGAAGGTGACTCTCTTTTGAATTTTCTTTGAGGTGTAGGAATTGCTTCTTGATATCTTCCTTGTTCTGGTATTCAGAGAGTTTCCTTTCTTTGTGCAGGTGTTTTAATTTCATCTTTACTTCCCCCTTTTTAAAATGAAGGACTTAGATCATTCTCCTTAGAAGAGTCAAATTCAGAGTGTGTAGCTTCCTTGTTGTATCCAAGAGCATATTTATCTTTTGGTGATCTTTGATTATCCAGGATTTCATCCAATATTGTTGAGTTGTTCATGAACTTGATATGAATGTTTGACTTCTCTTCTTTCTTTCTAATATCAACAACTTATGCTTCTATATTATGGCATGATTATTCCTTTTAACTTACTTGATTCTTCAATAGTTCTTCTTGTTATCACATGGAGTTGTTTTGGGTCAATTCATCCTTAGGTTTTTTATGTTTATCCTTAGTGTTGTTTAAGTTTTACTTTTGACCTCCTCCTTATAGTATTCTTAGGTCTTAGCACAAATAAAGTTAAGGTTTATGTTGGCCCAAACCCTTGTTTTATATCTCCATCTTTATGAAAAGGCTAGACAAGCCATCATCCATATCCCTCCACCACTACCTTGACATGTCACCACTTCCACAATGTTTTGAAACCCCTCCACTTTGTCCCTCTACCTGTTAGAAGGTCAAATCAAGTTCTTTTTGTACGCTTCCATCTCATCAGGACATTTCGTAGCGCATCTTAAGTACATTTTTCTCTCATCACCATAATTGCACTTATGATGCTTTCTCAGTCGATCTCCTTGTTTTCATAACTCATGTTTTTAAAGAAATAATCCGGGATTTCATCATTTAAAGAATTTCTAACTATTTTTCCAAGATTTTGAATTCCTCCTAGTTCGGTGCTGCATAAACTATTGTTTTCAGATAGGTGCTAAGAAATTTGCTACAAACTTGCTGGAGAGAGTGAGTTGGAGGTTAGATCAGTTGTAGGGGGATTCGTCCAAGCTCAATCATATCAAATTTTAAGCCACAAACTCCAAGTACTCCATGAGACTTTTAAGTCATGTCAAAGAACAGTAAAAGGTTGTTCTTGTATTTCTTCTCCTAGGCATTTCGAATTGGTGACTACCAACCACCCCTTTTACCTTTGTTGTCACAATTCTTAGCCAATTGCAGAGATCTCTACTTATTTTACTAAAGATTGAGAAAACCTTGTTTTCAAGCCATCATTCTTATCTCTTATTTGGATTTTTCTTCTTGCATTGTGAATTCTACTGCGAATCCCCTATTTTGGCGCTACAAACCCTGTGAAACAACTCAACATTGTTATTCACTTACCTCACAACCCTTATCAGTTGGTTACCATTAATATTTCCATTTTAATTTCAAGTCTAAAGTCTATCTATTTTGGAAATTGAAAATAACTTTGTTGATAAAGTTATGATGATTTTGCAAAATGATGGTGAAGTGTTAAACAAAATATTTTGTAGTTTCTTTCTCCTTGCATTTCCAGTTTTCCTATATGGTCTCCTTCCATTCCTAACTATCAACTTCCCTTTCATAATCATAGGGGTCAAATGGGATGAATAACATTAAAATCCTAGATAGAAGCCAACTCTAAAAAATATTATCCATCCAAACCCTAAGACCTATGTCCTTTTGTTTTTCCTCTTGCATCACTCAGATTGTTGTTTTATTTTTCTTCCTATAACAACAAATGGATACTCCAAAACAAAATAAGGCTTATAAGGGTGGGGGAATAGTGAGGATTGAACCATATGGAATGCATCTATTTATTGTTGAACCTTTGATGAGAGAGGTCTTCCAAAGAGTGGGATGTTTCAATTTCTGTCAGAATATGTAGAGGGGGCACCTTGAGGTAGCTAGAGAGTTTTCCTTGAATTTTTATGGAACCAAAACTAAAGTGGAAACTCTTGATATTAAGGTATCTGAAGCAACCATAGAAGCAACTATTGAGATAACAAACACTGGTGAAGGATGGTTTAAATCCATGAATCTAAATGCAACCTTCTCTAAAGAATTCCTTAAACGAGAATGCCAGGGAGATAACCTATCAAAGGGAGTGCCTAGGAGCCACATGGTTGAGGTATTTGACAAGATGTTAAGGGATATCCAAATATATTTCACTTGTGAGGGAAGGTTCAATATGATTTATCAGTACCATATTATACTTTTGTTTCACTTCACAGGAAAAGACCTCATGAACCTCCATTTTTATTTGTTTATTTGTTTATAAGAATTGGGAAAGTGGTTGACAAGGTCCAACCCAAGTCCAAGGTTGTGGACACAAGTGATTTTTACTCAGGGTTTATTAAGATTATTGTCATGGAGGAGTTGAAGAATAAAACCATTGACTGGGATCAATTCATTTCCTCTGCATATTTGCAATAAAATGTTTCTCCTACTCCATAATATAAAGTGCGGAGTACTCTTCGAGTTGAAAAAATTGTACATACAGAGACAAGTAAGAAGAGGAAGATCAAAGACATTGCTAAAAATGATGAGGTTCCTAAAAAACAAGAAGAAAAAGGGGGTTCTCATTACTCACCATAAAGGGAAGTTTTACCCCAATCAGCTCCAAAGACAAAAAAAACTCCATAAACTAAAGCCACGGGCAAAAGAGGAAGGAGGTTACTCTTCCCCTCACTAGCTACTATAGTTGAAATTAAAGCTAGGAGGCCCTTCACCAGGTCATCAGCTAAGAAGGAAAGTGTTGAAAAATAGGTCATAAAAGAATCTCATATCAAGAGGAAGGGTAAAGGTAAAGTTGAAGTTGTTGAAAAAAATATTGAAGTCAAAGACATAACCACTCCCCCTAAAAAACCTACCTTCAAAAGACTGATCAGACAACTTAGAGAATCCAGAAAGGAGATTTCTAACTTGAAGGGAGAAGGGTTGGATGAGAGGAAAAAGTTGAAAGATCTGATGGATATGTATTTGGAAACTATTGATAAATCTAGGTTTATAGGAAAGATATTTATGCCCCTCCATAGGAAGCTTAAGAATTTATACAGATAGAACATGAATTTACAAGCTCAGATCAAAAGACTTAAGCTAGAGTTGCAACCTTTCAAGGAAGAGCTGGCCCAAAGAAATTTGAATGTGTTGTCCCAAGATTCCACCACAAGGAGTACCGGACTCAAGAAGTGAAGTGAAATATCTTAAAGAATCTCAGTTTTGAAAGTGGTTATCCTTGCATTTTGAATATTTTGGGGAAAGTATAATGTCTATAGTTGATTTTTCACTCATACACCATATTATGAGGCTTCTACAGACTTACTTAAATCTGGGAAATTTTTTTGGGTGTTTTGGAATCAAAGTGGACAAATTGGACAACTATAGGACAATTCGCAATGCCTGGCACTGTGAATTCGTCTACACAGTCAGACACTACAAACTTCATTGTGAAATCTGCTACGAACTAGCCAATATAGTCAGCGCTACAACATTCACACCAAACTCCTATTTTGATGGGTTCAAGAAGATCAACGGTCAACATATGGATAGGGGAGCATGGTACAACTGTTTAGAGGTCAGTTAAAGCTAGAAGATACCTAGAAACAAAGTAAATGCACTCAAAGGACACCTCACTATGCAATATTAAGGTGTTAGGATAGTTTCCAACATTAGCCCTTTTATAGTAGTTTGTTTTTTCCACTTTGTACAGGTGTAATATTTTCAGTTTTAGATGAAAGAATCTTGTGTTAGAGGATGAACTTGCATTGTATTCTATCATTCCCTTTATAGGATATAAAGGCATCATTAGAATACATTTTGTGGGTTCAAATGGTTGATGTAAAAGACCTTTTTAGTGATTTTAATGAAACCGAGCCTGCTCTGGTTTAATGTATCATACTTGATGAAATCTTGTTGAATAGAAGTTAGTTTTCTTTTTTCCATATTATTTCTCTCACTCTGAAATTTTATTTTCATTGAAGGAGTCAAATGATATCTTATAGTTGTATTGCAATGGATGCTTGATTGTGATACTATTATAGCTTTATCAGAGTTTATTTTGCTTGGATTTAAGAATTTCTTTTATCTGAAGATTTTATCTCCTTAGTCTACTGGAAAAGCTTGATGCTAGTGGTAGATTCACTTCAATTTATTACTAAGTATTCCTTCTATTCACACTAATCCTCAAAACCATGACCTAAGATAAACAAGACCTCTTTTGGTGATGCACTTGATCTATAATTTCCCGTGTTTTGACATTGTTGAACTGAGTTTTATCCATTTGACAACACATTTTAATCCTTATCTAATAAACATATTGATGGGTACTGATCTTGCACTTTAGCAATCAAAGTGTACCTTTCAGTGCTAACACTTCTATCATTTTTTCTTCTTCAATTTGGATCTTCATATTGACAATGATTTCATTTGTTTCTTCATCTAACTTCTTATTTTCTTCCGCTTGACTAATTATATCAATCTTTAGTCTCTTGATCTCTTTTTCTTTTACTTTTAATTGAGTCTTATTACTTTCTTCTTGTTTCTTGATCATTTGTTTTAGTGACATGGTATGCCTTGGGTACCTTTATAGGACTTCCTTAGTGTATTTTTCAAGATACTCAAAATCAATTGAACCATATCCTACTTCCATGCTAACTTATTATAAATAATTTATAATTTTATCCTTAAGATTAAACAAATCTTCTTCTTCATATATAAGATAATTTCTAGTTGATTCTACACAAATCACTTCTAGATCTTCTTATTCATTTGCAGGAGAACTTTCAACATCATCACATTTAGAATTATTACAATCAAGAGATTTTGGAGAGTCTTTACCTTCATTGTCCTTGATGGAATTGTCTTTTGTGTCTTGTATTTTGTCTTGATATACCTTCTCTAGCTTCATCCATAGGTCCTTGGTGGAGGAATGTTTTCCCATGCTTCCTTTGACAGAATCTGGGAGTCCATTGAAGATGGTCTTGAGAGCCACTACATTGTTCTTCTTTTCTTCATTTTGAGCTGCATACTTTCACTTATTATTCAAGGGAACATATTAACCAACAACTGTGTTCCAAAAACATGCTTATTTTTCCTTCAAAAACCCTTTAATTTATATTCTCCATGCCAAGTAATATTTATCATCAAAGAGGGGAACTGCACATGCATGTTCATCCATTTGTGTGTCCATGAACCTCCTTCAAGATTGTAAGGATTATAGTGAAGTATCGCTCTGATACCAATTCTTGGACACACCGACCACACTAAGAGGGGGTAGTGAATCAGTGTGAGGATATTTTTACACTTCTTACAGAAATTTAGTTAGAAATCACTATTTACTTTTTACTTCCATTCACACTTAGTTTCTTTCATGTAAACATATATCAAAAACATACATAAACAATAATTAACACAAGAACAATAGATATATGTGTAATTTTATTTTGTATTATGTATTACATGAGACTAAAATCTCCGTGGTTTATCAACACCAACTAAAAAAGGAGCACCAACTCTAAGAGAGAACCAACTCTCAATGAAAGACCCAACTTGTGTATCTCAGCACCAACCAAGATGTGAGGAATCCAACCCTCAAGTACAAGACCCAACTTGTAGACATAAATAATCTGTCAAAAGGTATGGAACCTGTCTATATTGTAGCACACATATGTATGCAAACTATCTATAATACAACACGTGTAGGTACATGGCCTCCTCCATTGTGAGCCTGTGTACACATTCAGAAAACTAGGTTTCTGGAACTTCAAAAACTTATGCCCTTCAGACCCTTGCTACCTATGGCATATCCACATATGACCTATTAATGAAATGACCATGTCACTGACCAACCTATACCATCCCAACAACAAACAAATCTATACCATCTAACAACCTATGCATGTTCCTCATGCATATACCATCATAGAACATATATATCCCTCAACCATATCATAACAAAACCACTCAACCAACCAACCAACATCTACCATATCCAAAAATCATAACAACCATACAAAGAATGCTTCAAGAATTGACCATACCATGACTAAATCTAAGCATCAAGACAATATATAACCATACTAGAACTTATGTAGTATATTTGAACTTGTAGAATCATATCCTAGGAACTTGCTTCAGACTTCAGGAACCTGGCACTAGAATCTACTCAACCTTTTCTTGGCCTTTTCAAATATACGTGACCTGTGCTTATTGAACAAGCATATGTACACACCCTATCCTTTTGTATCTCGTGTATGTACATGACCTATCCCACTACATCCCGTGTACAAATTTAAAAAACTAGGGTTTTATGAACCTCTGAAACTTTTGTTGTCAAACTTCCTTGCTGCCTCAGACTTGCAGAACTTCTTATGCATCCATAAGTACCTTCAATGAACCTTTCACCAAAAATATATCTTCAATATGCTCAAGATATTCATGCACATAAGAGACCCTTTCTCTGTTATTTATACTTCTCCAAGTATCTTCCTCTAGGGGTTATTATCTAACCAACTTCCTTCTTTTGGGGATAACCTACTTCTAACCACTTTTTCCACTTACAACCACTTTATCCCAAAATAGTAAAATCTCCACCTCTAGTTTCAATTAATTTATTTTAAATTGTTTTCTTGTTGCAACCACTTAACCCATGAATAACTACTTTGACTAGTCAACTTCTTCTAGGAGATTTCAGAATAATTTAACTTCTTTGACCTTCTAATGGCTTCTAGATAACTCATGAGGGTTCTCCAACTTCACATGGCCATAACTCTCTAACCGTGAGGATTTATATGATGTTCCACATATCACTGGAAACGATATGACGAAAATTATCCATCTAGAATAGTTTCACTTGAAAATTCACTAATATTCATTACATTATTCCTCAACCAAACTTGGTTTCCTTAACCACACATCTAGGATGACTCAACCACTTAACCATTTGGACTTCGCTAAGCATCTTCCATTGAGGGATTTCACCATAAGGGGACCACTTTGGATTTCATCCATTTGGTACTTCCTATCAACCATGACATGACATCAATGATACAATATTATGACACCACATCACTATGAAATCAACCCTTTGACATCAATTACATCAATTAAAACATAATCCAACAGTCAATACATCAATGATACAAGCACATTACTATGAAAATACTTGACATCAACCCTTTGGAATCAACCCTTTGACATCAATGAAAACATAGTACAACAATTCAAAGCTTGCTAGCATATGATATTTAACATCTTCATATTTATACTCTCATATATTGGACAACTCTTAACTTGATTCATAATGTCACTAATCCTTTGTACGTGTTGGATATTAGATACATGCAATTATTATGATAGTTATTTAATCCAGATCATAGATTATTTCCTTTGATAAACCTTTCCTCTTCATGTTCTTCAAAATATAAACCTATTCATGGGTTTACTTAAAGGCAAGGAAATATAATGTTGGAAGATGTCCTCTTAATCACATAATTGATTTCATCTCTTTCTATGGTTGCATGAACATGTTAGCATGCTATCCTTTCTTCATGATTTCTCCAGCCTTGAGATGTATGTGGGGAATCCTTTGATCTTCTTTTCCTTTTATCATTATCTTTATTTTTTGATATTTAACTCTCTTTTATTCTATTATTTACCCTAGTTAAACCTCATATTTGGATTTTTCTAGTCAATAGCTTTCCAATGGCTATAACCATACTTAAATCTGAGTTTCATATCAAAAGTTATGGCCTCCCGAAGTTTCCTAATCCAAATCTCACCATTTCCACCTCACTGCCATGTGTCCCCCTATCATTGGTTCCATATGATGTGGCACTAACATGGATGTTGACATTCCACTTTCCACCTGGCCTGTATGACCCACATTCAATATCAAAACCCTTTTTGTCGTCGAAATTCATCAATTCCAAAATGCTACAGATCATGTCTATCATTTTTTATCAAAGTGGATCATCTTCACTGACCAGATCAAATTTTTGGATGTCAATTTGATCCTCTGACCCGATCAACTCTCTCAACTCTGATCATCTTCGTCGACCTTATCAACTCTCCCAACGATGATCATCTTCACCGACTAGATCAACTTTCCAAACGCCGACCCGATCAACTCTCACGACGCTTATCATCTTCGCCGACCCAATCAACACTCCTGATGTCGATCATGTTTTCTGATCCGATCAAATTTCCTTACACCGATCCGATCCTCCGACCTGACCAATTTTTCGACCCGACCAACTCTCCCGAAACACCATTTAGGAAACATTTTTTAAATGACCATATCTTCGGCTACAGGTGTCAAAATTGATACCATGATAACTTGTTGGAAAGGTATAGAGTAGAGGAATGTAATGGTAGAGGTAGTAAGTTTATAAAAGTGATGGAAAATATAAGAAATTGTATAGAACATCATGCCATGAATTTGGGGAGAAAATGGACTATGTAGCTTCAAACAATCATATCTAGAGCTACGAGTAACGAAATTAGGCCCAGGAGGGATCAATGGAAATATGGAGAAGAGAATAATAGGTCGAGATAACAAGTGTTATATTATTTTGAGCAAAAAAGATCCAAAAATGAAAAATACAAAAGGAACACGAATTCGGATGAAGAACCCACTATGCAGACTTCAAACAATTATATCTCAAGCTACAAGCCACAGAATCAATAAAACAATAGCTTGATGGAAATATAATATAGAGGATAATAATCCAAAATGATTTTTTTCAACAGACCAGAGCCATAAATGCCTAGAACGACCCAATAAATTCAGAAAATGGCCCAACATGAGGAATGAATAATAAATCTAGATAGATATCATTTGTAAACTTCCATAAGTCGAATGTAACCACCTAGGAGTCTCTTTAGCTCCCATTTGTAACTCCCACATCTAGATTTTCAAAATGCAAAAGAAATTAAAAATTTTAAAAAGAAAAAATTAGAGGAAAACGAAAGGAATGGTCATGAGATCTGAAGAGTCTCTCTCTTATATTATAAAAGAGAGATATTTTAATGGAAGAGCACTTTTTCCCTTTGTATAAAAAGATAGTATTTTTACTTCTGAGGAATAAAGAGAACGAGACATTTTGGAAATTTGTGGCTTTGATGGATGTAGTAGAGACTATTCTTTATGCATTTATCTTTCTCTTGAGTAGATAGGATTATGTTGTATGAATTATTTCTGCACTTTGTTATGTTTACTCATGTTTTCACATGTTTCTTCATGGGTACATAAATGATGTTATATATGTATTGTGCAACTATTTGTTTATGCATCTGTAGCATTTTTGTTTTCATTTATCATTGGAATATATGAACTATTTCTGGTTCTGATAGTGTTATCTTTCTTTGCACTCATTCTTTTAGTTTTTATCCTGGGATAGGATAGTATTAGTTAGTATTAGATTAATTTGGTTGAAGATAGATTAGATTTAGGATTATTTAGAACTCTTTGGGGGGAATCCGTTGTCTTTCCCCTTTTTCTTATTTTAATTATGAGTGGCAGTGAGGACCATATACTCACGAGAAATGCTACACCAATAAGAGTAGGTCTGGTTGGAACCTACCATAGGGCATTCTCCCTCATCTTCTTGATAGGTCATTTGGACCTGTCAATAGAAATGGTGCTAGAAGAAGGGCCAGATGAAACATTGAGCATGTGGATTCATTCTTGTTAATGTGTGTTTTAATTTTCTAATGGCTCCATCCCATATCCATTTATAGAGGTGTTTTTGTGGTACTATACCTCCCAAACCTCCTAGAAATATTTTTCATTTCTTGTCACAACTTAGATGTGATGGAAGAGAGTGAAATATATGCATCTAAACATGCTTTACATTTCTAGAAATTTTGATGTTCTCACAATATTACTGATGGAAATACCATTTGTAGGCTATTCACTCTAACTTTTACAGGTCAGGTTAAGAGTTGGTGCAAGACCTTGTCAACTACCTCTATTCACACATGGGAACAGTTTATGCGTAAATTTTTTCATGCTTTTGAGAATTATGATTATAATAAACTGTGTGAAGAAATTTCAAAACTTAGGAAGAATGAAGAGGAATCTCTTAAAGATTTTGTTATCAAATTTACGCATCTTTTCTATAGATTTCCTTTAGATGATAGGCCCTCTACGAATGATTTGATTTCCTATTTAGTTTCTCTTATTAATGAAACACACAAATCAATGGATGAAAAATCTCAATCATGTTTTAATCTTTCTTCACATGTTGATTTGGATTTATATGAAAATGTTGAAAATGATAATGGTCTAGATGGATTTCATATGTCTAGATATTTCTTTACTTTGGGGGATATAAAACATATAGAGAATTATTTTTCGGAAGAAATATATGTCTCCTCCCACCACTCCATTCCACATTTCCTTCCTTTTGACAAAAAAAAGACCTCTTGTGTAGTAAATTCAAGTTCATAGTTATATGTAGCTTCCCAAGAGGAGGATTTTCCTGTTGACAAGGGGACACTTCAGGTGACACCGATGGTTATGTCAATCTATCATTATCCTCTCTCTTCTTTCCCATCACAAGAAATGGAGGAGGGATCTATGGATCAAAACTTGAAAGATGATTTTTTTTTAATGAAGAAAATATAGACACACTTAAAATGAATCCTTCCTCACACATGGATAATTTTAAATTATTTTTTGTTGGTTTGGATTGTCCTAATGTTTCAAATTCTCCTAGTTCAAGTGACATAGAGAAAGATTGTTTTCCTATTGTTGATAATTCATTTATTGAAACCTCTTGTTATAATGATTCTTATGACTTGCTTCTCTCTTCTAACCATGAATATGCTTTGGAAGATATTTCATATTCTCATATGGTGCAGGAGAAAGACAACCATGCTGATTTGTTCACTTTAGGAAAACAAATAAACATGTAGGAGATACCTCTTTTATATTAGCAATCTACTTTTGACTTGTAAGAGGAAAACCATCTTGAGGAAGAACTTGTTGATTGTGAAGCCACACCTTGTGTGGATCCCACCAATTCACAATCATCCAATGATGTTTTTAAAGATGAGGAAATATCATTCAGGGAGTTACTTTCTACAATTTTTTATTGTTCTAAAGAATATTTTATGTCTCTTGATTCTTCCACTTATTTTCATGTGTATCATGATCTCTTTGATGGTTTGACTCTGCAGGAAACCACCCACCATCCGACTCAAATAGAATCAATGGGGTTGACCCCTTTTCAAATATGTGATGGGGGAAATGTACATATAGAATATAGAGAGGATAATGCCTCTTCCCATGAACTTATTAATTATATGCCTTATCATCCTTTTTCATGGGATACATGGAATGTTATAGTAGATCTATATCAAACCGTGTCTTCTTCTTTCTCATCTTCATTCTTTATCAATAATGAATATTCTTGTTTAATTATCCCTTTAATGGATATTATTAATACTAGTGGATCTCACCATTGTCTTGAAATTACCTCTCGCACCACGGTGGATGCTAGTCTATGTAGATCGTTTGTTTCCACTCATTTTTCTCAAGTTAATGGTTACTTTAACTGTGAGTCTAGGGAGGCTTTCCAGGATAATGAGGCACTTTGGTCTATACTGATGGTTATGTTAGGACCTTATTCTTTTGGTTTGTCTTTAAGGATAAAAAACTTTAATAGAAAAAATATTCTCTCATTGAGAACACCTCACATGCATTCTATGCACGGTTCTCATTTGGTATGCTATTTTCCATTGAACTTCCTCCATCAATTCTATGGTAGTCATGGTAGATTTTATGATAGAATTGAAGCATTGTTGGAGAGATCTTACTTCGATAAAATTCTCATGAATTATTATTGTCACATTTTCAATATGGTGAATAGATTTTATCATGCTTTAATTTTTCCCACTTTTACTCAGTCTTTATTCCAAGTTTTGTTTCCAATGTTTTTTCTTGAACATGTGTCTATGGGCTTGGGATTATATGGATGGCTACATTGGCATTTTGACTTTACATGCCTCATTTTCCAGCTATTTGTATCATAGGATAGGAGTAGGGTAGAATAGACTAGTGTCTTTCCTTTGCATAGTTTATCTTTGCTTTCTAGTTTGTTTAATTACTTTTCTATTTGCATTCTCTTTTCATTACTATTGGATGAACAATAATTGAGTTTCTTGTTAGGGGTGGAAAGAAATACAAGGCTTGAAAATTAATTTTCCCTTGATTGAATTTTTCAATGTAATTTTACTATGGGGAAAATTTTCTTCATCTCATTCTCAAATTTTTACTATGTGCTAGGTAATTTTCAGATCACTGATTTTTTATGCTTGATCACCATGTCAAATATTTTTGAAGCATTGGGTTATCTCACAAGTGGGATATTTTAAAAGGATATTATTTATTCTCTCTTATGATGAAAATGGACACTCATATATGTTCCATCTCATATCCGCATGATTCTAATCTGAAAATTTTCTTGACTGATATTCTTATGATTTATGGGTTTGTTGTTCCACACATAATGAATTGAAAATTTGAGTGACTAATTCTACCCATTTGAGATTGAAGCCACTCCAATTCCTTAAATTTCTTTGAATGATTATTTTGGGTTTGGTTTTTTTCAAATAATTTATTTCAAGTCCACTATTTTCTTTGATCACTTTCAACCAACATGATTTTTCTGTTTAGACCTTTTTAGCATAATGAGATTTGCTTATTTTTTATTTCCTTTGAGTTATTTTCTGTTAGCAATTTTAATTTCAATTTATGGGCATTGGACGCATATATCTTATGCTATTTTCAATTATTTTTCAATGATGATTTTCATCTATTATCTTGTAGCTCTCTTCACCCAAGATTCCTCTCACACACAACATCAAGAGACTTTCATTCACACTGTCTAGATGCATTTTTGACAATTCTGGACAACATGGTTATTTAAATATTTGGCTAATATATTCTTCAGAAAATTATTCAGGAACCAATCCTTTTATTCCCCAACTCACTGGTTGACCAAAGACTCAATCCTGCTACTGTCAATCATGAGAATTTCAGACTTGATTTTTTCTTGTAAGATATCTTCCATCCTTTAGATTTGTTAATCCTGGGTCAGTCATTATGGTTTCATTCTTGAGCACTCTGATTCATATCATGGATGAGAATTACACACTTACCTCATGTTGAAAACATTCAAATGTTTGAGAGTTGTAAGTATCTTAATAGAATATGTCAAGGAAACTTCTATTATTCTATTTTTGAGTTTTCAACATTTGTTTTCATTTCATCCATGGTAATAATTTTCAAGATGTGAATTCATTGTGGGATCTAACTCATCAATCTACTAGGCCCCTACACACTCATTAGCACTCTTTGAACCAAATATCAACCGATACATAATCAGAAGAGATAAATATGGTTTGGGTTAGATTGGAATATCTTCTATTTGATCTATCGTATTCATGAGCTTGTCAAATTTGTTTTCTGGATTATATGTCTTATGATTTTGATCAGAAAACATATCTAGTGGAGAAGCAAGCTACACAATCCTCTTTTCTATTTCATATTCTCTATATTCTATGCGACATGTAAGCTCGTGGAAGTGAAATGCCCAATTTTTCTACTTTGAACACTCTTGGAAACTTGAGAATACCAGTTTCATGAACTTCCCCAACATGCCATTTTTATCACTTATTAGAAATTTGGTCTTAATTACTTCATTCAATTTTGATTTCTAATCGTATTTCTCATTCATGTTGGGAAATTCAATCCATATAGGTTGTGATCTCAAATTGTTTGCTTATCATGAAAATCTCTTAAATGATCCATTTTCATGATAATTTTCTCTTTCCTCTCACAAGGCTCAAAGATGATCATACTAATGTATCACATTATTATCATTAAGAATCAGAGGAAACACATACCTTGGGGTGCAATGTTGACAATCTTTGAATCAAATTCTTTATGATTAAGGATTTTCAATGCACTGGTTTCCTTAGAAGATAGATGGAATTGAAGTATTATGGTCCTATTGTTTAATTTGATTAATTATGATTACATGGATGAGATGAAATGTATTGAGGATCCACATCTCACAACACTGATGACACTAAAGTTTTTTGGTAAAAGGAATATTGTAGGGAGAGCACATGGTTCTTATCTCTCAAGAAGAAGGTTGTAATATTTGATTGAATGGATAGCATATGGAATACTTGATAACTGCATTAGCTTTTGCATAAGTTTATACAACCCACTTAGTTTAATTTTACTTTATCTTACCATGCTTTTCCTAGAATCAGTTTTAATTCTGGTCTTTACTTTTCAATTTAGTTTAATTTCATTTTAATAAGTCAGTCATTTAAGAGGAGAATTTCTTCCCAAACTACCTAAGAGTTGATCCCAACATTCTCTTTTGTTATGCAACTTGAGAAATGACTTGTGCAATGAACAACTCTGGATTTTTCTCTTGAGACAAAAGAAAATTAGGGAAGTGTTAATATAACTTGGTTTCCTAAGATTCCTTTGTGACATATTTTGATTGATAAACTAAGATTGTCACCAACTCAATAGTTGATAAAAATATATTCTCATTCATTTATTGTCATATTGTTTCTTGATCTATTCATTGTTTGGATTTATTTTAATTACTATTTTGATAACCTCCATAGCTGTAATATCTCTTTGCATTATCAGAATGAATCTTTGATATGAATTATTATCTTTTATGGAAAATATAAAATGGTGTTCTGGTGAGAAATATGAAATGTATTTTTTGTTGAAAAATTAATGACTTCCAAATTTGCAAAGGAATTGTTCGCTTCAGGAAATCTTAAAATCTTACAAGTTTGTGGAATGTTTAATTAAATTGGTTTTTGGAAATTTGTTTTGATTGAGCTTCTATATTAACCCATGTTACTTGATTCCTAGAATCGTTTTGTCGCACTACGAAAAATCATATGTAACAGTGGGATTAAAGTATTGTGATGCTAATCTTTCCACTGGATCATCAATTCTCATGTTCTGGTTTGTTTTCAATTTAGATCAAAAATTCTGGGATTTTCTTTTGTCGAGTTTGATGTTGAATGAGTAACATTTCTTGGTTTATTTATTTCCCTTGACTTCCTCCCCAATATTTCACTGAAAACACTTTCACTATTGAACCATATTTGTTATTTGTTGTTGGGTTATGTTCTTATCTTTCTCAACCAGTTTTCACCCTTTTAATGACTTCGATTTCAATTTCATATTCCTTTTAGTTTAATTTTATTTTTCATGAATTCAATTCAATTTTAGCACTTTCCTACTTCTTGTACATATTGCCCTCATTTGTCGATTTGAATATTGGCATTTCTCTAATATTGTTTGACTCTTAGTCTGCCTTGAGGATTACTCATTAAATTTGAGTGAAGGGTTGGTCCAATTATGGTCACATATTGAAGATTTTTTTTACAAATCATTAGATGCATGGGGTGCTCTATCTGAATGAACATTTATGAAGTTCTCTATTGTAGGTGTGGACTGATAATTTTTATGGAACACAAATTCTTGTTGAGCATACCATGATAATCCAAAAGTATAGAAAAGTGTCGATCCACTATTTTCTTTGAGCTTACTCTTGATGTTAAAATGGCTAATACTATGATGGTTTTTGGGAGACCTATGGGTTAAACTAAAATGAAAAATATCTACTCAAAAAATAAAAGAAACTCTCGTATCATCTTGCTTCCTTCACTCACTG
>JZKD02S0797697.1:634439-654442 GCA_000966675.3 Picea glauca
CTAACTACAAATGCATACTAATGCATACTAAAGAAACACACTTTTACCTAATGACATATTAGACCAAGTAGATCTTAACTAACTCCTAAGTGTCTAAATATCCTAACAGGATGCACATGCATATTCAAGAAGTTGTGAATCATGTGAGAAGGATGAAGGAAGAGAATGAAAAGTGGATACTCCACTCCAACCTATTGCTATTGAAGAAACCTTCGAACAATGGGGTACGGAAATGATTGGTGATATTAATCCACATTCCTCCAAACAAAACAAGTATATTCTGACTACTACTAATTAGTCTACACGATGGATTGAAGCAATACAATTATTAAAAGTAAATGAAGAGGTAGTGATTAGTTTTTTTGAAAAAAACATCATCACAAGGTTCTAAGTTCCTAAATCTCTAGTGTTTGATAATGAAACTTATTTTTCATCTTTAAAATTATCTGAGTTTGCATTAGAGAAAAGGATCATTTTGAAGTATTCTTCCAATTCTTACCCTGAGGGAAACGACTTAGTTGAATCCACAAACAAGAACATAATTTGTATGCTTAAATGAAGCATGGTTGATTACAAGAGAAATCAGCACAACACTCTATATAATTCCCTCTGGTATGATCACGCCACTCCTAAAGCCTCCATAGGAAATTATCCATATTTCCTTGTTTACAGGAAATAAGTTTTCTTACCCTAAAATATTTACCTTCCTTCCCTACAACTCACTCAACAATCCCAAGGGAGAGAGTGCCCCACCATTCAACGATGCATCAATACCTTTCTAAGTTTAAAAGAGAGCTTCACTAAAACCAAAACAAATTTTGAATCTTACCAACATACTGTGAAACGTTGGTTTGATAAGAAATCTTCTGGTGAAAAAAATTTCCAAGTTGGGGACTTAGTCTTCAAATGGGACAAGCCACACCAAGATAAAGGGAAACATTCAAAATTATAGCAACTTTGGCTTGGCCCTTATGTCATCAAAGAAAAAATTGTCCAAGACACCTTTGGGTTACAAAACCTTCATGAGAAATTTGATTCCCTCCCTGTTAATGGCCAAATCCTAAAACATTATATTAGCTATCCATTGAGGTTGCTTTCACTTGTACATAAATAATTTTTTCCTCTTTTTGGTTTTGCTTTGTTTTTTGTCTTTTCTTTTCTTTATTGATTGTTTCCTAGTATGTTTTGATTATTGTAAATGTGTTTAACTTGCACAAAATATATCTATCTAAACAATAATACACACATTTGCAGAGAAAATTGGAGAAAGAAGAAGAAGGAGAGAAAGAATGAAAGAATTCTCATTAACTGTTGTGAATAATGAATAATTTACACATGATATACTCTGTATAGCTCAATGAGTGTGCACTGGAGGAGAACCAATGTGCCATAGTGGTGGTATAGAGTGATCTAGACACACACCATTAGTTACAGGAGTGAATTTCCACCTAGTCTAGTCTCTCAGGAAGTTACAGGAGTGAACTGCCACCTAGTTGAGTTAACTAGTCAACTAGTCTTCAGTTAACTGAATGAATAGAGAGTAGTGAGGAGTTAACTTAGGGAATCAAGGATAATGTGCCAGTTTTGTGATGATACCAAGGAAAGGTCGAATTATTATGGTGATGATCCCAATGTTGCATGGTGATAAAACCAATGCAACATCTAAACTCAACTCAACTAGTCAAAATGAAGTGTCAACTGAAAGAGAATATTCTTGAGGTGGAATATTCTCCCCTAAAATATAGGAGACTGGATAATAACTAATTATGACTAATAAACAAGGAAAAACCTTAGGAAAAAGAAATCCTAGGTGTGTGTGAAGTAACTCCAACACCTCCCCTGAACATCACTATGGTGAAAATAAAGAATGGGTCCCGGAAATGAAGCCATGTTAGGTACCCAAATACAAAAGATACAATGAAAATAAAGTGAGTAAAGAGGGAAAAAATCATGGGAAACCCCCCCCTCAAGGTGCAATGTATGTAAAAAGAAGAACTACAGTTGCTAGGCAACTGTGTCCTTCACCCCAAGACGACTTCCCAGAGAATGGAACTTCTGCTCAGTGAAGGTCTTGGTGAAGATGTTTGTCGTTTGTTCTGCTGAAAGACAGAACTGTAAGTCAATAATCCCCTCATGTACTAAGTCCCAAATGTAGTGCATGTGGATCTCGATTTACTTCATCTGCTGCCTCTGAACTGGATCTCTACAGAACTTCAGAGTGCTCTAGTTGTCACACCAGATGGTGATCACCCAATGAAACTGAATGCCCAACTCAGTGAGAAAATGTTGTAGCCACATAGTCTGAATGGTTATGTTGACTACCCCTATGTACTCTG
The DNA here is from genome assembly GCA_000966675.3 of Picea glauca. Lineage (NCBI taxonomy): Eukaryota > Viridiplantae > Streptophyta > Pinopsida > Pinales > Pinaceae > Picea > Picea glauca. The sequence continues at coordinate 636,776 of JZKD02S0797697.1, forward strand.
CCTCGGATAAAGATAGAGCAATGACAACTTACTTCTTTCTCAACCAACAGATAGGCCTGGAACCAAGACTGAGTGAGTAACCACATGTGGACTTGTGATCAGTTCTATCGCTAGCCCAGTCAAAATCAGTAAACCTGATGAGATCTAATGTAGAGTCTGTTGCATAATGAATCCCAAAGGTGATGGTGCCTTGAACGTATCAAAGGATATGCTTTGTAGCTTTCCAATGTAGCTCATGCAGCTCCTTCATGAACCTGGAAACTATGCCAATTGCATATGAGAGGTCTAGTCTGGAGTGTGTGAGATACAATAAGATCCCAACTAGCTATCTGTACAGTGTGTTGTCACCTAGTGGAGTCTCCTCGCCATCCTCAAGTTTGACTCTTGATAGGAAAGGAGTCGGAGCAGACTTGCAGTCTGTCATGTGAAATCTTTCAAGGAGATCTCATGCATACTTGGCCCGAGACAGTTTGATTCCTGATGCATCCTAACTAAACTCGAGTCCAAGGAAGAAGTCTAGTGAACCCATGTATGTGATCAAAAACCTTTCATGTAGAATCCTCTTGACTGCAGCAATCGTTGACTTCGAGCACCCGGTGATCATAAAATCATCGACATATAGAACTAAAAGTAGAAGTGAATCAGTCATCCTAAGCATGTAGACATTCAGGTCTGAATTACAGCGTACAAATTTCTATGACAATAGTTAGGAATCCATCTTGGCATATCGTGCCCTCAGAGCCTACTTGAGGCCATAAAGTGACTTCTTCAGTCAATAGAACAAATATGAGTCCTGCATAAATACATGGGATTACTCCATATATATCTCCTCAAATAGATCATTGTGAAGAAATTAATTATTCACATCCATCTGATGGACTTCCCATCCCTTGGATGTTGCAATGGAAAGTGTCAATCACATGGAATCCATCTTTGCTACTGGAGCGAAGGTCTAATCATAGTCAATACCATGAACCTGCTGAAAGCATTTGGTGACAAACCTAGCTTTGTACCTGCTAATTTGTCCATCCCCTGCGCTCTTGGTCCTATAGACCCATATGGATCTGAAAATTTCCTCTCAGAGAGAAGGGGAACCAGATCCCAAGTCTGGTCTTCGAGGAGGGATTTTTACTCCTCCTGCATGGCAGATTCCCAAAAGGGATTTTCAGCAGCCTAGCCATAAGACTGTGGATCTAAAGACTGAACCAAGAAAAGATGCTTGGAAGGAAATGGTTCAATAGAATTGAGTTCAACAAGAGGATCCTTGAATTCATATCGAGTCCTCCTAGTATCAGCTAGATCACCAACAATATCCCATGCATCCTGAAGAGTAGTTTGTGCCCACTTGGGCCTCTGCTCTAGCTCTACAACTACATCTGGATTCTATGACTCAGTATCTGACTATACTGACTCTGAGTTAGAATCGTCCAAGTCCTTTGAATAAGATCTCTCATTTGAAGAAGAGTCGGCATGTGCATGCTCATCAGCTTGGACAGGTGGAAGAATGAAGGTGTCTGCATGCGGATTTTGAGGTGCATGTGAAACACTTTCCTCAAATTGGACACTTCGCTCAATGATGATTCAGTCTGAGGAAAGATCAATAAGCCTATATCCCTTCACACTGTCGGGATATCCAAAAAAAATGCACTCAATTCTTTGTGGATCAAGTTCCTTCCTTTTTTTAGAGGGAATCCTGGCCCATGAACGTGAACCAAAAATGTGAAAGTGGGTCACTTCCGGTTTGAGGCTGCTCCAATCGCCCAACCGAAGAAATCACCATGTCAAATAATGGATCCAAATCATCATAATTTGAAGTCATGGGAGACAACGCCACATAATTAACATGCAGCGGGTGTGATACTGTCTACAGATAAGAACCATTTAGGGAGGTAACCCAGTTAGGACCGATGAATGAAAGTTGCTAAATAGTCAAAATTCTTCCATCGTGAGGGAAGGATATCATGCAGAAAAGAGTGGACACAATAGCTTTCATGACATAGACATAATCCCGCCCAAGGAGTAAATATAAATCCAAGGGGTCTCAGACTACCATGACATCAATAAAGATAGTTTCCCCCCCAAAAGTTATGGGAAACTGAGGAAGGGTCCCTAAAGGTTGACTGGTTCTTCTGTTAAAAGCTAACAAATTCTGTGTAACCGGTGCAAGCTAAGGACAACCCAAAGCATGCCAAGCAACAGAAGAAAAAATACTAATGGACGCACCTTCATCTACCAGCGTTTGAGGAACGTCCCGACCACAAACCTGTACTGTAATATGGAAAGGAATGTGAGAGGGAAGATGAGGTCCAGTTAGCACACCCCAATCAAAAAGGATGGCCTCATTACTTGGAGGGGTTTTCACAGGAGAAGGAGGAATGTCCCCCAACATGGTAGATTCTGTATCAACGAGAAAAACGTGGGCAGTATCGGGTTTACTCTCTAGAGGGAGAGTAGGATCGACCGATGATTGGATCAAATCGACTGCATAGGCACTCTTCAAGGAAGAGTGGGATTGACTAATGATGGGATCAAATCAACCACTCTGGTACTCTTCTGATGAAGGGTGGGACTGACCAAGGAAGGGACTGGATCAACCACTTTGGCACTCATCAAAGGAGGAGTGGGATCAACTGATGACAAAACTAGATCAACCACTTTGGTGTCACCCTCGAATGGGATAGTGGGATCGACCGAGGATGAAAACAGATCGACCACTTGGGTTACACTCTTTTGATGAAGAGTGGGGCTGATCAATGATGGAACTGGATTAACTACCTGGGTTTGTGGTTCAATCGAGGAGGAAACTAGATTGACCACCTAATCAACCGGACTAACCAAAGATGGAACCAGATTGACCAGTTCATCAACTAACGATGGGTTGGGGGAAATCTTATGATAGCCTTTTGGAAGTTGAAGTTCTTCCAAAAGAGAAGAAGCCTTGTCCATACGAGGACAAAGGTGAGAGTAATGATCACCTTTACATAACATGCAAGGGAACTTGACATCTTTCTTCGTCTTACCAACCTTAACATCACTAGTTGATGGGGTATCATCGGCATGACCGGTAGCAGCCGATGATGTGGAGGACCACATTTCTAAGACCTTGGGAACACTGGGGAAATCCCTCAGAAATTGGTCACCCTTATAAAGACTGCAAGGGAATTTGGGTTTCGAATTCTTCATTTTAATCTTGTTGACATCATCAACACTCCCAGTACTATGAATAGTAACTGGTTGCTTGGATCCAACATCTGATGTTGTTGGGGCCTTGGTCCTTTTCGGGCTCTTCTTCTTCTTCTCTTTTTGTTTCTTCTTCTTCTGATCAACCTGGCTACTTGCTTTAGAGCTTTCACTAGGCGAAGAAGGAGAAATGGAAGGAGACTTAATGGGCGAAAAAGGCGAAAATTCGACGTGAGGTTGATGTGTGGGTGGTGTACTGACATCTAAAGTATTAGGTGCAGTTGAAACATTGGGAGGATTCGAGATCACCGGAGTGGGGAACAACCAAACTGGTAATCCGATGGTGAGTCCTGGAAGACTCAGTGTGGAAATATACGGAGGACCAAATTTTCCAAAAGAAGGAAAGGTGTAAGGTTCTCCGAGACAAGGGGTTCCTCCTTTGGTACTCTTAGGAGTTGATGCCATTAATACTGACTCGACCTAACATCCACTAAGTAAAACAAACAACACACGCTATGAATCTAAGAAGCAATCAATCAAACAAACCTTCCCACGATGAAACCACTAGTTGGTGATGAAATCCAACATCGTGAGATCAAAATAGGAAAGGGAGGGGATAGAGTGGGTGGATCAGTTACATTGGTGGCCTGCTTAACGGACTTATGCCTTGGTGCAAGCTTCCATGCAGTAATTGTGGATTTAACCTCCAAGGAGCCCGAGTGAGTTTGACCAACGTCTGGTCCAGGTACAATGAGACTTCCCTTCACCGTCACCTTGTTTAAGACCCTAAATATTATGGCTACTAAGGTCACCAACTCGCAGTCAGCCCCTGGGAAGGTACAGTCGACAGTCCAATCTGAAATGTAAGGGAAGGGTATCTAGCCCGAAATCAGCTTGAAAGGCTTCCACTCAATATTGTGGGTATACCTTCAAGAGACCCCCATAATACGATCTGACTACTACAATCAGTCAAACCACAAAGGGATAATCTCCATAGCTCTCCTGAGTGCGACCTCGTGCATAACCCCTGTGTGAGAGGGGGATCCCAAAAATCCTATATGACAATTGGATTTCACTCTCCCTACCGCAAGATACTAAGTTTGTTTGATAGCTTTGGAAAGTTATCCTTTCAACCTATTCCAAAGCCATACACCTTAAGCTAATGTAGGTTTGCCTAACAAAATGTAAAAAGTCTGATGAATTTTAGTTTAGTGTTGATTTTAGTGGTTGTTGTTTACTCAGAGGTGTATGAGAGTGAATACTAATGATATTATGACTCAGTTCCCAAAACATGCATAAGAAATGATAAGAAATATTTTCTTTCAATGAATGTTTATTTTAAGGGAAGGATAAGGATTTTCCTTTCACTTTCAAACACCAAGATGTAATGACCTCATGCAATAGTCCTTAATAAGGAATCCAATGCAATGCTAATTTTTTTTATATGTGACTGACAACCAGTAGATGTAAAGCTTCATATGCTAATCGGACTTCAAGATTTATGAGATTTAAGCAATCTGGAAGCAAACTTCACATAAACCAAAAGACACCCTTGTTGTGATCAAACAAGAAATAGAAATCCAAAAACTCAAAAGGAAGGAGAAAGAGCTTGGACAAGATGACTCAAAGATCATAAATAAAAGTAGAAAAGACCTTTGAAACCCCTTACAAAGTTTTCACTCATTCAGACAAACGAGAAGAAAATGACAAATCGCCTCCAATTCGTGAAGGAAAAATTGCAAAGTAAGGAAAAATGTCAAAGAATATAAAAAAAAAGAGGATGGATCCTTAGAAAACAGGCTATTGAAGGCCAATGCCAATATGGAATAAAAGTATGAGACCTTGAGCAAATGTACAAAGCAGAAATTCAACCCAAAAAATGGAAAAACTAGAGGATTTTTCACAAAAAATGGAAGCGCTCTGGTGTAAGGGGAACCAGAGTGTTATAATGCTCTGTCTAAGACCTTAAGGGAGAACTGACACTCTGATAACAAGGGAAAGGGAGCACCAGGCTTCAAAAAGCTCAGCAAAGTTCCCAGAAAAGAAAAAATTCAAGAAAATTCAGCCAATTAGGGTGATCATAATGACACAAAGAGGAAATAAAACCATTCTAAGAATACAAAATTCAATGGAGAAGATCAAATGAGTGGGCAAAGGACCAAGACAAGATCTTGGAAAGGAAACACAAATCTAATTTCCTCCCCAGTGGAGTCGCCAATTTCTGTTGTAGGAAAATATCCCTGTGGACAGGTAGACCTCCTCTTGAGAGCTAGACCCTTAACTCTAAGATAGAAAGTGCTTAACATGGACACTGACTTCCTTTTATATATAATCAAGCTAATGAACAAAAGAGAAGGAGGAAATCATGTACCTTATGAATTTCATTTGTCCCTGCAAGGTCCAGGATGTGCTTCGATCTTGAGCTCCTTAGTAGATCCTGCAAGACAAACAAAAGTACAAAAGACTTCCTACTCTACTGAGATTAGCTAAAACATAGATCCATCTAATGCAGACAAACTTATATGAAACAATTACAAGTTTGAAATAAATAGGCCAAGCATTGATTGTATTAATGAAAACAACAATGAAGAAAACTTACAACCATAGATGTGAGTGTAGCAGCTTCATCAAGCTCTCCTTGTCCAACCCTTGCTCAAAATTTCCACGATCAGAATGACAATAGCTTCACTGATTATTCTCCTCCACTTCTCGTGAGATCATAAGTTTGGTATCTCTAAACTCCTTTCTCTCCCCTCCTCCATGGAAATCCCTCATTATATAGGATTTGGAGGCTTAACCACCATGGAGAGGATCTCTCATCAGATCCACTAAGGAAGGAATCTCTAAGATATTTAGGGAGAAAATATATCTTAAGGATTTTGGGGAGGAAATATCTCTCAAGGATTTTAAGGAGGAAATATTTCAACCATCCATGAGATCCTCTACCTTCCCTAAAAAATAGGAAACCAAATGTGAGGTGGATTCTCACGCTTAATTACTTTCTTTTTCATGAATATTAGTAATTCATGTGCACTTGATTCTCACACTTAATCAATTTATTTTCCATGAATATTAATGATAATTCATGTGTACTTGGTATTTTGGACTTCATGTAATATATCCCTCCTCCACATTGACTAGGGATTGTGACATAGGTTATTCCATGGTGTCAAGGTGCATGAGACACTTATATGACACTTTACGACACTTAGGGTGAGGTACCTAGGTGTGAAAATTTCATGTGTAACAGCTCCAAGCCTCATAGGGGGTCTTATCCTTGACAGATCTATGAGGAGATCTATTTTGGATGTATGTTGCACAATTAAGTGCTTCGTCCCATAGTCTCTGTAGTAGTGACTTTGCATGCAGCATGCAATATGCCATCTCCTTTAAAGATCTGTTTTTCCCCTCAACAACTCCATTTTGTTACGGAGTATAGGGAACTGTATGTTGCAACTGAATCCCTGCCTCATGGAAAATATTATGGATCTCATGATTTACATACTCTCCCCCGTTATCAGTTTAGAGGACTTTGATATTCTTTTCAGACTATGTCTCAACCAGGGCTTTGAAATCTTTGAGGTGTTGAAAGACCTTATATTTTTTCCTGAGAAAGTAGATCCAAGTAAAACGTGAGAAATCATCAACAAAAATGAGAACAAACCTCACTTTGTTGATCAATGGATGCGGAAAAGGACCCATAAGGTCACTGTGGATCAGATCTAAAGGTGTGGAAGCTATCTGAGACTTTCCCTTGTCGAATTTCTCTTGAGGGTGTTTCCCTAGAACACATCCATCACACACTCCCTTGGAGAAATGGATGCCTGGTAGACCATAAACCAATATATGCTTGCTAATCTGTTGCATGTATCTGAACTTAAAATGTCCAAAACTTTCATGCCACATCCTACTACTTTCATCATCATGAGTAAGCAGTAAAGCAGAATCAGGTTCAATGAACTTAGAAAATGTATACAATATAGACTGATGATTTACCTAACCGGTAGAAACCCTGGAGTTGGTTTGCATGTCATAGATATCCATAGAATTTGGTGTGAAAATGACTTTTTTTCCGGTGTTGGAATTCATCATCTAATACATGGAGAAAAGGTTGACAGAAAGTTTGGGAACGTACAACACATTCTCAAAGCTTCCATTAGTGAGTTCAATCTTTCCTTTTCTGGTGACTTTGATAGAAGAGTTGTCCCCCATAACAATAGGAGGACCTTTACATGAATCCAAAGAAGAATATATTTCTTTTGAAGCATCCATGTGATGTGATGCCCCTGAATCAATGATCCATGCATCGAGAGAGGAGTTGATGGAAATCAAGGCATGGATAGAATTGCCTTTCTTAGAATTCGGATTTTCTGGCTTCTTCTTCTTGTCACCCTGGGGATGCGATATCCAAGATTTTTTTGTTGAAGTATTTTAGAAATCATATCTTTCTTTTTTTTCATTCATGTTGATTCCTAATGGAATCCTTTGTGACAATACGTGCATTTCTCTCCTTTTCTTCACTTTTCTCCTTTGGATCCGGAGGCATCGGTGAAGGGTTTTGTGTACCCTTCCTTCTTCAGATGTGCAAGATATTTTTGTTTATATTTGTCTTTATATTTATGATATTTTTTGTTTTCATCATTCAAAGTGAGTGCATGCACCCGTGGGCCTTTGATTGTGCCCATGTTGATGAGCTTGGTTTTCTCTTATGTCATGGATTCGATAAAGTCTTCAAGAGAAGGAATATTATAGGTGGCTCCAGAGGTGAATCTGACAGTATGGAACGTGGATACAAATACAGAGAATTCAGTTCCAAGATTGGATAGAATGGTGAGAACAATTTGTTTCTCCTCCTTTGATTTATCAACCCCACAAGATTTGAGTTGCGACAGTAAATCCTTGAATTTTGCAAAGAAATATTGGATATTTTCGAATCTTTTTGGATCCAAAATGAGCAGCTCCACCTCCAGCATGTGTTCCCTCATCTCATCATGTTTTCCAAAGAACCCTTCCAAGGTTTTCCAGGGTTCATTGGGAGTCTTACAGGAAGATATGTGAAAAAGGAGATCGGGAGAAATAAGATTGCAAATTGTTCTGAGTGCCTCATTCATGTGATTTAAGTACTTGGATTTTTCTATGGATGATGTCGGTTATGTATATGTATTCAAGGTCAACCTATACAACCCTCTAGTTTGGATATGTATGGCTATTTTCTCCTTCCATGAAAAATCGTTGTAAGGTGTAAGAATGAATTCTTTTTGGAATTCCATCTTTCTGTTGTCTTCAATCTTTTGTACCTACAAAACATTTTGGTGTATCTTTTTCTTAGCAGTCTGTTGGCTTTGATACCATGTAAATGTGTCTAAAATGCATATAATATCTCTAGATAAACAATAATACACACATTTGCAGAGAGAATTGGAGAAAGAAGAAGAAGGAGAGAAAGAATGAAAGAAGTATCATTAACACATGATATACTCTGTGAATAATGAATAATTTACACATGATATACTTTGTATAGCCCAATGAGTGCACATTGGAGGAGAACCAATGTGCCATAGTGGTGGTCTAGAGTAATATTGACACACACTAGTATTTACGACAGTTAACTTCCACCTAGTCTAGTCTCTCAGGCAGTTACGAGAGTGAACTACCACCTAGTTGAGTTAACTAGTCAACTAGTCCTCGGTTTACTGAATGAACAAAGAGTAGTGAGGAGTAAAATTAGGTAATCAAGGCCAATGCTCCAGTTTGGTGATGATACCAAGGAAATGTCTAATTATCATGGTGATTATCCCAATGTTGCATGGTAATAAAACCAATGAAACATCTAAACTCAACTCAACTAGTCAAACTAAACTGTCAACTGAAAGAGAATATTCTCGAGGTGGAATATTCTCCCCTAAAATATAGGAGACTGGATAATGACTAATTATGACTAATAAAAAAGGAAAAACCTTAAGAAAAATAAATCCTAGGTGTGTGTGAAGTAACTCCAACAATTATATATATATAGCCTTCTTGAGAGTTGTCCCCCCCTTGAGTTCACTATAAATTTGTTTGGGTCATATATTTAATTAGTAGCACATCTAGTGTAAATAAATTAATATCTATGTGATATGGTGTTAAATCCATGCATCTCCCTAGCAATGAAAACCCCATTATGTGTTATCTCAAGTCAGATATGGTGGAGGAACATAGTTCATCAATACACAAGAATAGTGGAAAGAAACAAAGAACCAAGAGACTCAACTTAACAAAACATTTCCACATTATGTGAACTAAAACAAAGATGATTTAGAAGGGGTGTTTTTTGTATGTATGAAATTGTAACTCAGGAAGTTCTCTCATCTATAATCAAGTTAGCAAATCTCAACATCACAGGTGCAATCCCTAGTGCCTTTAAAGGTTAACTAGAATCCCCCCATCCACCTCTCTCTCTAAAAAAGAGAGAATCAAATACTATAAAAGGAAACGTCTTGGGAAACAGATATCACATGGGACATGCAATTATCTCCACCATGGATATGGATGCTTGTTGGAAGCAGAGCAAGGCTTGTGACACCGGGGTGACTCCGTCGGTGTTATGGAAGCTCACTAGCAGCGAAGAAACACCAGAAAAATGCATTGTAACTTGTATTCTCAACATTTTTGACGTTTCGCTCTCATTGTACTTCCTACATCCCCTCCTCTAGTCATTTATCATATGAATACAAAATCAATTTGAAATAAATCTACTCAAAGGAAAAGTATCGCCCCTCTTTGTGACATCCTATTTCCTTCAAGATCGAAGCTATGGGACCTATCACTTCTCTCTTATGGTTTTGCATAATGGGTACACCCTCCCTATATTATATGTGGACATCATCTTGCAGATATTCAAGGACATGCCTAGTGTACCTCCATTTGTTGTGGCAGGCACTACAACCCTCCATTTTCCTTTATTCGCATTTGCATAGCCCTTAGAAAATGGAGCCCCTCATATTTTATGATTGAAGGAACTTCTCTTTTTCCTCCATTGCATCAAAATTTCTTTGAAATGTCTTCTTCACCGTAAGGAATCATGTGAAAAAAGAATTATTTGAGAATTTTGATTCTTTATCAAGTTAGAAGAAATTGGCCAATTTAATATTAACTCCTCCGATGTGAATCATAGGAGTTACTTATAACTCGCCCCATTCACATCGGAGGATTTTCTCCATTCCTCATTAATTCCCATACACATCTCACAAGTTAATGTTAAATCCTTTGTTGGGAATCGGAGGAGCTAGTTATTGGAGGAGCTAGTTAATACTCTTTTGATTCATATCGAAGGAGTTTCCCCCAAGGTCTTCGACGTCATCGGAATAATTTGATGCAAGTCCTCCGATGAACATCAAAGGAATTTCCACTAAGTTCTCTGATGTTTATCAGGGAACTTTCTCGTAAGTATTTCGACCTTAATTATCTCACTAATCCCACATTTATTGCAAATTCCTATGATCTATTTATACAGTGATAAGCCTACACTTTTCATTGTTTTACTAATAAATGGAGAGGATATTTTATTAAAACCCATACCGCACCAAATCATCATAGCCAAGCTCACGACTTATCATATCCTTCCACGTGGCATTAGGTCTATAGGTACATACATTTTTTTTATTCTTTCTAGGGTTAGGGTTTTCTTCTGAATATTTTCTTTCCATACTTCATTTTTCTTTCCTTCTTGCATTGACCAACTTGTTTTCCCCACTAACATATCCTTAGTTGGCTCTGCAAGTAGTGTATTCCAATACAGTATTCACCCTCATGCTATCACCATAACAACTGTCTTCTCAACCCACACGAACTTTGAAACACATTTATAGCCATCCCTAATAAAAAAAAATGAAACAAACAAGTTCCCCAACCTTAGCACAAGGATCACGTTCATTTCCCTAAGTCCATAAATAGCCTTTTTCATCCCCAAAGGTTTTCCATCAGGAGAGGTCTTTGTAACTTCTCTGATGCGATCAGAAGAGTTCCAAGAAAGTCCTCCAACCTTCTGACCATAACTTGGACCACTTAAATGTAACTCTTTCGACCATATCGAAGGAGTTATTGTTAGCTCCTCTGATATAATCAGAGGAGTTTCAATTAACTTTGTTGACTTTTGTAAGACTTCGGGGACACTTAATAAAAAATATTTCTATGTACTATCAGAACAGTTAGAACTAACTCCTTTGATGAATATTGGAGGATTTTTCCCTAACCTTGTCTATCAGAGCCTCTTCAAGAAACTCCCTACATGCTTGGTATTACTTAATACAAACTCCTCTGATTTGCATCAAATCTGGACCTCTAATTTTGCATTTCAAAGCTCCTTTTTCACCCTTTCCTTCCCAATTTTTTACCAATTTGCTCAAGCATGTCGAACATCGTTGTGAAGTCTTCATAGGGTGATTCTCTATCCAATAATAGTCCCAATAGTTCCTATTTTATTTCAAATTCTTTAGTTGCATTGAATTGTATGTTATATCCTAATATATGCACTATGCTCATCTTTTGTGGTAGGTTCAAGCATGTGACCTCGAAATAAAAAAGAAGGAAAGGCATCTAGATCTGAGGCCTGTAGAAATTCCCAACAAATATAAGGAGAATATATATTATTGGAGCCACATATGATGATACATCGGGGATTTTGGAGAAAGACAGAGAAACATTGAAATGGGGAGAAATCTATCACATGTTCAAAAAATATAATTTCTCTGTCGAAGCTGAAGACCTAGATGAGCTCCAAGTGTTCAAGAATATCAGGAAATATGATATCTTCAGATAATAAACACACCCAATAGTATTCCCTTGCTCAGAGGCCATCTCATGGATTTTGAAGAACACTGACATAAGCAACAGATACATATGCAATTGAAGAAAATAACCCATAGCCTCATTTAGACCCAATAATTTGGCCAAGTGTTATCATATTGAAGAGGGGATCAAAAGGTTGGATAGTAAAATCCTCAACAAATTCAGGTACACACCTAAGGACTTGTTCCCCAAGTGGTATAGGGTAGATAACAAATTTAAGTACATATCTAAAAGGGGATACCCCACGAGTACCTTGAAAATACCCTACAATACTTGGTATCCATGTTGTGCAGATTGTATGGGGAATATAATGCAAAAAAATTATCCCTATCCTATATGCCTCTAATATACTACTTCCCATATGTAGGGACATCATTCAATTGGGATGCGATCCTATCCAAGAACCTCGTTGCAATTATCTTCGTGATGAAGCAAGCTCAACCCAGAACGTTCTCTAGCTTCCGTATGTCCTCGTACCTCATGGAAATCATGTGCATATCTCACACATACCATAATATGGGGTGGAGTTGGCTACCATCTGACCCTATAATCCAGATGTACTGTAAAAATCTCTAGGAACACAAATATGGTATGGAGTGTCAAAGGATATGTGAGCACTTTCTGGCTCAATTATAAGAGTTCATCTTCTGCACCCCTCCTCCATGCATGATTGAAAAATTAATGACATTTATAAGGAGAAACAAGGATTGGAACCTCATGGAGCATGGTATTTATATAAGAATATATGTCATAATGAAACCACCCCATTTGCTTCCCTGGTTCGTGCCCAAAAAACTTGCTCCCCAAGAAGTGGCATATCAGATCATCATATATTGATTTGGGGAATGTTATATCGACTGAAGAAATCAATTTGGCCTCCAATGCCATTTTACGTGGGAAATTATTTCTTCAAAAACACTAAGCATGCCCAAGAAGAAGTAAACACCCTCTTTTCCTATCACTTCGGGGAAGAGACATACAAGATACATGATCCCAAAAATACTATTAGAGATAATTTCAACAAGATCGGTCTACCTTGGGAGTGTACCAAAAATCTTTGGGAGGAGGAATAAGTACACCAGAACGCCTATACATATGATGATTCCATATTCTAAATGTGTGGCTATTTGAGAGGAATAATCACAGACAAATAAAAAGAGAGAGAAGAAGCCAAGAAGAAGGTAGAGAAAGAAGAAGCTGAGAAATATTCCCCCATTTCCAACTAAGCACACTTGGGATCTACAGAAGAAGAAGAAGAAGTACCAGTTGATGAAAAGAGGAGAGACAAAGAGAAGGTCTTAAAAAATAAAAACGATGCAACAAATAAGAAGTGGAATATTGAGGCTGACAAGGCCAAAGCTAAAGTTGAAGCAGAGGAAAAATCCACAGCACAGTGAGAGGCCAAGCAACATAAACAAGAAGCAAAGGAAATAGTAGAAAAAGTAGCAATGGAAAAAGAGGAAAAGGAAGCTAAAGAGGCAGTCAACAAAGCTACTAAAGAATAAAGGAAACAAAAATACATGGAAGACATAGGGGGAGACACACATCCCATGGAAACAAATATTCTGGAAACGTCTAATGATGGTGTAGAAACAGATCTATCAGGCCATGGCTTAGGACTTGGGATATGAGAACCATTTCAAACGAGTGAATTATTGAACTTAAGGATCTTCACCTATGAAAAGATAGGTAATATTGTGTAGGAGAAGGTGAATAAAGTGTCACTAACAGAAGGAACATCGATCTCGGTTTTCACCCATGTTACCATAACATGAAATGTTAGAGAATAACATGTAGCAACAACTAAAGTTGGCTCCACGTTTATGAATTCCAATGTAGACAACATATGAATATTGTGCCAGAAAAATAAAGAGAAAGAAATAAGGATCAGAGAGATGGAAGAAAAACTTCAACATGTCAATATTGATGAAAGAAGCCTCCAAAGCTTCAAAATAAACACTAAGAAATTCAGGAACAAATTGGAAGGAGCCATCATTGACATGTACGCTCACCTGCACCTCTTCCAAAATGTAGCTGCAATAATTATTGATAAAAAAAACTAGATACGGGAGAAACTGACACAATACATCATCATTCACGAAGGCATAACCGACATAGAAATATGGATAGAGGAAAATATAGATGCACCACCTGATTTATATTGACTGTCAAAGGCGAAAATAAAGACGAATTTGTATGAAATGGATCATTTCCAATAGGTAGGACAAAAATTTGATAAGGAAGTCACCATATCTATGGAGGTATGCTCAAGGATCCATAAAGTAGCACAAGAACTGATAAAAAACAGTGGATTAACAAATCTATATGAACTCAGAAAAAAATTGATGTTAGAAGAACTGTTAGAAACAATACACAACAAAACGAATCAAAGAAGGTCAGTAGTTGAATCCACCACCAATGTCTCCACAGACCTCACAAATAAACACTTATTACAACCAGTTAAGTTGCATACCATGATACAGGCCTTCAAGACAACACTAGCTAAAGACAAGAGTACTCTAGAAGATAATGTTGCTCTAAATAACACAACATTGGAGTAGTTTACTTACAAAAGAATTGAATCCATGTATGACCAGGTGGAAGTTTGGACAACATATCTGAGGAACAAAAATCCTTGAAGAAAGGCACAATACCTGCCTTTAGTTTTGTCTTTTTCTTAAAAAACCTCAATTTTGTCTTATTAGTACACTTGTCACTAGGAATAATAAGTTGAACCATTTTTGTAACCGCTTATTGAAGAAGAAGAAAAAGAGTCATATAGGAATTACTAAAATTTGTATAAAGAGGAATAGAAGCCCATTTGAGAGGGGATTTTGACTCTTCAAACATTGTGTATTTCTAAAGTATTTTGGGAACATAGTTTCAGCTAAAATTGAAGAGTTGTTTTGGAGTTTTCATGTATTATTATTGAAACTACTAATAAGGATAAGCCCTCAGGGAAAGATTTTGAAGAATAAATTATTTTTTGTGTGAAGAAATCTAAGCGTGAATTATTTTAAGCGAGGATGAATGTTATTCATATGGACTATAAGAATGTTATTTTGTTTATTGATTAATTCTTACACAATCTATGATATTCTATAGTTTTAATTCTTCAAATATTTTTTATGCCTTGAGCTTGCTAAGTTATTAATGTGTGTATTTTTGTAATCTAGACTAATATGGTTATATGTATGTGTACGTTCTTGTTTTTTATTCCACTCTTCTATTCAAACTATCTGTGTAGGAGTTTATGCAAGATTCAATTCCATTTTCAACTCACTGGTTACTTTAGTTTTCTCCTAGATAATATAGTTTAAAGTAGATTAGTAATAGATTAGTTTGTATTTCATACATAGTATTCATCTACATATTTTCATTTCATATCCACTCATCATCTACACTCATCGGAAGATTGGTCCCCAATTGGCCAAAACCCTAAAAACAATAACAATGGTAGTCGGACCAGAATCTTGATGGGTCTCCTAATACAAAAGGTGCATATTCTAGTAGGGATCATGTACCGAGGAGTAACCCTCGCTATTGTAGGGTGAATTTAGACCTGTAAACACCTTCTCACCAAGGTATGCAAGTTGTGTTATGTGTTTGTCCCAATCTATTCTGACTACTCTGAGGGAGTCTTGGCCTTCTTTAAATTTATTCTTTAGAAATGCAAGCAATTGGGAAGAAGTCTCCATGTAATTCTCCATACTCTGGTTAAACATCTTAACGTTCTCCTTCAAACTCTCATTCTGTTCTCAAAGATCATTGTTTGCTCGTAAATCATCCAACTTATCTTTTCTTGCTTTTCCCATGTTGCATTCTGCAATCTTTTGTTCAGAATTATGGAAACAATGTCTTGATTAAGGAAACAACTAATCTAATACCATATGATGTGTAATCTAGGGGCTCATATCCCACTCACTTCACCAAAATGTATACCTATGTGTAATTATTATTTTTCTCTACCTTAGTTCTATATTTGAGGCTTTGCATAGGCTTCTTTGTCTTCTAGAGACTTAGTCTTCTTCCCTGCACTCATCCAAAAACAATGATATAGGTGGAACAACTATCCTTACTAACTTAGTCTCCCAATTATTCAATACACCATTCATTCATTGTCCACTCAGTATATGTAGCACCTTTATCTTAATTTCCCCCTCATTCAAACCACAACAATTATTCTTAGAAACCAAACCTATTATCACTAGCAAATTTGGGTCATTTTGTGATGGCTATTTCGACGCTCTTGTGATGTTATGTGATGGATATTGCGATGAATCTTGAGTCTCTGAAACATCATTTTATGGCCCCTGGAAATTTCGACGAACTTGAATTAACGCTGCCAGAGTGATGACCCTAGGGAACTTCTCACAATTGTGACAAAAAAAGAAATATCGTCACCAATACGACAATCTAGGAAAACCAAGTGAAACCAACAGTTCGTCTCAATTGCGACGACCATTGCAATGACAATTATCGTTGTCTATATAGCTAATTCGTTGTAGGATTTTATGTTGTCATCGAAATTGCGACGATAACTTTTCTTTGTTATATAGAAAATGTGTCGCAGCAATTTTGTTGTCATCTCACTTGCGACGACAACTGTTATTTGTTTATATAGTAAATGCATTGCAGGAATGACAACATTTCTTTGTTTATATAGAAAACATGTCGCAGTGATTGTTGTTGTCATCTCACTTGCAACAACAACTTTTTTTTGTTTATATAGTGAATGCATCGCAGGAATGACAACATTTCTTTGTTTATATAGAAAATGCGTCGTAGAAATTGTTGTTGTCATTGCAAGTGCGATGAAAAAATTTCTTTGTTTATATAGCACATTCATCCCAGGTATATTGTTGTCGTCGAAATTGTGACAAAAAAATTTATTTAAAAAAAAAATAGGTGGAAATTTCAATATTAATATTACCATATTAATAACTATCAAAAGAAAACATTGACATTATTTATTATTTATATTAATAACTTATTTTACATGGGGACTTGGTGTTTTTTCCAACAACCAAGCAAAATCTTATGCACTTTGAAAAGGATTGAAAATTTCTAAAGGTTCATGTGCTCAATCGTTGGTTGTAGTGAGAGATTCAAATACAATCATTAACAATATGGAATTCATTATGCGCTAAAATAGTATCATTCAAGGTTACAAGGTTACATATAAAATAAATAATGCAATATAGAAGATGAAATACTCAAATAAAATGTGTCTAAACTGAAATATGTGCTCGGGTGGTACAACAACTATTTGATAGTACTTATTTCAGTAAGTCAGTGACAATGTATGGATTTGATGTAAGAGTTTCACATGGTGTATTTTACAAATACAAAACACAATCCTAAGATTCTAACACAACACTAATGACCTTCACTCAAATAATTAAATAGTAATTATGCCTTCCAAGTGCTTCAATGTATGGTGATGCAACCCACCATAGAAAAAACATGAAGGCTTGAGAGGCACTATGATTCCACTCAAGGGGAAGATGAAATGGGACCTATGGGAAAATAAATCCTCCATTTCCAAGGTCATTCTCAAAACTCATATTTTTCTACAATGTGCCTTAAATGAAGCCATATACCTTCTTTGACTTATCAACCAATCCTTGAATCTATGTAAGAGGTTGGTGGGGAAAG
>JZKD02S0797697.1:667288-684443 GCA_000966675.3 Picea glauca
TTGAATTTAAGTATACAAGGAAATGAAGGAAAATTTCATGACGCAAGAGAAGAAAATGATTTATACCTTTTCATAAATGTGTTTTGGATCATGGAGGTGACCACCCTTCAAACCTTCATTTTTCAAACACGTTAAAAGGTTAAATGATTGAATAATAGCTAAACATCTATGAGGAAATAACCATGTACAAGTGCAAAGGAAGGCTACTAGGTGGGCTTGAAACAAGAGAACTCTTAGTTCACACATACACAATACATAAGATAAGATGCCATGTAAAACTCAAGTGCACCAATATCTAAGGGAGTTTTAGCCTTTGGAATACATTGTGCAAGAAGATTAGATATGAAGTCTACCTAATAAAATATCATCCCATGCTTGGCCACCCCATCCATAATCAAAATCCGTGTTAACCATATGTATCTAGTGCATCGTCTACCATAAAAGAGGTTCAAGAGAATTTCTAAGGCTTGAAGTTCTCATAAGAATGGAGGGAGGCCATGAAGCCTAAGGAAATGGATGGATGATATGGATTTCACTATAGTTTAAAATTTCTTAAATATTTCTAACCTACAAGGTTACATATAAAATAAATAATGCAATGATATAGAAGATGAAATACTCAAAGAAAATGTGTCTAAACTAAAATATGTCCTCGGGTGGTACAACAACTATTTGTTAATACTCATTTCAATAGGTCAATGACAAGGTATGGCTTTGATTTAAGAGTTTCACATGGTGTATTTTACAAATACAAAACACAATCCTAAGACTCTGACACAACTCAATTGACATTCACTCAAATAGTTAAATAGTAATTAGGTCTTCCAAGCGCTTCAATGTATGGTGATGCAACCCACCATAGAAAACACATGAAGGCATGAGAGACACTATGATTCCACTATAGGGGAAGATGAAAGGGGACCTATGGGAAAATAAATCCTCTATCTCCAAGGTCATTCTCAGAACTCATATTCTTCTACAATGTGCCTTAAATGAAGCCATATACCTTCTTTGACTTATCAACCAATCCTTGAAACTATGTAATAGGTTGGTGGGGAAAGTATTTTCACATAATAATGGGAGCATGGATTGAGTACAATCTTCATGCCATGGGAAGTGTAATATTCCTACATTCCACTAGTTATAGGTAATGTCATCCATTATTTCCACCAATGATATCATTGTCATTGACTCTAACATTGTGGGAAGCACTCTAACATTAATTCTCTACATATTTCATGTTTTACTCTCCATTTCCAACCCATACCAATTTGGAAATTAACCAAAATCAACATCAAGAAGAGGAAAATTGTAGACTTTGGATGAAATATAGTGGTTGTAGGTAAGCATATAGGATAGGGAAGATAAAAATTCATCATTCACTATCCATTATATACTCTTTATATCCTTGAGAGACAAATATAGTTCTTTTAGGAAATTCTTAGAAAGAATACAATAGATCAATTTCTTTATATCCATACTAAAGAGAACTAGAGAAAATAATATATCTAAGGGACCATGAAGTACATAAAGTGAATATATTCCTTATGTTGCATGTTGTAGTGGAAGAGAGTTCCTTATCTATTGCTAGATGAATCGGATTCTTGTAATTCTTTGTGTTGAGAAGGTTAGGTAAGAATGTGAGTAGAAAGGTTGGGATGAGAAATACAAAATCTTATTGATTTTTTTTTCACCATGGTGGCCTCATAGCCTAGGTTGGTGGTGGTATCTACACTAGATGGTTGTTGTTCAATTGAAATTTTATCTTAAATGACCAATCTCTTGGAACAATTTTTGTTAAAAGATAAGTCTCATGTTTTTGTTTATGAATATGCAAAATTACTATTACTCCCATTCATAAAACAATTATGTGTTGTGCATGCTATGTGTCATTTTTTTTTCCAATTTTAAATTTAAGTATACAAGGAAATAAAAGAAAATTTCATGATTCAAGAGAAGAAAATGATTTATACCTTTTTGGAAATGTGTTTGGGATCGTGGAGGTGACCGCCCTTCAAACCTGCATTTTTCAAAGACATTAAAAGGTTAAATGACTTAATAAGAGCTAAAAATCTATGAGGAAATAACCATGTACAAGTGCAAAGGAAGGCTACTAGGTGGGCTTGAAACAAGAGAACTCTTAGCTCACACATACACAATACATAAGATAATATGCCATGTAAAAATCAAGTGCACCACTATCTAAGGGATTTTTAGCCTTTGGAATACATTGTGCAAGAATATTAGATATGAAGTCTACCTAATAAAATATCATCCCATGATTGAGCACCCCATGCATAATCAAAATCCATATTAACCATATGTATCTATTGCATCGTCTACCATATAAGAGGTTCAAGAGAATTGCTAAGGCTTGAAGTTCTCATAAGAATGGAGGGAGGCCATGAAGCCTAAGGAAATGGCTAGATGATAGGGAGTTCACTATAGTTTAAAATTGCTTAAATATTTCTAACCTACAATGGTACATATAAAATAAATAATGCAATAATATAGAAGATGAAATACTCAAAGAAATGTGTCTAAACTGAAATATGTGCTCGGGTGGTACAACAACTATTTGATAATACTCATTTCAATAGGTCAATGACAATGTATGGCTTTGATGTAAGAGTTTCACATGGTGTATTTTACAAATACAAAACACAATCCTAAGACTCTAACACAACTCAATTGACCTTCACTCAAATAGTTAAATAGTAATTAGGCCTTCCAGGTGCTTTAATGTATGGTGATGCAACCCACCATAGAAAACACATGAAGGCATGAGAGGCACTATGATTCCACTATAGGGGAATATGAAAGGGGACCTATGGGAAAATAAATCCTCTATCTCCAAGGTCATTCTCAGAACTCATATTCTTCTACAATGTGCCTTAAATGAAGCCATATGCCTTTTTTGACTTATCAACCAATCCTTGAATCTATGTAAGAGGTTGGTGGGGAAAGTCTTTTCAAATAATAATGGGAGCATGGGTTGAGTACAATCTTCATGTCATGGGATGTGTAAGAGTCCTACATTCCACTATTTATAGGTAATGTCATCCATCATTTCAACCAATGATATCATTGTCATTGACTCTAACATTTTGGGAAGCACTCTAGCATTAATTCTCTACATATTTCATGTTTTATTCTCCATTTCCAACTCATACCAATTTGGAAATGAACTAAAATCAACATCAAGAAGAGGAAAATTGTAGACTTTGGATGAAATATAGTGGTTTTAGGTGAGCATATAGGATAGGGAAGATAACAATTCATCATTCATTATCCATTATATACTCTTTATATCCTTGAGAGACAAATATAGTTCTTTTAGGAAATTCTTAGAAAGAATACAATAGATCAAGCTCTTTCTATCCACACTAAAGAGAGCTAGAGAGAATAATATATCTAAGAGACCATGAAGTACATAAAGTGAATATATTCCTTATGTTTCATGTTGTAGTGGAAGAGAGTTCCTTATCTATCGTAGGATGAATCCGATTCTTGTAATGCTTTTTGTTGAGAAGGTTAGGTAAGAATGTGAGTAGAAAGGTTGGGATGAGAAATATAGAATCTTATTACTTGGTTTTTTCACCATGGTGGCCTCATAGGCTAGGTTGGTGGTGGTATCTACACTAGATGGTTGTAGTTCAATGGAAATTTTCTCTTACATGACCAATCTCTTGGACCAATTTTTGTTAAAAGATAAGTCTCATTTTTTCGTTTATGAATATGCAAAATTACTATTAGTCCCAGTCATAAAAATTTTATGTGTTATGCATGCTATGTGTCATTTTTGTTTTCAATTTTGAATTTAGGTATACAAGGAAATGAAGGAAAATTTCATAACGCAAGAGAATAAAATGATTTAAACCTTTTTGGAAATGTGTTTTGGATCATGGAGGTGACCACCCTTCAAACCTGCATTTTTCAAAGACTTTAAAAAGCTAAATGACTAAATAATAGCTAAACATCTATGACCACCCATATTGCTCGATTATGTCATCGCTCTATGATTTCAATGTTCAACTTGTTACATCCGCATTCTCAATCAATGTATTTAGCATGTTTATGCATGGAAACAATTCCTCTTTGTATCCCACCTTGTGGAATCACAATACCTTAACATTGAAATCATTGGGTTCCTATCCCTAGCTTATTTTTCTTCTCGCAATGATTTGTGGAAGGTTCAACATCATTGTACATATCATAAAGGAATGAATAAGTAGGCTTTGAGGCAATGTTGAGTAGCAACACCATGTCCGTGACACAATGAAAAGAACGATAATGCTCTTTGTCATGTGAGACACAATGAAACATGTCACAAGACTTTAAAAGTTGCATATATCATGTCACAAGATTTTGTAAGTTTCATCATTAAGAGAAATTGAAATTATCATTAAGTGTATAACAAAATTACATTCACAGATATATACAAGCCATAGAAATATCCTTGTGTATATTATCAGCTATATAATGTACATCTAACTATCTTATAAAATTATTACATGACATCATGAATTTATTTTAGTCTTCTTTTGTGCTTTCCAGTTCTTAAGAAAATCATCCATGTCCATGTCTTCATTTACTGGGTGCTCTTTAGCAGTTCATGTTGTTTCAGTCCTTTCACGCCGAGTATGTATGGTATTGTACCCACGGCATGGATGTTGTTGTGAGGGGCCATCACCTAAAAAAATAAAAAATATTAAATTTATATGGCCAATTTTTAAATATCATTGAAGTAGTTCATTAATATTAAAAAAACAAATCTGCAATGTAATTATTTACTTGGTCCTCTAGTCAGCACCATTGGAATGGTTGCCAGCCTATTCACCTGATCTTCAGTTTGAGGAGGAGTATCTATGACATTCTCTGCCATTGAAATGTCAAAATTTATAAGTACAAAATTATTAAGTATATGATTAATATATAGACATTTTACCGTTGTGGGCCTCAGTCACATAAACATCTTGGGGTTGCACCTCACTAGGATGGGGTTGTTGGGGAGCACCATAATCTTTTCACTGCGTTTCACTATCAACGCTCTATTTTCCAATACTAATGGTTTCATTGATAGTGCTGCTCCCCTGATTAAAACAAAGTAAGACATTAAATTATGGATGATATCAAACATTTACATATTTTATAAGTAACGAAAGGTTAATGTGGACTGATTTTTATTTACCTTATCTCGCAAATTGGATCTTGGGATCCGCCCCATGCTTTTCCTATGATCAACCATGTCTTTATAACCGTACTTGTAACTAAGTTCGAGGTCTTCCTCCATGGTTTTAGTTCCGAAGTCGTCGCCCTGCATTGCAGAAGGGTATGGTTTTTTAATGTTTTTGGTTGCAATTACCTTAAAGTGGTAAGGTGAGACAAATAATATTCTTAAGATGTTTGGGTACTTATGATTCATGACTATAACCTCGAGTAGCCACCTTGGCCTAGCTTGTGTTGGCCATGTTTAGCAATCCTTGCTTTGGTTTCCTTCACAGTTTCAGGAAACCTATCATCAAAACTTTCAAGTATGTTATATATAACCACACTTTTATTTAGACCTAAAGAAAAATAAAGCTAGTATTGAATTAAAAAAATTGTAATTTACCTTGGTGTACCAATTATTTTTTCTCCTGATTTTT
Source organism: Picea glauca (assembly GCA_000966675.3). Classification (NCBI taxonomy): domain Eukaryota; kingdom Viridiplantae; phylum Streptophyta; class Pinopsida; order Pinales; family Pinaceae; genus Picea; species Picea glauca. Next base: position 672,937 of record JZKD02S0797697.1, read on the forward strand.
TCAAAATATTCTCTTTTACATCATCAATGATCGCCTTCCACTTCCTCTCTAGAACTGAGGGAGGACGCTCATACCTAGGATTTCTTGCCAAGCTTCATCTATAAACATCTCGCTTATATTTTAAATATTCACCCACTGCAGATGTGACAACTTTTGTATTGAACTTGTCTACACCAAAGAGGCCTTCAAGATAATCTATAAGTTCCTTTTTGAGGCTGGAATTCTAGAAATTCCACCTCATGCGTAAGGTTTCCCCAACAATAGACAAGGCCTTTCTCTCTACGTGCCTATAAAAAAGTTCGTTTCCTACGCACAAAAAGATATGATCATTAATTTAAAATTAATAATCTAGATGATTTATGTATGAGGACAACATTAAAAGATTAAAATATGAATTAAAACTACTTGGGAGTCTCGATTGTTTTAATGGAAGTCCATTATCGTCGACCAAAAATGTGCATGGAAGGGTCCCCATGCTTGTCACACGTCTAGCTCCAGGAAATGAAACCATCTCAACCACATCACTATGATCCTCATCTCTTCCACCATATCTAGACTCTGATCAAGTTGTGGATACTTTTGGTGTGTGTCATGGCTCCTATCTAAATGAGGTGTGGAAGATGAAGAAGTAAATAGTGCTGTAGCAGTTATATGACCTCCCGCATCAGGACTCTTTAGCATCTCTGTAGTGCCACTACTACCAACACCAGGCTGAACAGGATCCAAATATTCCTTTATAAAAAATAAAATAAAAAATCATGAGTTGATGTAAAAGTTAAAGAACAAAGTATCATAATTGAACATATGAGTGCATTAAAAAAAAGAAAAAAAAAATTATGGTTATTACCTTATATGTGTTAAGTTGGGACATAATGAGCTTGATCTTTTCTTTGACGTCGGGAGTTTGTTCTGGACGATCTAACAAGTTCCTTGTTAGCTTTAATGATTGTTTTTTTTAATAAGAGCATCGGATCAGCACAAGAATAAAACCCCTCCTCATCGGTAGAATCATGATCCACATGGCTTGCTGACTTCATACAATTTCAGCAAAAACAATGTTATTTCAATAAAATTATATAAGCAAATAATAAAAACAATGCAAAATGAAAGTGGAAATTGATAATCATTTACATGTTCTATGGCTGGCCCTTTTCCACGATCATCCTGCCACATTATAATATAATTAGAACCCCAAAATATTTAAAAAATTGTTAATGATAACAAAAAAACAATGTTAAAGATAATATTTACAACAGTGTTAAAGATAATAAAAAAATATAATGCAATAAGTAGAGGTTTCTTAAAGAGATGTTGCATAATAACCTACACACTATTAGTCAATGTTTCTATTCGATTCAAATGGTAATCCACTAATAACTCTTCCCCGAGAGCTATATTTTTTATTGCACACAAGACTACCCGATTCTCTTCACATCCCTCATATATGCAATTCAGTTGTTTTTTTGTTGTCCCAGGTCGTGTGTTGTTTATAAACCCTGCAATATTGTTGAAAGCTTTAGGCCTTCGATCAATATAGATAGTCGCTCCCTTATTTTTATCCTTGTTTATTAGTTGTATATAATTTGTGGCGAGTGCATATCTCCACATACTTCGCATGTACCGGACCAACCACATCCAATCATTATAATTGTAACAAAGTCCAACATAGTCCATCAATTCAATAATCGTATTGTATTTTACAATTATTCCATCCATGGAAAATATCGCCAAGCCATGCAGGGAGGATGGTGCAATGCGATATGTCCTATTGTTGACAACGAAGTCAACTTCTATAGGAGGTAGTTCCTTAGGTACCCATTGTTTCACCAAATTCTTATACCTGAGTGGAACATCTATGTCTCTTATGATCTCATCATCATAAGAGCACGATCCTCCTTCGGCAAGAAAAAATTTCATGCATCTACAAAATTTTATTCTGACTTTTTCACCTCTGGTCCTTATTTTCTTATCATATCTACTAGATGCAGTGGCATTTCCGACCTCTATTTTTCCTAATCTTTCCTCACTCGACAAATAAATATCTGACAGGTACATGTTTGGTTGTACGTTCAGTTGTATGTGCACGTGTTGTTAGTTAGTAGTCCATCATCATATTCACAATTCTAAATAAAAAAATTATATCTTTAGTTTTGGATGCACAATTAGACTAGGGTGCAATTACCAATATTAGTGGTCAACCACCTAATTTAATGTGATATCCTTCTTGATTTTGGACTTATTAAGGACATATTAAAAATGTGAAAACACTAAGGACATCATAAATTTATCATATGGATCTAAGAAAAAATAGTATTAAGGTTGGTGTTTGTTGGATTTGTGCAAAATGAACCTAAACAAAAAATTCTCACTCGAACTTGAGAAATGCCATAACTTCTAGAAATGGTATAGAAAAATATAAATATTAGACTAGGATAACCCAACTAGGCACCCTCTACTCAAGGAAGAGGAACCACATGACACAAAATGCCTCTAATGTTTGCAAACCCCCATGTGTTGTAATATCTCTAATTTCAGGAGATAGACAATGTTAAGATTCCTTTTTGGTGCTCCATCCTTCATATGTATGGTCACCTTAGGTAAAATTTCCACAATAAATATACACCCAACGATGAGGAAGAAGTTGAAGAGTGAATAGAGGACATTACCAAGCTCACATTTGATCTCAAAATGATAGTGGGAAGAGCCATAATCCCTCTTCGTCAAAAGGTAAGTCTATATATGTGGATCCTTCTTTTGTTATTATTGAATATATATTAAGATATATAGTTAGAGAAAGATGTCATTAGCTCATCATTGAAAGACCTTGAGAAATCCCTAAAATATCCAACATTGAAAGGAAAAATGCATATGAGGAATTGGGATGTCATTAAGAAGACTAGAACCTAGATGGAAATGAGAGTCCACATGGATAACAATCTTTTGGAAAATATCAATACCTTGTTAGATGTTTGAGAATTAGGGTCAAAGGGTTCCTTTAAGTTACATGATGCATATTCTTTCAAAAATTCAATTCAAATTGAATCTATTTGACTAGATATAATGTTCTATTTTAAATTTATGCGTAGATCTTTGGGTTGATCATTTAGAAAACAAAGCCTCTAAGCTCGACTTTGAAATTCCAACGTCAAAAGGGGGTTTTTCCTTCTCCCCAATTACGTAACCAATTGCAAGTATTAATAAACCAAATTTTAGCATGGTGCTTGCAATCCAAGATAAGTGATAGACAAAGTTCAATATACACACCTTTTCACACTCCATTCTTTATGGAGGACCAACCATTTCAAGTGCATCATATTATTTTCTTGTGCACATGTGGGATAATGGATAGTTTAAAGGGAACTATAGGCTTCTAGGATAAATTGGTTCATTGGTCATTTGAGGAGTTCTTGGAGGGGTCTATTGAAGGGGAATTTTCTTTTATTCACCCAAATTGGTTGTAATATCTCTATTTTATAGGTAGCATGGAGAGCCATAGCCAACCTGGACACTACCCCTATTGTAAAATAATATAAATCTATCAATTTCTTCATAAACAGGAGGACTTAATTTCTGAGAACCAGGCCTCTATCTTCTCATCTATTAGTAGAATCCATGTTTAGGAAGTTAATCATAATGCATGGTTTGTTTTTACCATGGAGTCTCTATTACAACATAAGAGTAAAATCAATGCTTTAAAGGAAGAGTGCATATGTTTCATTGAGTTCTATAAATATTTCAAGTTTGTAAGGGTTTTAGAAATTAAATCTCATAGCATTACAATATTTTGATTTACTAGGTGACTCACGACTCTTTTTCATAGAATATAGACAAAGGGATATAGATGTCTATGTATACCATCAAATATCTACGATGTAGGGAACCTCCACATCAACAAATTTGGGACCAGTTAAAATATGCCACATATACAAGGGAGACAAAGAAGGGAATTGGTTTGGATAATAAAAGGAAAATCAAAAAGACATGTGGCAGGCTCAGAAATTGCCATGTCATTATGATGATGCCAACATGGTTCATAAATTTCCATGTCATTAAGTGAATCACGACTCTTTTGCATAGAATATAGACAAAGGGATATAGATGTCTATGTATACCATCAAATATACACGATGTAGGGAACCTCCACATCAACAAATTTGGGACCAATTAAAATATGCCACATATACAAGGGAGACAAAGAAGGGAGTTGGTTTGGATAATAAAGGGAAAATCAAAAAGACATGTGGTAGGCTCAAAAATTGCTATGTCATTATGATGATGTCAACATAGTTGGCTCATTAAACACAAGGTCCAATTAAATTCCACCACATGGAAATGCAACATCAACATGAATGAACTTGGAAGGACTAGTGGTGGCTCTAGAGTGTGCCACATGGGACCACTACACATTTTGCAAGATCAGTTATAAGACACCTTTATCAAAAAAATTCCAAGTATTTTGGAGAATTGGACTCAAACAATATTTCACTAGGCTCTAATAATACTTCAAATCCATACGAATATCAAATTTGTCATTTCAAATATCTCCAATGTAAGAACTTTCTTAGAAACATGGTACCTAGGCTTAAGCCTAATGCATAATATTTTAGGTTTGGATGCCTTGGTGGACCTGGGGTTCCATGGATTAAGTTCGTATAGGCTTAAGTTCAATGCACTCCTTGATCCTTTTTTTAACGCGGAGTGCAAAATTGCTCCAAATTTTTTCACAATTGTTATTTGTAATGCCACAATGTCTACCAAGACACTCACTTCCCTCCTCCCTCTATTCGATATAGCTCCAGTGTCCATATGGCCACAACAAATGGGAAATTCATGATGGAAAAGTAGGAGAGAGTTAAAAAGTTTATAGAAAAGGGGACATGGTATATTCACCTTGGATTAGATTTGTGCAAATCCCCTACAGGCTTTATGCACCATGGGGAATGGGAATTGGTGCAAATGAAACAAGCTTACAATAAAATGATATATTGAAATAATTGAATCTATAAACAAAGGTTATCTTTGAATAATGGTCTGTCACAATGACAGGTCATGCTTGACAAAGAGCTTTTGAAAGGGAAGTACATTGCTACAAAAGTAAAACCTACATATTACATTGAATATTCTTTTGGATTTCTCTTTTAAAACTTACATTGCTTGTAAATTTGAGAAGAACAAAGATATTTTTGGAGAAGTGATGGAAGAGGGAAACATGTTTACCTGTCACATGACATAGGCATGACACTTCAATATAAAGGAGGTCATTGAGACTAAATGTCTGGTGGCGGTAGATTTCACTGCTACGTGGGGTGTGTACCTTGTCAGATCATGAGTCCATTGTTGATTGAGTTTTCAAAGAAATATGGATAAATCTCTTTCCTTGAACGATATGGACCAATTGGGGGATGTGGAGACCGTGGCTACGTTTAACTTTATAAAGGATGGAAAGGTTCTTGAAAACATAATGAGTGGAAGGAAAAATGAACTTGAAAGAAAAGTAGGAGCCTTGGCTTATAAATCCTAGGCACTATTTTCTTATGATATATGATTTTACTAGTAATTTCTTTAGGTGACGTTAAAACTATTAGGCTACATATTGGTGTGCACATTAGCATGGTCCAGGAAGGTGTATTTCATGTAAATTCACTAAGGAATTGATAAACCATTTATGTTTGTGCATTGTCTCTATGTTATGGAGGTTTGGTCTAAATCTCTATTGTTATCTAATGGTGATAATAAGTGGAAAAAACACTCATTGTTGAGTAGCTTCAAATCTTGGTAATGGATACAAATCTGTAAAATCTCACATAACCCTTCCCTCTTTTGTAGTATAGGGTCTATGGCTCTCATAAAAAATTGTATCACTTTCCAAGGGAAATACATACAAACTACACAAGTGGCTTGTCAAATAATATATACCTATAGAGAGTTAGGGAAAGTTGAAAGAGTCAAACCTTCCCAAATCCTTCAGAGCTGGTGAATGATAAATCAAAGGTTTTGGGATTTTTTTGCTAGTGTATGATAAACTTGTACCATTAAAAGTAGAGTTTTGATGATGTTTTTGAACTATGGTTATATTAGTGATTCTTAGAAATATCAATGAAGTTGTGACCATTTTTAGTTGTGGCCTCAAAACCATAATGAAAAAAAGGATATCTACCAAATATGTTTTCATTATAAATTGTGATATTTTGGAATCCTCCAAGTTGCAATTGTTGGTCACTATAATTGCTTAATTAATCTAAACAATCAAGTTCTACATAAATTGTCAACCCAGGGAAGTCTGTTTATTTCAAAGGTAACCACGCACTATATATGCTCAATCTCAAAAGCAACCTAGAGTTGTAGTAAAAAATATATTAATCACACTTGCCTTGAATAAACTACAGTTCTGACTTGAATTATAGGAAAGCAACCTACCTATTGTAGAGCTTAAAGAGATGATTAATCTGAAGAATCCTGGATTACATTAAAATAACAACTGCAACAGGAAATACCAACTATTATGTAATTAGAGAACAGGACCCTATTTCCCAAGCAGGAAACTTCAACACCTTATTTCTGATAAACACACTTTCATGAACTCATTAATGCATTGAAGGCTAACTATTTCTAACAGAGAATAGGACCCTAATTCCTTCCCAAAGCAGGAACCTTCAGCACCAGCCTCTGATTAGCACACTCATGAAAATAATTGAAGGCTAACTAATTCTAGAAGAGAACATGACCCTAATTCCTTCCCAAAGAAGGAACCTTCAGCACCAGTCTCTGTTTATCACACTCATGGAAATAATTAGAGGCTAACTATTTCTAACAGAGAACAGGACCCTAATTCCTTCCCAAAGAAGGAACCTTCAGCACCAGTCTCTGATTACCAAGATTTCATAAATTCTTCACACAGGATTTCGAACTAGAATGATTAACAGTTACCCAAGCATAAGCCACATGAAAACAATGCAACGTTCAATAAAGCAGAGTTTTTGGCAAGACAAAGTTCAGTAGTGTTTCAGCAAAGCAGAATTCATTAAAGTAGTGTTTCAGCAAAATAGAAATGTATCAAGGCATAAACAAAGATCACACTAACACACTATAAAACTAACGGGTGAATCTTGTGAAGAAGGTGGGCCCTCCCTTCTCACAAGATTCCTCTGAAACGAAAAGGCTAGAGAGAAATGCTTAGAACAGTCTTTTATTCATCTATCAATGTATCATATTACAATCTGAAATGAAGTACGTCCTTCTCTATAAAACTTTCTTAGTACAAAAACTGATCCCCCTCGAATGGTGATTTCCTCTTATTTAAAGAGGAAAATCCCTTCGATACAATTGATCAACAAATTACAGGTGTATATCTAGTTCCTATTCTTAATCAGATCGACTTTCTAAACTAGAATAGGGTCTCCTAGTCTTCCACAATAGAATGCTACTATGAGTGCTGAGTGAAGTGTTGTTGTTACAGCTGGAGTAATAGCTCTTTTATTTCTTGTTATTGTATGATGTTTCAACATCATAAATCGTGGGTTGTTTCAGCCACGGGATTTTCGTTCTGACTGTGTATTCAATCTGTGTGAGTTGTTGTTCAGTATCATTGACCATGGACTGTGTAACAGCTTTGGTGTTTCAGCATCGTCGACCATTGACTGTGTAACAACTTCTTCTGTGTTTTAGCATCATCGACCAAGGACTGTGTAACAACTTCTGTGTTCAGCATCATCGACCACCGACTGTGTAACAGCTTCCTCTGTGTTTCAACATCGTTGACCATGGACTATGTAACAACTTCTTCTGTGTTTCATCCTCATCAACCATGGACTGTGTAACAACATTTGTGTTTCAACATCGTCAACCATGGACTGTGTAACAACTTCTGAGTTGTTGTTTCAGCATCGTCAACCATGGACTGTGTAACAACATCTGTGTTTCAGCATCGTCGACCATGGACTGTGTAACAGCTTCTGAATTGTTGTTTCAGCAACATGCCTTAATGCTAATCTACAGTTCGAACTATTTCAGCACTTATACATTTCTAATCAATGGTTAAGTATGAGAGTGATGTAAAATTATATGCAAAATAGATTAAACATATAGTAAAGAGAAGAGACGTTGTATACCTTTCGAAAGATAGGATAAAGTGATAATATGAGTTTAAATGTGAGTGAACAAGAGTGAAATGGTGGAAAAAATTATGGGCAAAAAGGTACATTGTGTGGTCCTAACATCCCCCCCAACTTAAAATGTTGCATGTCCTCAGGCAACTTCACTCTAAATTAGAGTCTGAATACCGACTCTGAGCGTGAAAGTTACTCAAGCAATAGCTATGGGAGGTACTGTCTGTTGGTGCTATGAACCCTTGAACACATCATAACCTTTGCCAAGCTGTTATTTCTATCTTCTTAGGCAACTTATAATGGATTTGATATCTCTCTATTGGCAACCAGAGGATAGGAAAATAAAACCGGTACCCTATCCAGCTTTCAACACACCGCTGAACACATTGGATGTATTTAGGTACCCTGGAGATTGTTATCTCGATATTAGTAGGGCCAAAAGGATGGTGTTCCTGTCTCTTCTCAGTGGATTTCTGCCAAAACAAGTTGTTTGCCTGGAGGGAAACAATCTCTGTGGATCTGATGAAGTGTTGACAATCCTGAAGCACTGTTGATTGTAGTTGTTGAACGTGTTCAGTCATCCCTGGTTTCTTTAAAAACTCATAGTATTCTGTAACAAAGGTGGCTGCATTTTGTGGTTCTGGTCTTATCCAGAGAAGGCGGTTATCTTCATTGTGCTTGGCATCCAGGAAGTCATCCTGCCATATGATCTGATTGTGGAGAAAGGAGGTGAATGCCCGAATCTGGATGTCCCCAACAAGAGGATTAAGGTTCAGCTGCCTGTTCTCGGGGATGGCCTCATTATGCAAATATGCCTCACAGAGGAGGTGTTGATCCATAGCAGAGGCTTCTGCAAAGGTTTTGACAAAATCTACTAGATGTAGCACTACATGGGGTCTGCCTTCTTTGATTGATTTGATCTGAAACCATGTAAGTCGTTCCATAAGGAACAAGGAGTAATTGCAGGATGGTTTCCTTGCAGCCAATAGCTTTTGTGCTAAGTCAAATACTAGGGCCAATCTTCCTTTTAACTTTTTGTTCTGTTTCTTAAGGGCACGAGATTCCTGGCATATGTGCTCCAAAGTTTCCCAATTTGAGTAGGTATGATTTATCTAGATTTGTTTGTGCTCTTGCAAGCTTTTGGCCTGTGTAGCAGCATACTCTTTTTTCCATTTTTGTATTATTGCCTGCTCATCCCATGGCTTAGTTTGTGTTTCAGCGTTGCAAGTAGTGGGTTGAGGTAAGGTCTGAGTAGATTGTTCCACAAAAGTGCGGATATTGATCTGGCTGGGAGGGGAAGATTCCTCAATAGGCACTGTTTGTACAGCTTTGTTAACAAGAGCAGGGGTTTCAAATTTGACATTTGTTGCAGGGTAGGGCTTAGTCTTAATCTTGGGAGGTCCTGCTGGTTCTTGTGTTTTAGCTGTAGCTAGTTCTTGTGTGACAGCTATAGTTAGTTCTTGTGTAACAACAGGTTCTTCTTTGACTGCAAAAGTTGAAGGTGCAGGGGGAGCTCCTGGTATTGGAATTTGAGTTATTTTGTAGCCTGCTTGATAGTAGATATCCCCACATTGACTGCACATATATTCTTTACACGGGCTCTCTGTCGTAGTTCCTTCTGACATGGTTGTTGTGCGAGATAGGGTGTACAAATTAAGTTCCTTTTCATAGGCTTCCCTTTCCATGGCTAGCTCTTTCTTGTAGGCTTCCAGTTCAGAATTTAGGAACTCATTTTCTTGTAAAACAGAGGCCATTGTTGGTTCTGGTTGAGAAGTGACTGGTTCTTGTGTAGCAGTCACAGCCGCACTAGCTGGTTCTTATGGAGCAGCTACAGGATCAGCAGTTGCTTCTTGTGTTTCAGCTTGTTGATGTAAGGAAAGTAGTGTTGTGACACCCTGGACCTATGATTCCTGTATCTCAGTGTCAATCTTAGCAGCTGGTTCTTGTGTTTCAGCTGTAGCTGGTTCTTGTGTGGCAGCTATGGCTAGTTCTTGTGTTTCAACCACTGAATGAGTAGTTGGTTCTTGTGTTTCATCTATTGAATGGGTAATTGGTTCTTTTGTTTCAGCTACTGAATGGGTAGCTGGTTTTTGTGTTTCAACTACCGAATGGGTAGCTGGTTCTTGTATTTCAGCTACTGAATGGGTAGTTCATTTTTGTGTTTCAGCTACTGAATGGGTAGTTGGTTCTTGTGTTTCAACTACTTGATTTGAAATAGATGATGTCACAACACCCTGGGCATCTGGTTCTTGTGTTTCAGTGCCCGTGGGTGGAATAGGCAAAGATTCCAACATTTGGGAGGTTCGAGGTGTATGGGGTATTAGTCGGATGGGTTGGGGGTCTATGGCAGTGGTAGTAGTGGTTGCCCTTATTGAGGCCCTTGTTCATTTTCTTTGTAAAAAGGGTGGAAAGAAAGGAATTTGCTTTCGTTTTCATGGGGGTTTTTCCTCAATGATGGGGCAGGGAGAATTGTTTGGCTCAGAATCATCGCTAAGAATGTGAAGGGAAGGAGTGGATGATTCTGGTAAAGTGTGGGGAGGGCTTGGTATGGTAGGGGGGTTAATTGGACTGATTGGTTCTGTAGGCGGACTGTGAGGTATTTCTGGAGAGTCTAGAGGGTTTTGTGGTTGTTGTTCCTGAAGATTTCCAGGAATTTCAGTGGCTTCTTGGGGATCTATAGGTGGGTTGGTTAGTGGAAGGTTTTGTTGAGAAAAACTCTTTTGGATAAGCAGTTGAACGAGACGGTGATGGGTGAGTGAAAGGGCGGGATCTTTATCCTTTTTACATTAGTGCGACATATTTTTGAGACAACCGAGCAGATAATAAGGGATGTTCACCAATCTATTATGCCGTAACTGAGACAACAGGAGAAAATTGTGCTGGTAGACTACCTGGTATCGGCCTTCACAGGTAAGGTAGTGTTTGACGAATTTTGCAACTTCCGTCCATGGGGGCGGCAACGAGCTAAGTCAGACACCCCGACGTTTAAATTCAATTTGTTCCTCTGGCGAGAGGAAGTCCCACTGGGCATTTAGGATGATATGTTTGCGACTGAACAAGCGAGTGCCATTGGTAGGGAGACCTAAAACCTGTGCTATATCCTCTTCTGTAACAGAGATTTGAACCCCTTGAACAATGGAATGATCTCCTTGGAGATTTTGAGCAAATTGTAGAACCTGTTGTTGATTAAACCCCTGGAGTCTCTGAAAATAACTGAGCCATCCTGCCCGTAGAAAAATTTGATAGGCTTCTGGATACAGTTCTAATAGGGCTGTCGTGGCAGGTTTGTACCGTATAACAGAGCCTCCCATAGCTACCAGCCCGGTAAAATACATCGTCAAAGAGTTGAGTAACAACTTCTGTGCAGAGTAAGTTTTTCGAGTGAAGGCATGTGAATGGTGG
>JZKD02S0797697.1:698394-711153 GCA_000966675.3 Picea glauca
ATGTTTTCCCTTTGGTTTGTTTTCTTTGTCCCACTACAACACTAAGTCTCCTACCTCAAAGTTCTTTTCTTTAGCCTTATACTTATCAAACCATCGTTTCATTATCTATTGATGAGCTAGGAATTTCGACCTAGCCTTTTCTCTTTGTTCTTCCAGCATGAGCAGAGTGTTGATCCTCTGTTGTATGGCTGGCGAGGGTTCCTCATTGGAATCTTGGGCCAATTTGAGGGATGGTAGATAAAGCCCATTTGGGAGAATGGATTCTTTTTCGTAGACCAGAAAGTATGGGGAATTCTCGAAAGCTTCATTGGGCGTGACTTTATCATCCCATAGAGAATTATGGAGTTGGTTGTGACAATTTATTTGGTTATCTGTAACTGTATTCCTCAAAATTCTTACCAGGTTCTTATTAGTTGACTCTGCCACACCATTTCGCTGAGGGTAGTAATTTGCAGAGTACTTGATCATGATCCCTTTGTCTAGAGAAAACTTTGTTAACAGGGTAGAAGAAAAGTAAGCTGCATTATCAAAGACCAGAATGGAGGGGACATTGAACCTTGTGATCAACTATTTTTATATAAATTGGATTACTACCTTCTCATTTACATGAGTAAGAGAAATGGCCTCTACCCATCTCATGAAATAGTCGATCGAAGTAAGAATGTACATGTGGATTTTTGAAGAACTAGGAGTAATTTATCCTATGATATCCAACCCCCACTACTCAAAAGCCCTGGAGACAGTCATAGGCTGAAGTGGAATTTCTTCCCTTTTCTCCTTTCCTACACTTATTTGGCAAGTCTTATAGTTCCTAGCATGAGTATGAGAATCTTTGAACAAGGTGGGCCAGTAATAGCCTGCTCTCAGAATCTTATGGGTGGTAGTGTTCCCTGAAAAGTGTCCTCCGACGGGGCCATCATGGATTTCCTTCAGCACCTTGTCCGTATCTTCTCATTCGAGACATATCAATAGTGCCCCATCATAATTGATCTGGAAGAGAACCAAATTTATAAGGCGATATTGTGCAGATTTCAATCTCAGGGCTCTCCTTTCCCTAGGGTTGAGTTTCTTGGGACAAGCTTTGTGATGTAAAAGATAACATAAATACTTGTACCAAGAGTCTTGTATTGGGGAGATGTATGCTACTTCATTGCACCATAGCATCATTTCATTTTCCCACCCGGGATCTTCATTTGCTTGATCCTGCGCTTCAGCTGCAAGCTTGCACAAACCTTGTCCTCTTACTAGCTTGGCAGGTTTTATATCTAGGTCAAATTCTTGGACTACTACCATCCAATTCCCCCTTCTTTCCCCCATCTCTTGTTCGGTAAATAGGGATCGGACCGCAGGGTGTGGCACAATCACCTTAGTGTGATTCTTGAGGATGTAGGACCTGAAATGTTTTACTGCCTTATAGACCGCGTAGGCCTATTTGTTTATGGTGGGATAATTAAGCTCAGATCCTTGAATATTAGTACTCATAAAGGACACTGGGGCTTCATTGTTGTCATCATCCTTCTGGGTTAAAACCGCCGCTAGCGATTGGTCGGAGGCGAAAGTGTAAAGGAAAAAATATATGTTAAAATCGAGACTTCGCAACACCGAAGCCCGGGATATGGCGGCTTTGATATCGTTAAAATACTTTTTTCGCTCATCATCCCACTTAAATTCAACATCTTTGTGAATCATCTTTTGTAAATGTTTGATAATTTTGACGAAATCGGGAATGAATTTCCTCACAAAATTGATTTACCCGAAGAAGGACTACATAGATTTCTTGTTATGGGGTAGAGGGAGTTGGGATATGACCTTAATCCTTTCTGGATCTATGTCAATCCATGCTCGGTATATAATATGACCTAACAAATTACCTTCCTCGACATCGAAAATAGTTTTCTTAGGATTTAACGCTATATCATACTTCGTGCATCTCTCAAAAATATGGGTTAGTTGTTGGATGTGATCTTCCCTATTTTTCAAATATACTATTACATCATCTAGATATACCACCACACATGTATTGATAAGTCCCCAACAATCCACGTCCATGGATCTTTGGAAGGTTTCTCTTGCATTGATTAACCCAAAAGGCATGCGTTTATAAGCGAAGGTTCCCCATTTGGTTCGGAAGGTGGTTTTCAAACGGTCTTCCTTTGAAACCAACACTTGGTTGTAGCCTGAGAAATCGTCTAGTAGGGAAAAAATCTCTGAGCCCGACACAGTCTGTAAGAGTTGCTCTATTGGCGGGACCGAATAATTGTCCTTCTCTGACGCTCTATTAAGGTTCCAAAAATATATGCATAGTCGGATCTCGCCCGAATGTTTCCTCACTGGAACGATATTTTCCACCCAGGCAGAATGTCTAACCTAAAAAATTATCCTTGCATCTAGAAGCTTCCTTAATTATTGATACATAAGAGGCTCTAGGGATGGGTGATACTTGTAGAACTTTTGCTGGAAAGGTTTCATTTTAGGTTCCAACGGGATGATGTGTTTAATAATGTGGGTATCGTACACTTTCAAATCCATGTAGGACCATGCGAAAACATCCTAGTATTGTCTGGATAATTTGAGGTAGGCTTTCCTCTCTTCCTTAGACATGGTTTTGCCAAGATTAACATTCTTCAGGTTGTTTAGAGTCCCAAGATTCACAATTTCATGGAGGGGGCAAGAGCTACCAGTCTTCACATTTATGGGTCCTTTAAAAAGATCCTTTAGATCAAACAGACTCTCTAGATTAGCTATCCCCTTTGGGATTGTGAGAGCCTTCAGTTTTTCGATATCTTGTCCTACTTGAGGATCAATCTCAGTTGATTTCTCCTGGAACTCTTCATCATCTATTGCTAGATCTTTGAAATTGTCTTGGTTTGTCAAAAAAATTATGATTTTCTCATCACCTTCAAAAAATTTCCAATTACAAATGTTGTTAGGCACCAAAAATTTGTAGAGAAGATCTACAATGAATCGGGAGGCTTCATAATATTCTAATGATGACATTCAGGAAGCGATTGTGGCCAAGGAGTCAGCAATAATGTTCTTTGCTCTCGGGATCGTAGTAATATTGAAAGCGTCAAAGCACTCTATTAGCCTATGCACCTCCTGCTGGTAGTTCTTAAGATGAGGTGAATTACAATGAATAGTGTTCCTCACTTGTCTAACAATGATCTTAGAATCCCTGAAAACCTTCAATTCCTTGACACCCATATCTATGGATTTCTTTAATCCTTGTACTAGAGATTCATACTCGGCAGTGTTGTTGGTACATTTGAATTCTAGCATACAAGATAAGAAATAATGTTGTCCTTTGGGATTGATAAGGATGCACCCAACCCCTGAACCTTCTTGGGATGTGGATCCATCAAAGTAGAGGGTCCAAATATGTGAAATTTAATCACCCTTTCTTCGTTCTATACCGATTTCTTGCTTACCGATCTCTCATCCCGTAAGCTCAGTTGAAGGATTTTGGCAAAAGAGAGTGTTCTATATCGGTGTCGGTGGTTCCTCTTGAAAGATTATTTTGGATTTTTGGGTAAGAGGAACAATGGATAGTAGAGGATCAAAGTCCCTAAAGTGGGAATCACAGGAGTAATTGCCTAATACTGGGAAAACGGTAGATGCGGGTTCATTCAGGGTTTCTAGGTCGGTGATCGTATGCTTTAGATATATTTCTCTATCGATTTTGATCATGTTCTTGTATCCTTTTAGCGGTAACCAAAGGTGTTTCCAGTCCATACTAAAATATTCATTTATCTTCTCAGACCAGTCATGACTCAACAGTAGTCCATATGCCTCTGGGATATCTACTACAATGATGTCAATTATTTGCACAAAATGAGGATGCATCGCTATCCTAATCATTACATATTTGAGTTCTCCCATAACCTTGACTTGGGTTCTATCTAGTTGTCTGACATTCTTATCACTTTTCAGAGGGATAACACCCAATTTATTACAAACGACCAAGGGAATTACATTAAAGGATGCCTCAGAATCTACCAAACAATTGTGAAGATTCTTGTTAAAAAATTCAAACGTTAAAAGTAAAGGTGGTACAAAAGGCCTCTCCTTCCTACCTTCTGAGTAGGAATTTATGGTTGTCTTTCTTGCCAAATATGTTGAGGATAGATCCTTCTTCGAACCATTTCTTGTAGTCGGGTCTTCTACCAAGCTCAGAGATTTCAACGGAAAGTTTTTCTATTGAGGGATCCTACATATATCCATAATTGATATATTATCCTTCAGCCTTTTCAAATCTTCAACTACATTATAATCCAATTTGGGAAATTCCTTGGTATGGATGCTTATAGGATTTTTGCTGGGATAGAAAGGTATTTTCGGGCGATCAGGAGTTAACTTACTTTGCGAGGCCCGAGTGGCGTCGGTATTTTTTAAACCGGTTTGAACTTTACTACGCGTCTGTACTACCAAGACTTATGTGGGTTGTTCTTGAGACTCAAATAGATCATCCAAAGACACGATCATGTCGAGATCCCATATCAACATGGTTGTGTCTCACGGTGGGTCAACCTCTTCCTGATCAGCAATATTCATGGCTGAACTGCTTGACTGTTCGGTCATTGAGACTTCATCCAGAAAATGATTGGCCATTAAATTCATGGCATGGACCCATTGAGGGCATTCTCTTTCAGAGTGGTTCTCCTAGTGATAGGTGCAGAATGAATCATATGCAACATTCCCTAGGTCTATGTTTAGGTTGGTTGGGGGAGGTTCAATTGCTTTGAAAGGCCGGTTTCTTTTAAAGAAAGGCTTATAGGGATTTTGGCCTTGGTTTCCTTCCCCTGTGATTATTTTCATGTCTATACTTTCATTTGATAGTTTCTTGACCATGCGTTCTAGGTCTTCTATATCTCCATTACCATTTTCGAGATCTTGTTCAGCCGGTTTCCCCGACAGTCTAGTCAAAAGGAGTCCTCTCCTAGGAGGGATTTGGATTTATTTTCTCACCAGAGAGTCTAGGCGTTATTTACATCCTTTCATCTGGAATTATACCATCTTGGCCTCTTCAAAATTCTCTGCAAGGGTTTGCTTGGTGGCTCTTTTTACGAACATGGAAATAGAGGTTGGGAGTACGTTGGCATAAACCTCGATTTGTAACTCTTGAGTTGGTTTCACCGCGGGATGGAATTTGCTTAAGATGGTCATGAACCTTTGATTGAAATATTTGACCCTCTCTTTTGGGGTTAAGGTGGCTATGAAAAACTCAAACATCAAGGCTCCTGTAGTAGTCTCTTCCACAAACTTATCTAGAAAATCCTTTTGGAAGTTAGTCCAACTGGTTATAGATCCTACCGACAAATTAAAATACCACGTGGATGCTGAATTTTCAAATGTGTAGGGAAAATGTTTGAAGACTACGTCTTCATGTTGAACGTTCATAAGCCTGATCGCAAGTATGAATTTGATGATATGATCCTCGGGTAAACCTGGAGTTTTAGGGTCATACTTGGGAAGAATTTTTTCTGGGTGTCGGGGAAGATTGTGTACTCGTCTAGGGACAGCCATGACGTCTCCGACCAACCAAGGTTGGTTGTCTTGAAGTGGAAATTCTCTTTCCTCCTCTCGACCATTGTTCGCTTCCATATATTCAGAGTCGAAGTTAATCTCTTCTTCTTCTGAAAAGTTGTTAGGCTCATAGATGTCGACAACTAGCATCCCGGGTATTAGATCAAGAGGTTCTTGGATTTCGGTGATCACAAAATCTATTAAGTCTTTAACGGACTATACAAAAACTTCATCATGTGTGCTAACCACCGGTCTCCTTTGTTTTTTTCTCTAAGGGAGGATGGGATTTGAGGACAACGCATCGATTTGTCAGGCGTAGGCTCTGGTGATTCTCCTGAATTGATTCACTTCCTCATGAGGGAGGGCGTAAGGTATTTCAAGTTGAAAAGGTTATTCCTCAGACTTGGGTGAGTCACCCGCTTCAGGAGTACTCACTAAACATGGGTTGTCTGTTGGATGACTAGCCATGCATGTGGGTCACTATGAATCTATAGGCTATTAAAAATGCTATGTAACTTATGTGTTCAGCCATTCATTTTTAGGCCCTCCTTCTAGCGCCAATTTTGTTGATGGGTATTAAATACCTTAAGTCAAAAGAAGGAACCAAACCTACCACCGAGGCCCAATTAGACTCTGTAGCATTTGAGATGGAGTGGTTCTCTAGATCTTGTGTTCTAGCCAATTTATCGATGGGATTTATGTTTCCTTATAAAGGCTCTCCTTTCAGGTAGGACCGTTCTTTTTCTGTATTTTCTCTTGAGTGGGACTAGTTTGAGAGATGCAAGCCAACATAAGACAACTTGACAAGTAAAAGGATTGAGTTTCAACTACTAGGAAGAGGTTGATCTTGGGATAACTTGTTGCTCAAACATTCAGGCAGTGATTCTATGCCAAAGGGCCTAGTACTAATACATTAACCAAATGAACATCGAATTATTGTCTGAGAAAAAAATAATTAACAGAAAGAAAACACATATGTAATCAAGATAATGGTAATCAAAGTAATTCATCTACCATAACATTCATCACATAACAACACAATGATTTATCTTCATCATTAAGAAAAGAACATCAAAACATTGCACCAGATAACTTGCCAACAGAATCAATTGCTCTTACTCATTTACTGCATAATTCATGGAACGCGATAGGAAGTAATTCTTCTCCAAATCAAATCACATACATCTAATGAAAATAGCTTCCCTTTGGTCTAGAAGGACTTCTCAATTCACAACAGTCTCAAAATAATTATCAACAACCAAAAAATGAATAGTTCTTACAACAACCGTCGACCTCTGACTAACCTGTCGATGTATTTATTTATAATATAAAATTCAACTGAAATTAATGGCTAAGTATAGTTTGAACCAAACAAAAATTGCCACATGGCATGGTCATCCAACAGTTTCTTTAATAGTCTATACGGGATAGTTCTTAAAAAGGATGACTCCTTTCATATTCAGACCAACTAATAAAAAGTTCTTCACAAGTTTGAGCCGATGGGAATTTGTGTTGTTCCATTGGAGCTGCATATACTCCTCTTATATCCACTACATGTGTTCGGTAATTTTCCAAACTGACATTTAGTTGTTGCAACAAGGTCCGAGCTCTAATCGGGCATTCCGCAAATTGTTGCACTTGTCCTGGCTTTACATCGGCTATCCTTCCACATTCTTCGGTCGATATCAAGTTTCGTTTGGTATTTATCTCGAACATGTCGCTTGAGTTGATAAACTGATCAGGAGCACCACTCTTGGAGAACCCAGAATCCTTCATTGCACCGATGATTCAGCTTCAACGTTCTTTTTGAGTCTTTCATCGAGGCCACAGGATAAAATTCGTTCAGTTAATTGGGGAGTATTCTTTCCTGCAATAAAGATAGAAGAAGTTTAGTGATTTGAGCAACTTATGATAAGACATAAATAAATTGAAAAGACTAATACATACCTGTGTATCCCACTAGTCTCAGTCATTTAATACTTACTTGATCTCAGTGACTCCTTAGAATGACCTGTGATGACCTGGCCGAAGCCGCTGCTCCTTTTAGTTAAGATGAATTATGTCAGCGCATCATGGAGTGGAAAATCAAGTACAGCATCCATGATTGTTTTAAATCGTCATAGTAATTATTTGACCTTTGGTTCCAAAAAAGAGATGTTGAAGGTGAGCGTGTGTGTGAATACTCCCCAAAAGGTTGGACACCATAAAAGGAAATTCGTTAAATGCCTCCAGAATCTGTATTATCGAGCGTGTAAAACATCATTCGTTAAATAATGGAGGTCTAGAGAAATATCGGAAGGATCGTACCAGACGTTCTCTGTAACTTCAATCGGTGGCATTTACATGTTCTGGATTGCATCCATCAAACAACTATGGTGCGTCGAGTCTTTAAACACCATATCGTGACACGCGAGTGTCACACTGGCATGATATGTTTCTCTCCTTTGTTTTTATACAAATTCTGGGAGTTTTATGGTAAATATTACGCTTATGTCGAGCTTATACTCTCTGGAATTTCGGTCTGGCAAATTCATCTTGGTGAAGTTATGAGTAGATGTCCTCCATCACCTACAGACGACCAAGTCTCTATACTACTGTGTAATGGGATCTCCTCCAAACATGGGACGATTTTCATGGGGTAATCGTAATGCCAGGTCTGAGCCCCAGCGTGCTTGGGATTCTTTTTGGTCATCTTCCCATGTCCTTGAAAGCCCAATAAGAGGTGCATGTTTTGGCTCAGAGATGGTGTCGATGTTCTCAATGGAGATTGAATTTGAAAAGGGCTCATCTGAGAAAGGTATGCTAGTAAACACGCGTTCTCAGTTGTTGAAACCACGGAGAAAAGGGAGGCCTAAAAGGATATGGCCAAAGGGGAGGAAACCCGCCTTTCGGTTGAGCTGAGCGCATGTCTAGCTGTTGCGGAGTGTGTGAGGCTTCCTCACTTATCGAAGGTAGTTGGGATTATCGACAAAGGAGACGGGAGATGAAAGGGAAGGGGAAAATCATTGGGTTCTTCTGTCAAGAGTCCCTCTCAATAGTTAGAGCGGGCTAAACTTGCGATAGCACTACTCTACCAAGAAAATAGAGAGCTATGACATCATTTGGTGGAGAAATACCAAGAGATATCGTCGTCGCAGGGTTGCAGAGGAAACACGATTTGGCTTTAGAGACGGCTTCGGGAAGCCCAGGATACAATTGTGTATATGCGCAAGGCATAACATGCGATGGAGGAAACAAACACAGTGCCAAGCACCAATAGTGACCTGGGGAAAGGTTCGTGTGTGGGAAAGGAATAATGGGTGATCCTGCGCCTTACATTCTCCTGGGTGTCGCTCTGGAAAAAATTTCCTTTTTTGTTCTTTTGTTGTAAAGGTTTTCTTGGTTTTACTACTACCGGGTCATTTGGTCACGGTGTGGCTTAGTTTTATGTGATCCAAACTTGGCGGGAGCCCTTAATACTAAATATCAGAAGTATTTTGAATGTATTAATCTTTCTTATAGGCAATTAATATGTGTTTTCTTATCACAAATTATTATTTTTCACACATTATTAGATCTTGCAATCATTATTGTTGTACTGTGGTTTTGTTGATAAGTTTATTTTTGTGAGATTTCCGATATCGATTGATGCTTACGTGACGTTATCAACCCTGGATCATTAAAAATAATTACTTCTAAAAGGAATTCATTGGTAGGTAAGTATCTTACTTGGGACTTCGCTCATGTCAACGTATCGGGGGTTGAAGGTTGATGGTGTCACTCTTCCCTTTGCACAACACTTACTATTACGTCTTTCTGCTGAAACCGAATGAATCAACCTTTGGAAAAATATTTCCTGGGACTGTTGGTAAGAAAGAAACACTTTCATCAGCCGACACCGATGAAGGTTGGTACTCGGCTACTTTGACTTTCCAAATGATTTTCACCACCTTTATCTTTTTCCTATGCCGAATTTCTCAAGTGAGTCGGGGGAAAATCCTGGGTCGTCGATACATTGAGAAATAATTAATTCTCTTTCAGAGTTAAGAAGGTTCTTTGTTGTACACAAGAAAACTTTTAATCGATTCAATCATGAAACATATGAGATAAGCGAAGGCGCGAGTTTCATACTGAAGTGATAACATTCCAAGCCGAAGATCGAGTGGTACCCCAAAAAGTAAATGGTGGAAGACTTTTTTAGGGTGTGTTGAGTACTCAACATCTTGTTCTCATTCTTGTTGAAACCATGGGAGTGATTTGATTCCCCCTATTGTTGTGATTATGTTCTCACCGCAAAACATTTTCCAATCTATAGTAAATCGAGTGGAATTAACCAATAAAAAATTTAAATGCATGAGTAACCAATTAAGTGCTTAGGGGAGCTAAGTTTGACCCAAAAAAACATTCAAATACCCAGGTAAAAAATTAAGTTCCCAGGGGATCTAAGTTCGACCGAACAAAGGAATTAGATTACCAACAACAATGGAACTCAACCCAAGACTCAGGAATTTTCCCCAACACTCAAATGGATGCCCAATAAAGGTCAAATTGGCCCGAAGATCAAAAATCTGGTGCAAGGCATGGATAAATATCCCAACAAATATTGAATATGACCAACAAAAGAAAATTGTCTGTGGGAACTTCAATACAACAACCAAATAATAGAATTTTCCTCGGAGAGAGAGAACAATTCCCAAGGAGAAAAATTGATTTAATAAGTTTTATAACAACTATGTAATGAGGCTCGTGGATTTTTCTTCGTCCAGTTTGATCAATGGTGTAGGAAAGATAATTATTGGATTTGGTAGCCACCCTCACCAATGTGTTCCATAATACCTCACACAGAGTAAAGGAAACATGTATCAAACAACTCCTCAACCTCTCAATAATTGTAATCAAGATATAGTGTATTCATTAAAAAAATAACAAGCAAGTTGCAATTTAACATAATAGATAATTAAACCATACTCAGCACACAGAGGAAATAACTCAATGAGACAATATTTTTACCTTGAAACCCAATTGGGAAAACTAGTCAAATGGTGCTTTGTATATTATTCTTCTACAATTCTACCAACTTTTACAATTCTCTCCTCCTCCTTGGAAAAATCCCTTTGAGTATGAGCGAGATCAAAGAAATAGAGAGAACTAGGGGTAAGGGAAGGCCAACAACCATGGTTCTTCACTTCCCATTCCTTATCCTTTTCATTTTAATTATTTTCTTTAAATTTTTAGTTAAGTCATTATTTGGCTTATTCCATGACTTGCATTGTTTTACATGGCTTACACAATGCATTTATTGTCAATTTTTTTTGTAGGTACTAAGTCTTATCCATTCTTCAGTATGGATTTATTTTGGATGAGGTGTTCTAGGTAAAATAGTCATATATTATTCATAAAGAATCCAAATTAGGTGACACTAGTTGCATTTGAAAGAGGCAAATCTATAGTATTTATGTTACAATTTTTAGAATCAAGTATTCAATATTGGACACGTGGCATTCTGTACAATTTCTCTCTCTAGAAAAGTCCAAAAATTAGTAAGGTTTTGGAAAGTTACCATAACTTTCACTTTTCACATCAAATTTTGGTTTGACCTATGGAATTGCAAAGAATACATATCAGAGTACTGCAGGACAAAATTTCAAACTTACAAGGGCCGAAATTTCTAAAATACATCAAAAAGAAGGTCGGCCAGAAGGACAAACTCCAAATTAGAGTTTCAAAGATTAAAACTATCATAAATTTTGATTGGGATGTCTTCTTGAGTTGATTCAAAATCCATCGGAAAGAGAAAACATAGAATATTATATTGGAACAAGGATTATAACTATTTGAGATCTTTATCCTTGATATATTGAGGTTGGAATTTGATGATTTTGGTTAGACCTTACTTAAGAATCAATGGAAATACCTATATTTACAGGAAATAAAGATAAATATGAAATCAATCCAATGGAATGGTTGATGTTGGTAAAGGAATTTGATAGGAATCCGTTCACAGGAAGAAGTTTTTTTTTTGGTGAAGCTCATGAGTGGTGGATGTGTATTGATTTTGATATTAGATGGAAGATCACATCCAAAGAATTTGAAGAACTCTTCTCAAATAAATGGATTAGGGATACAAAAATGGAGGCATTGTATAAAATTCAAGAGATAAAAGAAGCAAAAGAATATATCAACAATAAGGGTGATGAGCTATCTAAGATACAAAACGTTAATGAATCACTTGTTAAATAAGTTAAAAAATTAAAACGGGGAATGCGTAGTAAAGGGAAGTGGGAAAAGGATGAGTCAAGGAAAGAATTGAAAAATAAAGATGAAGAAATATGTAGATTATGAAACCATAATAAAAAAATATTGTATGAGGTTAAGAGATTGAAAGAAGAAAAGAAACATGGTCAAAATCATGAAAAACCAAGGATCTTGGATGAAGAGACTACGAAAATAATTGAAGAGGATATTTACAAGAAGGTTGAGGAATCCCTAAATACCGATGAGGTAAAATTAGAAATGAAATCCATAATTGAAGAAGGACGTTAGAATTTGATAAATGAGGTCACATTGCAACTTCAAAAGGAGAAAGAAGATAAGATTCAATAATATCACCATAATATAATTGAAGAAGTTGAACTCCATATGGATGATGTACATGCCAAATATGATGGTATTGTATCCAAGGATAGAGTAATCAAATACCAAGAAAAGACGATAGAGGATGTCATTTTCTCTAAAAATAAGATATATGAAATGCATGTGTAGAGTGAAGGAAAATAGTCAAATTTGAAACCATATCGATACCCTCATTAACAAGAAAGATTTCAAGGAAAACGAGAAGTTTGATATGAAAATTTTCAAGGAATAAGAAGGAATACTTATCAATATTCATGGAACAATGAATCAAAAAACATTATTCAAAAAGATATTATCATAGACCAACATCTACTACAAATTGGGGAAGCTTCGAAAATAATACATGGAATCAAGGGAAAGAAAATTATGCAACAACTAGCCACCAAGGATTATGACCGAAAATAATTGATTTTGGATGGATGGATCATCATCTATGGAAAGAAGAAAGAAAGAACATAAGAAAATATTATTACTTGGCTTCATCACATGTGAATCATTTAATTGCAAAGCTTTGAAGACAAAGCGTTTTGAAGGAGGGTCCTATGTTATGACCCAAGGGGGGCATATATAAGGTTAAATGTATATGATATGACCCCAAGGGGGGAATATATGGGGCTAAATGTA
>JZKD02S0797697.1:711198-726082 GCA_000966675.3 Picea glauca
ATATATATATATATAATAGGATCAACCTAATAGTAAAGTGTCCTCATAAGTAGGTGTGAATAGGTATATATAGAGATCATGTATTCATTCTTGAGGAGATGTGAATTTTGATGTATGAATGTAATTGGGCATTTGGAGGAGGTTATCCTATTATTTAAAGAGTTATTGTATAACTTATTTATATTGTATTTTTTCTCCACACTCACATTGTTATAAATGGTGTGTACTTATGTTCTGTTATGATATTTTAATAATTTGGTTCATAAAAAAAAACAAGAGTCTAGTTGACCACCTGAAAGTTGAGTTGACTAAATTAAGTTTGGTTAACCAAAATAGGAGTCCATTCGACCACCCAAAATTTGGGTCAAGCAAATGAGTTATGACCGACCAAAATGGGTTTTTAGTCTGTGACTCGGAATTTGAGTCGACTAAATGAAGAAATCTATTTAGACCGAGGGGTAGTTGATTCGTTTGCAAGTGAATTTGACCAAATGTCGATGGAGTAAGATAACCTGACAAAATGAGGTGACCAATGGTAAAAAAAATATTTAGGGTGGATTTGATCTTCAAAAAAAAAAAAAAACATCTAGGGGGTGATTTTGGTAACCCGCAATAGATAAAAAAACATCTTACATGTGAATGGGGTAACTAACAATAGATAAAAAAGGATTGGGGGTGAATTTGGTAGCTGGAAAAGAAGAAAAAAATGGATATGGCCTATGTATGACTTGTAGAAAAAGGAAAACGCCCGAACAATGTTAAGAATGTGAATCATAAGATATGGACAAAGTGTGGACACCAGTTAGCAGTGAAATCGACTCCATGAGTGAGAGAAAATCCCCAACGACTATTAAAATGAAATTAGAAACCCCCGAGTAAATAGAAATGGTTTGGGAAGGAGGGTCGTCGATTTACAACTTCAAAATGGTCATGTGGCCATGCTTAAAGAGAAGTTGGTGTGGTTTATTGGCTCATGGGAACCATATCCATGTAAAATGATCTCAAATAATAATTGGCACATATTTATCTTTGCTAAACAATATACATACAACTATTAAATTACAGTGCACACCAATTACCATTCATAGACAATGCATCCACATACAATAATCACACATAAACTCATAATTTACCCTAGAAACCCAAATAGGAAAACCAACATTCTTGTTGGCTTTGGCCAGGGTCTTTATTATTCAACAATGGGAAAGTTACAGGATCTCTAGTTCATTTTTATGCTCCTTAGTGACATTTGGGTAGCGTCTTCACATCATTCACATCCAAATAATCCCTCTCTCATTGTGGGGAAACGTGATATAGGAGACTGAGTCAATTTGGAGGATAGTTGGAAGTTCATGCATCCTCAATGCTTCAACTTCTCTCTAGTATGCTTCTCCTCATTCTCTTTTTTTTTTGTCTTTTCTCCTAAGTGAAAAGGGTCTCATGAAAGTCTCCTATTTTCTTAATACATTATTTCTTTATGTATATTAATATGTCTCTCGACTTTACATATCATAGGTTTGACTTTAGACTACATTACATAGAAGGGTATACATCAATCGTGATGGCATGGGGCCCTTCGTGCCAATACGTTGATCTCCTTCATCATCCATATCCTTAAATTTTTCTCGCGTTGATCATCATAGAGTGTGTGTTGATAGCTATTTTTTCTTGTTGGATCTGATTTGGATCACACTTCCCCATTGGGAGGATTTTGGTCCCACAAAGATTCCATGTATTGGCCATGATATCACTAGAGGAAAGAGTGATGAAACTATAGAGAGGGTTCATTATGTCAAAATGACCCCAAATTCTCTATGTTGAAATAATAAGCCTCATCCTGATCCCAAGGAAAAAGAAGTTAATGAGATAAGGACTGGTGGTTGAAAAACCAACTACCCCAATGAATGGAAACATGGAGGGGTCTGGCTGAGGAGACAAAAAAATTGCCATCCCAAAGTACCATAGAACATAATTTCATGCAGGCCCAGATTGACCCGATTTCCTTTTAACAGAAGGAATGAGACAGGTCCAGAACCTCCCTAGGGAAAAAGGATAGGGTATGAAAAAGAAGGGAGTATAGACCATTCATAAAGAAGATAACGCGTGAGGCTCTCCATCTCAAAGGAATAACAAAAATATTAATAATTTTTGGTTACTAGAGAGAATAAGAGAAATCATCTTTGAGAGTTTGTAGAAAACATGACCTGAGCAGAAGGTCGCGAGCTTGATGCTAAGGGAGAATTTGATAAACCTCGCAGAGGCTGAGACAGAGAAAGGATCTCTAAGAAATTTCAAAATTTCTTGAGTGATATCATGGTTTGGCACAAGGGTGGTGAGAGTGATAAGAGTGAATGCCTCTGAGCCTATATTTGGGTGGAAAGGTGAACACCCGGAGTCAGTTGGTCGATGTTCGACTATAACATATAAGTATTTTATATACCATGTGTACTAGAATTGAAATGAGTGGTTGGATTTATGTGTCTATGACTAAAATTTTCATTTCTTTATTAATATTAGTAATTCTTGTCATTTCTCTATGAACCCCACATTTGAATGTTTTTTTTTCCCTCTGCTTAGCAGCAAGAGGAACATTAGGCCCAGGTCTTCAAATGAAATTAGGAATAATACTAGGGTATCTATAGTGGTTGGAAAATCCTCAAGGTGTTTTCCCAAAAATCAAGTTTATGGTTCTAGAGTCTGGACAAACTCCAAGGGACTATTAAAGTCATGTTGATCCCTCAAAGACAACTTTCCCTGTTACAGAAATTGAGTTATGTGAATGGAAGGCACTTCCTTCAAACTAGTCATTTAAGAGACCACGGGCTCATGCCTGTTATAACCCTAAATTGAACCACAGATGCTTACCTGGCATTAGGCCAACTCATATCCCTTCATTGCCAAAACATCTGTCGAACAACTCTTTTGAAATCCTCTTGTGTCAAGGCCCACGCGCCCTAACCCATTACTGCACGCATGTGCATGCTGGCTGGATCACCACAGCCCACGTGTACCTAACAAAGCACGAAAAAAGGAAAGTTTCTGACAGAACAAAAAGCTATGGGTCAGTTAATTGAAACTCCCAGCCATGCATGGCCGAGAGTTCATCCAAAACCCTAGCTCCTTCTAGCCTATAAAAGAAGGGGTAGGGGTACCATTTGGAGAAGGAAAAAATATAGCAAAGAAACTCTGCCCATTTGTGTAATCCATTGTCCAAACCCTTTAGCCTTCCCTCGTGCCAAAGGAGATTTAACGCAAAGCAGTTGGAGGACAAACGAAGAGGAGCCCAGGATCATGATCAAGGAGTGGTGGCCGGTCTCGACTTTGATTGTAAGTTGATTCATTTTTCAAATAATAAAAGAATACTTTTCCCATTCCAATGCATGAGTTATCTATGGTTTGGTTAATTTATGCTTAATTTCTAACCCTCAAGTAGAGAAGTAGCATGCATGCATAGTTGTTTGTTTTGATTGCAGGTCATCTTTGGAAGGAGCAGCGCAAGCAAGTGGTCAAAGAACAATAGAGGATCGACATCGAACGCCGGTAACAGGGTTAGTAGTTCCTTTCCATGCATGTATTGTGAAAGAAGGGTTTAAGTTTTGGGTGGTAGGTTAAAAAGTAATTTCTTTACGGTCAAAATCTGCATGCAAGTCTGACCCTAGTTTGCTAGTCCGTAGGGTATTTTTCCCAACAACAGAATTGGCGACCATACTGAGGATAATACTCTTTAGGGTTTCTGGATTTCTTTAAAGTTTTTGGGTAGTTGAAAGAATAGGTGTTTTTTTTTTCTTTGCCTATATTTTTCTATTAGGTCTGAGCTAGCAGGGAGCCTAGTCCTTCATACCAGTTTTCCCTGACTTTTGCTTGACGGTGGTTGTCGAGACACACAGAGGTACACGCGGCCTGCATAAGGCCTTAACGCATGTACCTGTTCCCTATCCTCTTACAGCCCACGTGTGAACGCTAGCTGTAGGGATAACAGTAGCGTGTAGGAGTTCAGAGACCTTTAGAGGCAATCCACCTCTTCCCTGTCAGAATTATACATTCTCAGGGGGTTTTCTGGAATCCTGTCTGAGTCTTGCTAGTTCACAGTCCTATTTCAGATTTCTTTTTTTGCTTTGTTATTCCTTGCATTATTTTTTTTTTCTTTTCTGTTAGAAAAAATCATCCAAGCCTTCAAGGGACCCTGTTTATCAATACCAGAGGCCTCTTCCTAAGCTGGACTGCCTGTTTTCATTTTTATATTAGAATTATACATACATGCAGCCTGTACAAGGTCAGCCCGCGTGTACACGCTTCCTGTTTCAGCTCAGTGCGTGTTTGCACGCGTGCTGTTTTAGTGACAGTAGCGTGCTTGACAGGCTACTTTTTAATCAGGGTGGGGCACTCATCCCCTCCTTTGATGAGAAGTATTCCTCTCCTTTGATGAGAATTATTCCTCTCAGGTGTTTGATTCTAGGGTTGAACAGTCAGTAGGTTAGGGCCTCTTACCCTTAGCCTGTTTTTTCTCAGTTGATAGTTGACAGAAAATATAAAAAGAAAAATTTGTTTTATGGTTTTTAGACAAGCGTAAGAGTCTTTGTTTTCTTGATTTCCATTGTGTGTCTTTACTCCGATTCTTTGCGATCTGTGCTTTAAGCCAAAAAAAAAATTCCTTGGTTTTGTGCTTGTCGGTAATTTCCCTTTGTTGCTTTATTTGCACTTAAATAAAAAATAAAAAAAATCTCTTTTCATTTTCTTCTTTGTTTGAAGAGTGTGTTTCTGCATCATTATCTAGGAAGAAGTCTTTTGTTTTGTAAGTTTTTGTAGTTCATTTAGAGCATAAGTAGCTCGTAGTCGAGATAAATTTCTTTATGATTGATGCATAAAATCTTAGAAAAATTGAAAAGGAAAAGAAATCTTTCTTTGTGAAAAGTTGTTGAGATTTTGCATTTAGTACAAGTCTTTTGTTTCCAGTTTTTTTAATTCATTTTTTCTTTCATATTTACACATCATCAGTTTCACCTTCATACCCCGTGACGTAAGAAAACCCATAAAATCAACTCTAATTTAAAATCTATTAGACTTTTTTTTTGTAGGGTTCACAAACTAGTTCAGGACTAGGGCCTTGGATTAGGTTGGAGAGGAAACTCTCCAAGTCCATTCAAAACCAAACATTGGAGTCTGCGATAGGGAGTGTCTAAGTCCAGTTTCATGGAAGTTATCTGGGACCCCCCTCTAACACAGGGGATAAACACGAGGTCGCGTGCGGAAAGGTAGCGGAGATACCCCCTCCAAAGTCAGACCAATCATAGTGGAGAACACATATCGAGGGCTTGTTTTGGGATTCCATCGTTTGCATTTGCCATGGGGCTTTGTGGGTCTCGAATCCATTCGAGGTCCTCATTTGTCTTCTAGACCATTTTCTCTCGATACCCTTGATAGGTTTTGGGCTTGATACCCTGCTCATTGTGGTCTACCCAACTTTCGACTGTACCCGCCTGGTGACTGTTCGCGTGCTGGCAACCTAGTTGCCAATAATTTTAGGGACATACATAGGTGACTGCGGGGGTATACCATGGTACATAGGATAGAAATCGGGCCATGCTTTACAGAGTATACCCGGAGGGTGCTTCCGTGTTCAAGTTGCACTTGCACCGGTAAGTTTCTCTAGTGTTGGTTGTTGTAACTGTTCTTCCAAATAGTTTAGTGATTGCTTGTCTTATCTCTTAGGGGATTCTTTTTTAGTGTGTGTTACTGTTTGAACCTATAGAATACCTTAGCGTGTCTTGGATCTTCTCACACAATGGAGGATCCCGAGCTCCGCCGGTCACGAAGGCTTCTGGGCCTACCGCCGGTTATACTGGAGCCACCCCCGCCACCATTAAGGTGGAAGCTAGACCAACAAGGGTCTTTCGAAGCGATCGGGTTACAAACCATTGTGCCTGAACAACTCCTGGAGGAATAAACTGCCAATATTGGCTTGGTTGAAACCCCGACCACTAATACTTGGCCATAGGTTATTGTACCAATCCAATTTTACGAACGCATGTTAGTGCCTCACATAGCTATGGAAACAAACACTGTTACTTCTTCTGGGAATTCTTCCATTCCCACCACAGTTGCTACCACAGGAGAATCATTTCCTAACTTACCATCATCGGTCTGATCCACCATGGTCTCGGCTGTAACTACATCACATAGTGGACCGACCCCATCTATGGTAGCGGCCACAACCCCCTTCACACCTAGTGCGACAGGCCCTCCATTCTCATACAGTATGCCTAGTTCAGGTACAAGTCCTGCACTCACTTACTCCACTTTACAGACTTTGGGTCTGGGGGCAGGGAGCTCCAACACTCCTCTGTAAGGTCAACTTGGGGGCACTCTTGTCCCTTTTAACACTTTTCCTTACATCGGAGGTCATATTCCTCCTTCGTCCCCTTCGCTTGGTGGTCCGCATCAACAATCCGCCGAGCAACCTGCACACACTAGTTTATTTGGAGCCGGGAGTCAAGGAACATCTGTGCACAGTATGCCAGTAGGTTCATCACCATTTGTTTGGAACAAGAAGTTTGGTAACAACACTTTCACATCCACCTCTTTCCCGTCTGGGGGCAATCCCATTTTTGGACAGTCTACTCCGGTGCAGGGTACTATTCCTGCGCCGAGGGCATATATAGCAGGACCTTGGAACTTAGGACAAGGATCCATTCCCTCCTCTGGAATTTCATTCTGGGGTAATTCTTTCCACAGTCAATGGAACCCTGGACAGACTACTATGCCTCTCCCATCAAGACCGGCATGGGGTAATCCTTCCCAAAGTACTTCGAACAGGATGCATGCCCAACATCCTATGTCCTTTATGGGAAATCAAAAAATGATGTCTCCACATATGAAAAATCCTTATGCTGGTCAGGGCCATGGTTTCTACCAGAATCCAGGCCAGCAACCAAACTTTTCCTGGCAACCTGGTTCCAGTCAAACTCTAGGACCCTTTTTCCCAGGTTATCAGTAGCAACCCAAACTACCATTCCTAGTGACGTTACACTTGCCAGATTTGGAAAGGTTGTTAAATGATCCTATTTGTCATGATCCACGTTGGCCTCCTATGCCAACGAAGTTGCCTTTGGACATTCCAAAGTTCGAGACCAAGCCTAACGAAGATCCAGGTGATCATGTGACTACCTTCCATCTTTGGTGTTCATCTAACTCATTGAAAGATGAATCTGTAGAGTTGCGATTGTTTCAACGCACTCTTATTAGGAGTGTTGCGAAATGGTACATCGAGCTCGATCGCTCAAGATACTCTTCTTTTGGCGAATTGGCGATGGCCTTCCTTAACCATTTCTAGTTACCTGTGAGATACGATGTTGGCACAGAGCTGCTCGCCAATTTCGAATAGACAACAACGGACCATATCTCTGATCATATCCGAGAATGGAGATGCTGGAAGAGTCTAATCAAAGTACCCGTCCCACCAGAATTCCTTCTTGAGTGGTTCCTTAAGTCTTTGGTCCCACAGTTATCCAAAGACATCGCAACTTCTGGAGTTTTCTCTGAAGAAGATGCCATCATGAGGGCTCAATAGTTTGAGCTCATCTATTCTCAGTCTGGTTTATTATACAACATCCTGCCGGATGCACCATGATCAATACTAAATAAAACTAGAGAGAGAGTTGGACCACATGCCGATGGTATTGTTGGTTCAGCACAAACCAAGTCCACTGAGTAGTTGACAAAACAATTGCAACAGTTATCTATACAACACTCAGTGGCCAACCAGACTACTTTATTGGCTGCTCCTCCTACCCAAACGTCGGAAGTACACTCCATACAGTCGACTAACCCCAAGGCCGCCCAATAGCCTGAAGGGAAGAAAAAACAACGAAAGAAAGGTAAGGGGGATAAAAAACCCACTGATAATGCTGGCAAGGACACCACGGAAAAATGTAAGGCAAGGTATATGTGCAACTTGTGTGCAGAAGACCACCCGACCCATCTTTGTCCTCGACTTGTAGAGGCCCAAAAGTTTGTCACACAACAACAACAAGCAGTGTTGACTAATCCCTTTCAACATGGGAAAAATTTAACTCAAGCCTCTACAAGTGTTGAAGGGGGTAGCCAAAAAACCTGCCCTCCTCCAAACAATCCCTCATCCGCGAACGTATATATGGTTAGGGGTGCTGCTTTCATAATGACTAGAGCTCACGACTATAGTAAACCAAGCGCTTCTGAGAAGGGTAAAGAAGCTAAGCTCCCATCTCTTCCTCCACAGATCGATAAGACGTTGGGAGAAACAATGACACACATTCTAAAGGATGCATTTAAGAAAGCTTCTTACAACCCAAACGCAAGGGCCTCCCAAAGTTACTCTGTGGTGGAGGGTTTATCACAAACCCCTTGTGTGATGTCTGGTTTGGAGGTCCTCCAAAGTTTCCCTGCTCAGAGGAAAGCCTTGTTAACTGCTTTGGGCTCTACTGAGACTTGTAATCTGGGTACCATCATGTTAGATACAACCGACTTAACACCTCGTTTGCCTTACCACGTAGCATTTCAGGTAGTAGTGGCTCATCCCACGAAAATTTTTACACAGAATATCTTCCGCACGATGGTTGACAAGGGTGCCTCGACATGCGTTATGTCATTAGCATGTTGGAAGTCCATTGGCCAGCCCTCTTTGTCTCCATCACCTACTCTCCTTGCTGCTTTCGATGGTGATTCTTTCCGACCACATGGAATCGTTCCTTCTTTCCCTCTGCAGTTAGGAGGGAAGACCGTGTGTGTCGAAGTAGAGGTAGTCGATGCTCCCCTCGACTATAATCTCTTGTTAGGACAGAGTTGGACTTATGTTATGCAAGCTGTGGTTGCTACAGTTTTTCGAGTCTTGTTGTTTCCACACGACGGTCGGATAGTGACCATCGATCAATTGTCCTTCTCTAGACCTGAACCAACTTTGGGGGCATCCACGGTCCCCATGATTCATAATCCTCAACCAGGTGTTGTTAACGTAGGAGTTGGTTTATGCTCATCCTTGATGGGTACCTTCGATTACCCACCTCCTCACGATGACGTCAAATTTATATCTAATCACCATAAGGTTGAGATTTTGCAAGTTTCGTCTTTCCGCACAACTTACTTTGAGGATCCTTGGATTCTTCCTTCCCCATCAGCCACAATGGATGAGATAGGGAACTCAGGCATGTCCATGCCCTTGTCGGTCACT
The DNA here is from genome assembly GCA_000966675.3 of Picea glauca. Taxonomy (NCBI): domain Eukaryota; kingdom Viridiplantae; phylum Streptophyta; class Pinopsida; order Pinales; family Pinaceae; genus Picea; species Picea glauca. Next base: position 720,401 of record JZKD02S0797697.1, read on the forward strand.
GAAGTAGCGTACTCTTTAGACCAGCAAGCTTCAGCTAACCCTGATCCGACTCCCGCACAAGAGTTAGATCCACTTCTAGAGCCTATTTGGGCTCAGGGTTCTCTTGCTAACCTCGATTTGTTAGACTTAGTCTTTCCTTCTGACGAAGAAGTAATCGAAGCAATGACTAGTCTGGAAAAAACTTGGGAAGATCTTCATCACAGATCATATTTCCTCCCAAAGTTAAGCCGAATCAAAGCAGGAGAATTCACCGTGACTATGACTGGAGATAGGTCTTGTCATACTAATCCCTTAGCTACACACAATATCTATGCTGAGGGTAATATGGCAGTTGTTGCTAAAACGATACCTATCAATATCTCCCGAACCTCTGGTGTCATAGACAATGTTTTCGTCGGAGCATACATCTCCCCTGAGGAGATGCCAGGCATCGACCCACATAGAGTCTATACTAAGCTAACTTTTTTGTTTTTCAAGGTCGCTTTGAGATCCGAAAGCAACATCCGGTGAGACTGCATTTATGCTTTTCGATCTTGTCCAGATTAACTGAGAAAAGTAACCATTATGGATTCTTATTTAAGCCCTTTTCAGACTCCTTAAAGATGAAAAGATTGTCGAGTGACCTTGTTTCTTCACACTCGTTAAATTGGTCCAGAAGAACATTTCTTAAATGGGTCTCCTTTTAATCCCTTTTCAGACCCTCTAAAAATGAAAATATTTTCGAGTGATCTTGTGACCTTTCATGCTCCTTAAACTGAAATTTGAAGTCACGTCTGTCTGGCGGTAGTTTACCCCTTTTTTGGTTCGGATGGTCAACTGTACGAACAAAGGTATACTCTATCGAATTCCTATTCTTTAGAAGAGCATCCTCAGGTATAATTTTATTCCTTTTTCAGGCCTGAGGGACTAAATTTATGAAAAAGAAACCCCCATGGAGTCCATAGTTAATCTCTTTTTAGACTCCCTAAAATTGAAAATATCGTCGAGTGACCTTATTCTTTCACACTCGTTAAATTGGTCCAGAAGAATATTCCTGACGGAGTCCATAGTTAAGCTTTTTTTAGACTCCTTAAAAGTGAAAAAATAGTCGAGTGATCTTGTCTTTGTCACACTCATTAAAATGGTTTTGAATTTATGTCTAATCGGTGCTAGTTTATCCCTTTTTCGAACCGACTAGACTATTTTCGAAAAAGGTACCCCAGCGGAGTCTCCTTTTATGCTTTTTCAAACTCTCTAAACATGAAAAACCACCAAGATTACCTTCTCTGGGATCGTTAAAATTACATCGAAGGACATTACCATTGTGTGTTCTATCAACCACATTTGCATACCTTATCCACCATCCTTGTGACAGTTTGCTTCTGCATCTTAACACCTTTTTCCACCGGAGGATTTTTCCCGAGTATCATTTTACCAGAACATTAGTCTTGTCCTTGTGCCTCGATCTTGTATGTTTGCAGTACTCGTTCCTCCATTGTAACGTAATATTCCTTTATTCTTTTTCAAAAATTATGAAAAAGAACAAAAAAATCAAATATACCCCAAAAAGAGGATGGGAAACGTATTTTCTTCATTGGCAGCATAATGAGTCGTCCTTGGATAAAGCACATCTATCTGTTTGATCATCAAACTATGGGATGTAGTACGACCTTAGGAATCTTTTCTCTCTATATAGAGTTGTGTCCTCCATTGTTTAGTTACTCTTCCAAACATATGGAGAGTTTGCATTGCCTCCTGCTTCGTAGACTTATGATTAACATATATGCTGCCTGAGTCTTATCACTTGTCGTTCTATTATCCAAGAGAAGTTCATCACTAAGTCTGATTCAGACCCTCTGCAATATGTCTCTTGTCCGCATACCTAGCCATCCTGAACGTCCAATCAAGTCCTTGTTCGAAATCACTGAATCCTTCAGTCTGATCATCAATATTATCAAGTCCATAATCGACGAGCCATCGAAGGCCTCTGGGTAGTGTAGTCGTACACTCATATTACACTCCTACTCGATTTTTAGAAGATTTTGAAGTTGTTTCTCGAGCTCTGAAGTACAACCATCAGGCCGAATCAGCTTCTAGAAGATGGGTACTCTATATGTCTATCTTTCTGATTTTGAGATGTATCTCCACTGTGTATTATTCGCGGCTACTCTTTATAGTTATTTGACATGGATCTACAGTGTATTTGATTGGTAGCCATGGTTCTATTTTATCCCGACCATGGGTATTCCTGCCTTGGTGAGACATTTTTTATTTTGCAGATGGCACCTCCTGGTTCCTGATCCTTGGGATCACTCATTCAACACATCAGTAATGATTGGTAAAAGATTGGTAATGTATTTCGGCCATGAAATGCTCTTCTGACCTCACAAATTAGGGGGCATCTATTATAACCCTAAATTGCACCACACATGATTACCTGGCATCAGGCCAACTCATATCCCTTCATTGCCAAAACATCTGTTGAACAATTCTTTTGAAATCTTCTTGTGTCAAGGCCCACACGTCGTAACCCATTACTGCACGTGTGTGCACATTGGTTGGATCACTACAGCCCACGTGTACCTAAAAAAGCACGAAAAAAGGAAATTTGCCGACAGAACAAAAATCTATGGGTCAGTTAACTGAAACTCCCAACCATGCATGGCCGAGAGTTCGTCCAAAACCCTAGCTCCTTCTAGCCTATAAAATAAGGGGTAGGGTTACCATTTGGAGAAGGAAAAAATATAGCAAAGAAACTCTACCCATTTGTTTAATCCATTGTCCCAGCCCTTTAGCCTTCCCTCATGCCAAAGGAGATTTAACGCAAAGCAGTTGGAGGAAAAATGAAGAGGAGCCCAGGATCATGATCAAGGAGCGGTGGCCAGTCTCGACTTTGATTGTAAGTTGATTCATTTTTCAAATAATAAAAGAATAATTTTCCTGTCCCAATGCATGAGTTATCTATGGTTTGGTTAATTTATGCTTAATTTCTAACCCTCAAGTAGAGAAGTAGCATGCATGCATAGTTGTTTGTTTTGATTGTAGGTCATCTTTGGAAGGAGCAGCGCAAGAAAGTGGTCAAAGTGCAACGGAGGATTGACATCAAACGCCGGTAATAAGGTTAGTAGTTCCTTTCCATGCATGTATTGTGAAAGAAGGGTTTAAGTTTTGGGTGGTAGGTTAAAAAGTAATTTCTTTACAGTCAAAATCTGCATGCAAGTCTGACCCTAGTTTGCTAGTCCGTAGGGTATTTTTCCCAACAACAATGCCCATGAACTTAACCACATTTTTGGTTAATATTTAGGAGTGTAGCCTCTGGATCTTGATAGATTTCCATAGGACCAGGACCTTAGAACCCTTCTCTACATCAAAAAAGGAGCTAAGTTATTCGATATTCTGGGAGTCCAAAGCTCTATGTGAATGAACATTTCTCAATCCAAAATGCGTCGAAGGAAACCTATCGAGTCCTTAACTTGACGGTGGACCAAAATTTGGAATTCATTTACCCATTGTCATGGGATTCTTCCCCATGTTAAACCCTAATCCTCTTCTCAGTCGCAAAGTAACGTGATCCATAGATCTGAGGAAATTTAGGATCCCCCCTGACCATTGGATCTACGTCATGGTCATTCAGGGTTGACCTACTCTGGGAGAGAAAAGGTGTTAAATAGTCAGAACCCCCAAATGCCAGATTCATGAAGGAATGGGGACCATGGATCTAAGGATCCTTTGGGACCCTTCTCGACTGTTAGATTGAGCCTAGTGAAAGGATGGCATAAAGTACTCCGATGAATTCCTACCCCAGGAGGTTTGACATTTTGGTGAATGAGAATATCACCGGAGCGTTGAAGGCTAGAGTAACGTGGAATGTTGATGTCACCTAGGGTGATGTGGACCCATAGTAGGTGTGCCACATGTCACCCCAATTCGTGACTTTCACGAACCTTATGTTTCAAATAGGCCTTGACATGTGTCACTATTTGAGTGGGACATGTGTCACCCTTGTCTTATGCCTAATGTATTCCATTGGGTTTATGTTGTGGTCATTCTGACATTGACCACTCTGGGAGAACAAGAGTCTTAAACAAGTGGAACCCCCTAAACGTCAAAGTCATGAAGCGATAAGGACTGTCAATCTAAGGATGCTTCGGGATCTCTCTTGACCATTGGATCTAGATGGTGGTTAATCCAGCATTGACCACTCCAGGAGAAAAGGAGTGATAAACAGGTGGAACCCCCAAACGCTGAACTTGCGAAGTGACGAGGACCATAGATATGAGGATATGCAGGATCTTCCCTGACTGTTGGATAATACGTCATGGTCAGCCCGGTGCTGACCACTCTAGTAGTAAAAAGGAAAATACACGGCTAAAGCCCTGAACACCGAAGTCACGAAGCAACGAATACCATAGCACAAACTCACTCTGAGAAACTGAATCCTAATGACTACCTTGAAACTTATCATTTCCTATTTAATTCATCAAAAGAGAACAATTATGTGCTTAAGTGCAGGTACTTCTATTTCTATTCTAATGTGATTTCACAAGACTATCTACCACTATCTTTAACCATCTAATCATCACTATTTCTATCTAAGCCATAACAGAAAGATTATTTCCTAAGATTCTTTTAATCTAAACATCGAAAATAAACCTAAATCTACTTCACAGGAAAAATAAAGAAATATCCTATTTACCCTACTGGTACTGGAAGCTTCCTCTAATTCAATTGCAATCTAACTATCCTAACAAAGTAGAGTAACCTAACTATCTGAACCAAAACAAAGTAACCTAACTATCCTAACCAAAGCAAAGTAAATTCAAACTCGCATTCTCTTTAATTTACGTTCAGATGGAAAACTGGAAACAAAGAAAATCTAATTTATGCTTTAAATTCTACAGGAATCAACCATGCTTTCAACACTCATCAATGTAGAAGATATTAATATGTTGGAAACGATACAGTTGAAGAATAATTAAGCAAGAATCTGAACAAGTTAATTCCCAAACTTTAAGCTAACATGCATGCAAATCTTAAGACACTGAAATAAACTAACTCTAATACAGAGAAAAGCAACGACTTGAACCTGTTGGTGGGCCCAACCAAGAGGTGCAATCGCCAAAAGGAAAACCAGAACTACTCAGATCATTCTACGCAAACAATGTTCATGCTTCACGCTCCATTTACTAAGGAAAATAACTCAAGTCGTATAACAGCGAAGTAACATAACGCATAAGCAGATTGTATTAGCAGAAATGTATCATAGCATTACATAACCAACATTTCTTAGGAGCGATCCTCTGTTTATATAGATCCTCCTAAAAAATAGTTTAAAGCAAAAATACATTAACTCAAACGGATCCCAGATCCGAAAATAACTCGAAATCAGTTAAAAAATGGTCTTCACATCTTCGTGACACGCAGTGTCACGAAGTGTGAGTCATGAAGTATTAACAACTCAGTTCTATAATTTTATCTTGAATCAACATATGAGTGATGACTCAATCTATCATGTAAATTGCACTGTCTACCATTCTGGCCATAACGCGCGGATCTTTAGCAGCTTCGTTGGTATCTCCACGGGGTGTGAGTTGGTACCTGGTACTGGAAAATCCTGTTTCAAATAGAAATAGTACCTAACTCAAGCCACATTAGTTTCAATATTAATTTAAAGTATCAAAATACATAAAAATAACTTGAAAC
>JZKD02S0797697.1:733527-746372 GCA_000966675.3 Picea glauca
GTCTAATTGAGAGCCAATTGTTCCTAAAATGTCTGTTTTAAAATTTTCCAAAAGGTTTCCCAATTTGACTCTAGTAACTCCACCAGATGTGGATGTTTTGGTATTTTTATTGACCAGTTCTCTCACATTTCTTGCAGTTTTCCCCTTACTTCTTGAGTAAGTTCTACAAGGTTCACTGATTGCTTCAAAGTTTTTTTGATACATGTCTTATGAAGCCATTAAATTGAGAGTATAAATATATTCCTCTAAAACTCCTTTTAAGAAAAGAGTCTTGATTGCTTCATCCTGGAGATCATTATATTTAGATTTTTGAAGGGTATAGGTAAATCTTTCTAAAAAATATTCAAGGCTTTCTTCATCTTGCTGTTGCATTTTGAAGATGTCATTTCGAGAATCCTTGGTTCTGCAATAGTCCTGGTACTTCTTTAAAAAAAATTCCTTCATATCTTCCCAAGATCTAATGCTGTATTCTCCCAAACTCATGAACCAACGTAATGCAGAATATTTTAGGGTGGCAGGAAATAATTTCAGTTTATGTGCATCCTAGAGATAGTTATAACTCCTGCACAGGATGTCGAACTCAAAAAGAAAGACATCTGGGTCTTCACTACTTTTCCCATGAAAGGTTGGTAGTGCTGAAAGTGGGATATTTTTCATATTGACATCCTGGACTAGATCCAAAATAGGAAACCCAAAGGTGGTTTTTGGTGTCAACTCATTCTCTGCTTGTTCTTCTCCTTCATTTTCAATATGAAGTTCCCCATGTAAATCTCTCCCTCTTTCTCCCATGTTAAAAGGATTACCAAGAATGGTATATGCAATCCAATCTTTCTTTGGTGAAGGTGTGAAGTCCCACCTTTCTGGATTCTTTTTGTCAGAATTATTATCTCCTATTGGTTCTTTTGAGGATCCTATGGCCTTTGATTCCACAGCTGTAGTTTTTATCTGTGAAACTATAGAGTTACGGTTCCTGAGAAGAGATTGTATTTTCTCTGGATCAACTATGTCATCTAGGGTTGAATCATCAGGGTTTTGAGTTTGTTGATGTATGGTGCTTCCTGGTTCTAGGTTTTGTTCTATGGTTTCCTCAGCCAGAATTCCAGTCTCAGTTTCTATCGCTTTTGGGGTGGAGGTTTCTCCTTTTTGTTGTTTTAAATTTCCCCTAAATCTACCTTTATGATCTCTATTTCTCATGAAGTCATGCTAAATGGAAGGAAAAGAAACTAAGATTGAGTTTCAGAGTACCTGTGATAACTGATATGTTGGTTCTCACCCCTTTTTGTTTCCAAAGTTCCTCCTATCATCAACCTACTAACATACCACACCAAACTAAGTGCATTCTAAAACTAATCAAGACAACTATCTAACTTACCTTTTAAACAACTCCCCGGCAACGACGCCAAAAATTTCAGGCTGCTATATTAAAGATTTTAATGACCTGAAAACACTGAATTGTCAAACCAGGGTAAGTAAACTTAGAGCTGTTACACTGTATGTGAGGGTAAGATTCTAATTCCTATCTAAAGACTATTCTTAGAAGAGATCACAAACTCACTCTGAGAAACTGAATCCTAATGACTACCTTGAAACTTATCATTTCCTATTTAATTCATCAAAAGAGAACAGTTCTGTGCTTAAGTGCAGGTACTTCTATTTCTATTCTAATGTGATTTCACAAGACTATCTACCACTATCTTTAACCATCTAATCATCACTATTTCTATCTAATCCATAACAGAAAGATTATTTCCTAAGATTCTTTTAATCTAAACATCGAAAATAAACCTAAATCTACTTCACACGAAAAATAAAGAAATATCCTATTTACCCTACTGGTACTAGAAGCTTCCTCTAATTCAATTGCAATCTAAATACCCTAAAAAAGCAGACTAACCTAACTATATTAACCAAAACAAAGTAACCTAACTATCCTAACCAAAGTAAAGTAAATTCAAACTCGCATTCTCTTTAATTTACGTTCAGATGGAAAACTGGAAACAAAGCAAATCTAATTTATGCTTTAAATTCTACAGGAATCAACCATGCTTTCAACACTCATCAACGTAGAAGATATTAATATGCTGGAAACGATACAGTTGAAGAATAATTAAGCAAGAATCTGAACAAGTTAATTCCCAAACTCTAAGCTAACATGCATGCAAATCTTAAGACACTGAAATAAACTAACTCTAATACAGAGAAAAGCAGCGACTTGAACCTGTTGGCGGGCCCAACCAAGAGGTGAAATCGCCGAAAGGAAAAATAGAACTACTCAGATCATTCTACGCAAACAATGTTCATGCTTCACGCTCCATTTACTCAGGAAAATAACTCAAGTCGTATAACAACGAAGTAACATAACGCATAAGCAGATTGTATTAGCAGAAATGTATCATAGCATTACATAACCAACGTTTCTTAGGAGCGATCCTCTGTTTATATAGATCCTCCTCAAAAATAGTTTAAATCAAAAATACATTAACTCAAACGGATCCCAGATCCGAAAATAACTCAAAATCAGTTAAAAAACGGTCTTCACATCTTCGTGACACGCAGTGTCACGAAGTGTGAGTCATGAAGTATTAACAACTCAGTTCTATAATTTCGCCTTGAATCAGCATATGAGTGATGACTCAATCTATCATGTAAATCGCACTGTCTACCATTCTGGCCATAACGCGTGGATCTTTAGCAGCTTCGTTGGTATCTCCACGGGGTGCGAGCTGATACCTGGTACTGGCAAATCCTGTTTCAAATAGAAATAGTACCTAACTCAAGCCACATTAGTTTCAATATTAATTTAAAGTATCAAAATACATAAAAATAACTTGAAACATGAGAATACCTTGAGTATCCCCATTTAGTGGTAAAGAGATGTCAAATGTGTCATACAAGGCTAGAAGGGAGTGGTACTAGGTATGGAAATGGAGGTCGTTTTGATATGATGTAGGCAAAACATAGTCAAAACTGGAGACCAACACCATGCATGACCACGTGTAAGTGTGGACCTATGGGAGTTTGGGAATCCGAGGCTCCGACATTCAAGAGATTTGGGTTCGTAAACACTTGGTGAGGAATTCCATCGAAGTCCAGAGACTTAATCATTAACTAATATTAATAACCCTATGTTCCCTTGGATATTTATTAAGGAGTGGGATTTCATTATGTTAATTATTAATTAGCTTAGTAGGCCTATAGGAGCTAGACAAATGTCAACTCCTGTTCGGGAGATTCTTCGGGTACTATGATGATATGGAGTGTTGAGTGACAGGGATCCATCTGGGTGCCACATGGTGGTAAGAGAATCTAGTCAATAAATGCTTAAAGAGCTTTGAAGGGCCATAAATTTTGGTCTAGACCTCAAATCTGGGTAACGTACAGTCGTTGGAAAGATCTTAACAAACAGTAGAGGATGGAGGTCTCGGGAAGAGAATTTGAGATAGCTGAGAAGAAGTGAAAAACTTACACCTCATCCCTTAAAAGGATACTTAAGTGTTTGGGTGTGTTACAAAGTGGTATCAGAGTGGGAAACAACACTTGGCCTGCTTGTTCTCATGAAAGATTCAAGTGATTATTTTTCTTTCTTAGAATACTTTAAGGGAGAGGGAAACCTACCCTACCCTATCTAGTAGAGAATGATTCAAACAGAGGCCTGGATGGGCCAGAGAATAGTCATAAGACTAGTTTACCAAGGCTAATATGATTTTGTTGAGATTATTACTGGTGTACAAAAATTATTTTCATAAGTTCCTTGAGGAGAAGGATGCAAATTAAAATTCAATTGGGATTTTACCCAATGAGATTGAATCATGCTAGACTGTGGAAGAAGAATCCTATCATTTCTTTCGGGAAATGATAGCCATCCCTACAAAAGTGGGCTTATGAATCCTATGTTAATTAAAAATGTTGAGTAAATGAAGAATTTGGCACTGGGAGTACAATCCTCCATGTCTAGAGACCTTATGGAAGTAGGTGAGATCAGCCTACTTGGCCTATCATAACTGAACAAATTCCAATGGGGTAATCCCTCGTAAAATAAAAGAGGTCATTGGGTTAATAATGCACCTCATGGAAGAAGTGGAATGACATGAGAAAATTCAAAATCTCTTGGGTGTGCTAAGGTAGTGTAAATCTGTATTAACTAAGGGTAGTTCTATGCATGAAAATGCAAGAGGTAAGTAAGTGGAACTCATCTACACTGCAGATATGGGTATAATGCTTGATGCATGAAAATATGTTGAAATTCATATAAAAAAGATAGAGCATGCACATGGCATGAACATGTACTTATTATAGTGTGTCATTGAATGTAAAATATGGTGAAGTCATAGATCATATGGTTAGTGATGATCTGAATATGGAACCATAAGTAAAGGGTTGATTATGTTGAGTACATAGTTCCTTATGAGGATAAGGTAGAAGGATTAATGAAATGTTGATTCTGAATTTTGCAAAGGAAATGTTGGGGCACCTCTAGATGACCAATGGATCATCAGGATGGCATCCAAAAGTGGATGGTATCCATATAAGGTATGGCTCGGTATGTTCAAGTTGTAGTGAGAGGGAATATAGAAGAGGATTCTCTTGATAAAAATGTTTGTTGACCAAAAATGGTTCGAGGCATGAAAAATAAGTGTGATAAGTTGTCTTGTTGCCTTGGGCACTGTTGGAATTGACCAGATGGTATTTCGGGGTTGTTGAATAACTTTATACTATTTGAGGCAAAATTCCTTCTTACTGGTTGTTTTCATATGGAAAGGGGGACATAGTTATGATTATGTTTGTTAAACTTTCCATGTAGATATCATGTGAATGACTGCAAGCTCCCAACTGAGAGGGAAGATCATTGTTGATTATCCCTATGGAACTTGTTATGAGAACGACAGTAATATCCTTGGGAGAAGAATCTATAAGTTTGATATGTTCATGAAGGACATGGAAAGGGTGCAAGAAATGAGCTTGCATGATGAATGTTTAGCTATGTTTGTATATGCTTGAGTGCATGAATTTAATGCATTGTGAGGATGCTTGATATGAATATTGATATTAAGACCAAATATATATATAGATATATAGATATATAGATATGAATGATATTAAATTTGTAAGTGATGCACACGTTTAATGGAAGATTATATGTATACTAAATCCATGATGTGACTTCCTAAATGGGTGAAATGTAAGGAAAGAATTTCACATTCCAAGATTGAATGAATACCATGGATGCATGGTTGACTCTATTCTGAAGAGTCATGAAATTTTCGTTTTGAATAATAGCTTGAGGGGGAATGTGTTCCATTCCCTTGGGAAACACTAGTATAAATAGATGAAAGAGTAAATGAGCAAGGATGCTCTATTTTCATGATAAAAGACAACATGACTACGACTTTGAGAACCACATGTACATGATTGTGAAAAATCATGAACTAAATAATTTTTCAATCAATACAGAAAAGAAACCATAGGAGTTCCTATAGTAGACACATGGTATGTTGAAGCATACATAGAGGAGCATTGTACATAAAATCACATTGGTATGATGTGCATATGTAATTCATAACGCAAGTTCATATTCCTTATGTAATATTTGGTAAATAACTGAAAGGGTGTTGACGGGCGAAATTGACCATCCGCCAACTGAGAGAGTGGAACTGGTCCGGGGTTGTCTAATAACCCAAGCCGTTTGGAATGAACCACCCTGACGGGTTTAACGGATCCATTGGCCGCTCTAAGGTCCTAAGAAAACCAAAGAGAAAACTAATCTAAACTAACTAATCTAACTAAAACAAATAAAACTAACTAAAACTAAAAGAACAAACTAACTAAAACTAAATACAAGAAACTAAGCTAACTAACAATAAATAAAAACAAACTAATACACTAATCTAATTAAACAAACTACTAAATAAACTAAAACTAAATACAAACTACTCTAACTATTCTACTAATTACTATTACACTAACTTTAATAATTAGTCATCTAACTACTTGTTATACTACAACTTATTCACAAATGTACAATATACACAAATGGCAGATTTAAATAAAACCTGTAAAACTCATGTGCTTTCTGTCTTAAGACAGCTAGAGATATTTTTTGATTTTTATATTTTATGAATAAGAAATGAAACTTACTGAAATTAAACGATCTAATATACTAATTCTACATATATATCTAACTATATTCTAACAAATACACTAACAAACAAGTGACAAACTGACCTGGAAACGCTCCTAATTTGTCCTGTGTATGATGACTTCGAAGCTGGTCGGAGGAAGGAAACTCGCACCGGTTAATCCGTAAGCTTCTCGTAAACGATAGGCTATGCTGCTCTTTGAGTTGTTTACAGGACAATCAAGACATAAAAAATCATAACAATTATATGATTTATAAATCTCTGCAATAAGGGAAACCTATTATGCAAAAACTTATACTTAATAATTCAACTTATGAAGAAGAGAAATATGTCGTTCACAAACTGAATCAACAACTGTTATGTTCTTTAAATACTAGAAGAAATCAGATATGGATTACAGTGATTAAATTATGTCATTTGCAAAAGATCAAGATAGCTAAAGTAGTCATTAACCAAATACAAATTGATATACACAACATGAAACAAAATATTGATATCATGAGAAGCTAAAGCTGTAACAAAACACCAAATTCTACCTCAGTCTGTATTAAAATTCCATATCCTTGTTCTCCCAAGAATGAGGATGATATTATTACAAAAATAATAAGTATATATAAGTTTCTCCATAGGGTAAAACCTCCATGTGGATAGTATCAAACTGTTTTACATAATCTGGGAAGATATTCCCAAAATCAACTAAACTAGGAAACTAAAATGCAAGTAAAATATTTCAAATCTCCCCTAACTGCTCATCAAATCCACTGCAATTTTGAATTCATCTACAATAGACCAAAAATAACAAGTTAGAAAGGTATTTCATTAGAAAAACAATAAAAATCTAATCCTACAGACTTAGCTACAGAATCATCTGATTCTGTAGCTAGTCTAAAATAACATACAGAATCAAATCGAAATCAAATCAAATCTTTTTTAAATTAATTGAAACGAATTATCTTTCAATAATCATTCAAAAACGAATCACTAATGATTCAAATGATTTTATCATTCAATATTAAACATAATCTAAAAGTGATTCAACGAAAACAGGGGTAAGAATACTCTGTTTTTCTTTTACCATAAAATCGGGTCAAACAGTAACAAGACTGTTTCAATATCCAAATGGAATCAATAGCAAATCATATCGTATGGGATATGATCTAATCCAGCACAACCATCATCCATTCGTTATAACTATAATAGTATAACCATAGATTCATATCGTTCAATCAAATGTAAGGATAGACAGAATGTTTCGCTTATGTGTAAACAAAATCATACTTAACAGCATCAACCCAATCAAATTCGTGATTGATCCTTGCACAGTCAACAGACAGGATCGATAAATCATGATCGCAATCTTAATAGAATCAACAGAGGTTATAATTATAAACTGGGCAAATAATCAAAACAAATCACGACTGATTTTAATATAGAAATAAATCGTAAACCTAGATACATTCAATTTCTTTCTTCAAATCAAATTCAAACAACATATTGCAATATGAAATGAAATGATAACATGGTCGAGTAAACCAATGAGAATTAACCGGCTAGGTATAACTGTTATGAATCGTATCTATTCATGATTTGGGTCAATATCAACATAATCATTTTGAAAACAATCCAAATTGTATTCCTGTTGATCAAAATCATATGGACATAAAACTATAACAGTTAACCATTGTTGCCAATCATATCGTATACATTATAACCAATTCGAGTCGAAACTTGATTGTGTTCCAAATTGAAATACGAGAAACAACTTGTGTCTATAGTAGATACAAACGATTTCAATCGACAGCAGAGCATCCAATTTAAGCTAAATCAAACCAATCAAATCCATACCACGATCAATCAAATCGAAGGAAATCCAATCGAAAGATAAACTGGGAAAATGAACTACCATTTAATCAAAGACTGGCTATGTATAGAATGCATACTATGTAACAAATCCAATCAATGCTGTAAACAAAGTTATCCAAAACCAAATTCGAATTCATTATATAAACAAGTGGTAGACATACCTCTGTGAGGCTGCTCAAATTATGCCAACTTAGAATTCACGACTGCTGTAGTTGATTCCACATTTTTAAACAAGATGGAACCTGTCGTCTTTTTCTTTTTATCAATGGCTTGTAACTTATCCTTTTGACTGGTAAGCAGGGAAACCTAGTCCTCCAAAAAGTGAATTCGCGACTGTAGCATCGGCACATCAAGATAATATATTTCTAACCATGAGCCGCATTGATCACAAGGTGGCACTGTAGGTTTAGACAGAGCAGGAGAGGGTTTGGATGAATGACCTGGGGTTTCACAAGGCATCTTAATTCCTGGGTAGTTAGGGTCATTTTGTAGGCAGGGGGGTAGGTTTGTGACAAAGTCATACGAGGGTTCAACACACAAACCTTTCGAATAGGGGTACTCACTGGCCAAAAAACGCTCCACTTCTGAATCGGAGTCTTCACTTAACACAATAGGGTTAGGATTGATAGGAGGTTTCGGCTTGTTCCTTGCCATTCGAGAGATTAAATGGGCATTCTTTTTTCCTTTGGCGTTTACAGTGGGTTTGTCTTTGGGATTTTTTCCCATAGGCTTATCCGTCTTAGTCACAGTGTGGGGTAGTTCGATAGGTTAGTCGGCCAAGGGTTTAGGTAACAGGATGTTGTAGGGTACCAGGGGTATAGCCTTGTCCTCGGTCACCATAGGTTTGTCAACCTGTGGAGGGTTCGAATCCTCAAAGCCATTCCAAGCAAGAAAATCACTCCAACAATCTTCGTGTAACCCCAAATGATAGACAACAATAATCTTAACCAGCCCATAATGAAAAAGGCTGCTATTAGCCTGGTTCCTGTTGTATTTCTTATAAATTTTGAATAGGCTTCTATGCAAATAATATGGCATATTGATCTCATAACCCATAAAAACCATAAGCAAACGAAGGTGGTATAAGAAAACAAACCCGTACCGACCTTTGCAGGTGATAAACCATTTGATAACCATCAATAAGTCATGCCATCATTGTTTAAGCATGGTGACTGGCAGGCCTTTATCACAGGAGATAACCTTACATGACTGGAAGAGCAGTGTCCAAGGGACCTCTTCTACTTTGCAATTCTTGGACCATCGTTGTCCAGTGGCAGGCAAACCTGTGGCCAAACTGAGAAATTGTTCATCAATTCACAATTGAACATCGTCGACCTTGGCTCGACATCCATCAAAGGTCATTGCGAATTGTCGAGCTACGCAGAGGTTAAAACCCTCAAATTTCTGAATAAACGGGAACCACCCATTATCCTCGAGGTCACTATGGGCACTGTCGAACATCAACAGAGCCTGGATGCCATTAGGTTCAGCTCAGACGACAGGGGCCATGGTGCGAGCACATGGTAAGGGTTTGGGTCGAATTTACCAACGCACAGGAGCAGAGTCACTCGTTCTAACAACAATGAACGATCAAAGGGGAAATGCATTAATGTGCACATGCGAGGGTGGTGGAGTTATCCACCGCCATGCATAATAGCAATGACAAAGTACAACCGACGAATTCCACATCTGTTCAATCAATCATACCATAGTTTAAAACCTTATCATTCGACCAACCAAAGAATCATACGGTGGGTGTAATACCAACGCGCCATTTAACTATAGTTTTTCAAATCATGAATATTCAATGTGCAATCAACCAGGTGTTAACCATGCGCCAATGCATGAATGTTTAATCAAACTTTTTAAACCATTGTGCCAATCGAATTCACAAAATTTACAAGCCAAGAGCTATAATAAGTTTATCATAAGGATCACATTATATAAATAAAAACAAAAATAAACCATGACCCCTATGCAATTCATAAAATCAAGTATAAACTCACATGCTCAATGCCTCATAAGTTTAATAAAATCAAGTTGCGCAATCAAAGTAAGTATGTCCAAATAAGCATAGCTCGAAAATCCTTTCAGGTACATAACGATAAACCAAAGGTAAGTACCATAGAAAATATGAATAACAAGATTACGACAATTCAAATAGTAATCGAAATGTGACCACGAAAGGAGAAGTTTTCACGCTTACAGTCGTGAAAACTAAATGGAGACCAATTTGCAAGTGTCGCAAGAAATGAAAATATTGTCTATTTGAAAAAAGCGACGATAATTTGAAGTTTGGAAGACATAGGTGTAAGCAGCTGATAGGACAATGGAAAAATTGAATTGGCTGCCAACAATGGTGACACACTGGGAGAAGCAGTTATCTCTGTCAAAAGAAATAAATTCAGATTAGGACAGCAGAGAGAATTTCAACTCAAAAACAACAACTAAAAATCGTACTAACATCATCATTAATCATTTTTTTCATTGATGTTTTAAAGATGAAAACCAATAACAGTCTTAAGATCAACAAGTCACGATATTAAAGATAAAATCTTCAATATTGTTGGCATGGCCACTGCTGCCAGCAGGCATCCATAGCCTCGACAGGGTTTCCATTTAACCCACTCAGACATCTGTATCCTGTCAAGAAGTTCTAGATCGGAATAAAGGACATTAAAGAGGTTTCTCATATTTTTTACATATTTTCATGTACCCGACATTGCTTCGCTGCCAGCAGGCCTGTTCAGTACCCCGACGAAGTTGTCTTGGTGCCATGCTTGTATTTACCCACTGCCAATGGACCTGTTTAGTATCCCGGCGGGTTTACAAGCACTTCCCACAACTCTTATTAATAAATTTTTTTTTTTTTTCTTTTGTAGATATATAGCTGAGCGAGGTGACGCTAAAAGTCTTGATATTTTAACATATTTTTTCAGACCTCATCAGAATTTTTTAACATTGTCCTTTATTAATCTCTAGAGATGTTTTATTTCTAAAACACTTCCTATGACAGGGAGACATCTTTTTGAGTCATTCCTTTACAGAAAAGGGACAACGTAAAAAGATAATAGATGATCATGACAAACTTTGCTCAGAGATTGAAATCAGTAAACTTCTTTCAAACAACAAAATTTTCCAACATAGATATCATTTTCAGAAATGTATCACTGATGTTTGTACAAACTTTAGAAGTTATTTCAGCGAAGAAATTTCTATGGTCTTTGTCTGAATGGCTCAGTGCACAGGTATGCGTATTTTTCAAGAAACACAAAAACTGATCAATTCAAATCAAAACCAAAACAAAAGCAAATGAAAGACGCAAACAAAAACGAAATATTTACATAATATACAAGGGTAGTTATCAAGCAAAGTATTTTTTCAGGGCTTGGCCATTCACCGGATAGGTGTCAAGATTCCCTTCAAGATTCTGTAATCGAAAGAAACTAGGACCCAACTTTTCAGCAATTAAAAATGGCCCAAGCCATAAGTTTTGAAACTTGGTGTGCTCACCCTTTCCTTTGTGTGGTTTGTCCCACTTTAAGACGAGATCGCATACTTCAAAATTCCTATCAGAAGCAGATTTAGAATCAAACCATCTTTTAATCAATTGTTGATGTTGGTCTAATTTACACTTATCTTGGGTTCTTGCTTCTTCTAACTTCATCAAAGTGTTAATACGGCTTTCTAAAGGAGGACAATCTTCTTCTTGGACTTTTTGTGACAACTGAAGTGAAGGAAGAAGAATGTGAGGTGGCAGAATGGCTTCTCTGCCATAAACGAGAAAAAAAGGAGAGTTACCTATAGCGACTTTGGGTGTTACCCTATCAGCCCATAGTGCGTTTAGTAGTGCATTGTGCCAGTTCTTGTGATTTTCATCCACGGTTCTCTTGATAATTTTGATCAAGTTCTTGTTAGTTGATTCTGCTAAGACGTTACCCTAGGGGTAGTAACTAGCAGAATACTTAAGCTTTATGCCTTTCTCCAAAGCAAACTCACTCATCTCAAGAGAAGAAAAGTATGAAGCGTTGTCAAAGACTAGACAATCAGGGATACCGAAACGAGTGATAACATTCGAGTTTAGAAAAGCGATAACCTGACTGGTGTTGACAGTTCTTAGGGCAGGAACTTCAGACCATCGTGTAAAGTAATCTGTGGCTGTCACAATATAATTGTGTTGTTTTGAGGACGGAGGGTTAATAGGACCTATGATATCAAGGCCCCATTGCTGGAAAGGAGAATCTACCAAAACGGGTTGCAAGGGAAAGGCTGGTTTTTGCAACCGCCCTGATGCTTTCTGACAGATGATACATTTATGACACAAGGCATGGGCGTCTCTAAAAAGCATGGACCAGTAGTAACCGGCTCTTAAAACCTTATGAGCAGTGGTGTCGCCACCAAAGTGACCACCATCTTCTCCTGCATGCAACTCAAGCAAGACTCTATCTGCTTCGTCTTTTTCGATACAATGCATCAGTACGTGTTATAACCCTAAATTGCACCATCCATGCTTACCTGGCATCAGGCCAACCCATTTCCCTTCATTTCCAAAGCCATGCTGAATAAAACCTTGAAAAACCACTTAAATTAAGCAACTCGCGCCCTAACCTATCACTGGGCGCATTGGAACGCTTGTTGGCCTTCTACTGCACGCGTTTCTACTACGCGCTTGTAATATGAGTGTACGACTACACTACCCAGAGGTCTTCGACGGCTCACCGATTGTGGAATTGATAATCTTGATGATCGGACTGAAGACTTCAGTGATTTCGAACAAAGACTTGATTGGACGTTCAGGATGGCCAGGTATGCGGACAAGAGACAAATTGCAGAGTGGCCGACTCA
>JZKD02S0797697.1:795814-818033 GCA_000966675.3 Picea glauca
TTCATCCATATTTACTTCTTATCAACCATGAAAAAACAATAATGAGTCATATTTACATCAAACAATATTGGGTCCATTACCCAAACCTTTGTGCTATGGGGCTTTCTTCAAGGGTCGACATCAATGAAAACCAACCTTAATCAACAATTACAACCTCCAGGGATGTCCAACTTCTCCTACCAAAACAAATTCTTGAAGCACTGAAGGCCAAAGTCACAAAATAATGCTAGTCATTGATCCAATATCCTCCAGAATCTTTATCGACCATCTTATCAAGTGCAGTGGAAGGATAGTGTAAGTATTACTATCAATCGAAAATAACCAGTTTCCCACTCTCTATGACCACTTTGGTAGGTAAAACTCCGGAAAGATGCAAGGATTGCAAAGGCCGAAAATCCCAAAGGCCAAAGTAATAGAGGATGTGGTTCCAACATCGGTCACATGATAAGGTAAAGAAGCCAATAAGGAGTGAAAAGGTCATAGAATTAAATAAGCCCTTGGACATTTGAATATGGTCCCATGTAGAAGAAGGAGGAAAGAGAAAGCGCTAACAAAACAACACTTGGAATGGATAAGCATGTGGTTTTGATCCCACTGTCACATAAAGGAAAGACAAAACGTCTGGGGATTAACTTTGTTTCCTTTAGTAAACCCAAGAAGAACACCATTACTATAAATGATAGAGGCTAAGAATCCTGTTCACCATTGCGACCACAAAGATAAAGAAGCATGTATACCAGTACCACTTAAGAATATGATTCTTAATATAGTTTCCTATTAAAAAGATATTAAATAAAAACCAAAGGCATTTGATTATTTAAATTAATAAAGGAAGAAATTAATTTATGTTAATGAAAGGGTACAATGGTTCATTTTCAAAAGAAACAATGGTTCATATTCACACCAATTGGAATACTATATAAACGAGAAAGAATGGTGAGAATAAAGTGTCTTTGTGGTCAACATCAGAAGATCAGAAACAAAAACAAAGTCCATGAAATAATGTTGAAGACACTCAAGAAGTGAGGGTAGAAGGGATGAGCTTGGGAGTATTGTAGTCCTATACGGGTGTTACACACCAAAATTCCACACTTAATTACCTCACCCTAAGTGTTGCAAGTGTCATAAAAGTGTCACATACACTAAAAACATGAAAGAACATGTGTCACAATCCCTAGTCAATGTGGAGGATAAATATATTATATGAAGGTCAGTACATGAATTATTTATTCATATTCATAAAAAGGAAATTAATTTAGTATGAGAATCCACCTCACATTTAGTTTCCTAATCTCAAGGAGAGGTTGAGAATCTCATGGATGGTTGAGATATTTTCTCAAACCAAAATCCTAATTTGGTGGATCTTGAGAGATATTTCCTCCTTAAAATCCTTGAGAGATATTTTCTCCCCAAAAATTTTGGAGATCCCATTTTAGTGGATCTAATGAGTGATCTTCTCCATGGTGTTTAAGCCTCCAAATCCTATATAATGAGGGCTTTACATGGAGGAAGGGGAAATCTTTTAGATATCAAGATTATGAGCTTGGTAGCATCATGCAAGAGCTAGACGAGGGGAGCTTGGAGGAATGCGAAATCATCATCCATGTTTGTAAGTATTCTCTTTGGGTTCTCATTTTAATATACTTGGCCTATTTCATTCAAGCTTGTGTTTTCTTGCATATGCTTTTCTACTATTCCTTCAATCTTTGTAGAGGAATTTTTTTGATCTAATCTTGTAGAGTAGGAGTTATTTGTTTCTCTTTGTTTTATATTGCATTGTAGGTATCAAGTTATGCTAAGGAGTTTGGATATCAAGCTCAGATTGGAGGCAGTGAGGAAAAACTTTGAAACTAGGTGCATCACACCTTTTCTCCCTCTCTCTCTTTCTAATTAGTGAAACTAAATTCAAAGGGATGCTAGTGTCCACTTGTGTTTTTCTGTCTTGGTATTAAGGGTTTGTAATCCAAGGGAAATTTCACCTGTCCGCAGGAGAATATTTATGTAACAATAGGTTGAAGCCTGAACAACAAGGATTTGTATCTTCCTTTCAAGTTGGTTCTTGAAGAAAAAAGGGGGTTGGTGCCTCCTGTTGTGTCTTTTTCGTCACTTGGGTGAGAAAAAGAATGACACTTGCATGTCTAGTTGGACTGGCTAGACAAGACATAGGTTAGTGAGTGGATTAAATAATCCAAACACATGAAATAAACAAGTAAACAAACTAAAACAACTAAGGAAATAAAAACTAGAATGCATAAGAAACTTAGAAGCAAAAACAATCAACCAATGACCAAGATTATTCCACCAATGGATAACTATATTAGTTGGAAAAACAATGTAGAGAAAAATGAGGAATTATGGGTCCCCTCTTCCTCCTTGGGAGGGATCTTGAGTTCCCTAATGGAGATCTCTTCTTACAATGGTAGAAAAATGGCAAATGATGAAGAAATCAATGCCTATTCCCTCAAGAGGTGAGTGGAATGGCCTATTGAAATGGTGATAGAATGCTCCAATTAGAAAATAGGATTCTCAAGGGAGGATTGAGGTAGCATAACAATACTATGAAAATATTAATTTCTTAGCGCACCCATGGCCTCCATTTATAGCATTTATTCAAGGAAAAACTCAACTAGTTCTTAGTATGAACAAGGGGCCCTTTAGGGCACCCTTTGGTCCTTGAACAACCCCCCATTCGGATTTCACTCAGATTTGAAGGTCAAATCAAGTTGGGAGCTAGTCCATAAGTGGTTGGGGGGGGCAACAAGAACCATAAATGCACCATTCACAAGAGTGTGTGGCATTTCTCATACATAGTCATGCATATGGTGCATTGTTCTCTCTATGGGCTTCGTTGGCCCGTGCACTATGTGCGTGCTTCCTTTAATGAGGTTGCACATGTCAATTTTTTCCCAATTGTATAGTTTTTTTCCTTTTGAAATGCATTTTGGTGTTGCAGGTGAACTAATTGTTGTATTTCTGTAACCATTTTTGTGCATTGTTGCGGATGAAATTTCAGTGATAATAAATGCCCCCTGATGTGTGAGTTTAAGAGCATACGTATAGCCAAAATACATCAATGTTTCTTCTACTGAGAGTGCCATTGTAATGAAGAGTGCTGAGAGGAACTGCAAAAGTGATCTATCAGAGGGAGAGGGGAAATTGTGGGACCCAAACCTTTATCTAGGAAAAACTAAAATCTGTACACAAACGAGGCGGGCATGCCCCATGCTCGTGTCATGTAACTAAAAATGGAAAACAATAACTGAAGTTGTAGGATGATGTAGATAACTACAACACCCTCCGGGGTAGTTTGATAACGATGGATGAAAATTCTATATGGTGAACATACTCTAAAAAGAGGCAAGGATGCCTATAAGAAGTGTCGATGGCTCGTAGGCATTGATGGCCTAACAAATTCATAGGTCTTCGACTGGTATAAACAACTACAATAGTCACATAGTAAGACCCACCGTAACATGATATTTTGTTGAAGTCAAATGTTATGGGGGTCAACGGAATCAAATATCAATGATGTTTCCCTTTGTGTCATATGAGAGTGCTCATTGTAAAGGTAATGAGAGTCAAGATATTGTCGCCCTTATGGAAATTGTGTTGGTATCAACAAAAAGGGATATGCGACTCCAAGAAGCAAAGGGATTCATTAAATCCATGGAAATAAGATCAAGGATTGATAAGGAGCATGAATGAAGTTGAGATGTGGTGATACTCAAGACTGCCCTTGGTTGGGGGTATGTATGAAGGCTGAATGGAAGCAACCGAAAAATTGTATCTAGTGTCAGGGGGACAACTAGATATGGGGTTAAATTGTGCCAAAGGATAACAAAGTGGACAAACTCAAAGATCATGGGTGAATGGACTTGGGATACTCAAGGTTTATGAACGATGTTGGAAGTGGAGAGTGGATTCCCCAACCAAGGGCGACATGGGTTGCGTTGCTAGGAAAATAAGGTCATCAAAGGTGACGACAAAAAGATAAGTAAATGCTAGAAACAAAGGATTTTTACAATTACCAAATAAAATAAAGAATAATTTGGGGTGAGTGTACAAATACAGAAACGGGTGCCCTAGTGTGATATGGCTTGGCCTGTGAGGGTGCAAGTTGTGAAGATAACTAGTGGAGGGAGAGGGCCCCATGGGTGGGTTTCTGTATGAGGTAAATGAATGGAGGGAAATATGCAGATGGGAAAACTGATTGTGGATGAAATGGAGGGTTAATGATACTGTGGAGGTGCAGTAAAAATAGAATGGAGATGAGAGATCCTAGGAGTCCATTGGGAGAGATAGCAAGGTGATGAGAAGAAATGTGTGGTTTATTCTTCAAAATGCATAAGACTATCAGGACTCCCATACCTAGGGGGTGTAAAACAACATGAGTGTCAAATTGTCTAGGGGAACTATGAATGGGAAAACTCATGTGGGGTGGAATGCTATCGGGTGATAGTACCAAAGTGAAACAAAGGTGACAGTGTTGTAGAGCCATATGTAAGGATCCTAAAGGTAAATGTCGGAGGGTGTGATTCGGAGATGCAATTGATATTCATAGGGAATAATTACATGTCAGTGTTGAACATATACCTAAATATTTTGTGATGTTTTTCATGACCAAATAACTGCACACATGAAAACCAAATACCCGACGTGAACAATATCTGATGATAAAGAACATATAATAGCTTATTTTATAATTTTAAGCATGAGCATGTGTACCTGGACGTGATGTAAGAAAAATTCTCCCCCGGGGCCAAGTTCAGATGATGACCTGAGGAAATTGACTGTGTAGATGGCAAGGCCATGATCCTGTGGCTAAAGATGGGTCAGGAAACAGAGGCTCTAGGCTCCTATAAATGATTGTGGAATTTTGGAAAAATGGACTGTATATGGCTGGTGGGCCCACAATGCCACCTCATTTGTACCCATCATTGTGGATATTTGACAAGCGTATCTAGCAGAGTTTCAGAGATTACAAAAGATAGAGTTGACCGATCTGAGAGGTGTGAGAGTCAGGTTAGTGGTCTCATCCTCCTACATAGTTTGAATTTTATAGGGTTGAGTTAGGGGTCGTACGAATGGTCATACAAGGGTAACTTTAGGGGTGGGCCCACTAATGCGCAGGAGAAAGAAGGATTCCCACGCTCAGATGCACCGGTATAATTCCATCTCCCATGCATAATGTGCAATTGTGCTTGAAACATCTATGCATAGGGGCACGTGGGAGGGAAAAATAGGCGTGAATGTGATGTGTGCCTATTAGAATTATAGTTGGGCACTGTGCGCAACTGTTTCTCAGATAGTTGTGCATTAGTGCGCAAGTGTGTAAAGAATAGGTGTGCATGTATGTGCACCTGTTGGCATGACAATTGTGCATGGATGCACAATTGTTTCTCTGATAGTTTTGCATTAATGCATAGTTGTGCAAAGAACGGACACGCATATGTGTGCATCTGTGGGGGTGAAATCTGTGCACTAGAGGTGAAGCTAAGGGTGTTGGAAATTTTGAATTTTTTTATATTTTTGATGAATGATGAGGAATGACCAACTGATTTTATGATGATGCAGGTGATCATATCATGAGAGGAGAGTCACTATCCCATTTCACTAGAGGGAGGAATATTGGGAGCACCTTCGAGAGGCAGTGAGAGAGAATCCAGGCGTTCGGAGACACCTGGTAGCCTATGGGTTGCTCAAGTTCTTTGAGCTCCCTTTGATGTGGTCGCAGGAATTCCTGCTTCAGTATTCGATATCCATGTGGAGTGTTGACCTGTAGTGCTTCATTGTGAGGGGAAAACAGCTGACACTCTCAGCTGTGGAGGATATTTATTTTCTGACAAGGCTCCCCTTCCGAGGGATGGCCCTTTCTACTAACTCCTAGCTTCCAAGGGATGTGATATTGATAGACTTGGCATGACATGATTGGTCATGTCTGAACCCGATGTTGGGTTCGGTTATCCATATCGAGGCAATGGATGAGATCTTTCCTCAGTGCATCGCGACCATGGTGGTGAGGATCTATGGATCCTTAGTGACTCAACGGATCTATGGAGGTCAGCTGATGATTGTGGAAAGGGTCCTAGATGGGGAATTGTTTTCCTGGGGGTTGATGTTGCATTCCAGGATGATGGCGCAGATTCACTAGTGTTAGACCACTGACTCTGGTGAGTTTGCATTTTTTTCCATCCTGGTGGCATGGTTTCTGGAGAGGGTGCCCCTATTGCACACAAGGATTTTAGTGGCACCTTTAGGGCCACGTGAGCCATGATTGATGCGGTGGGCCCAGGTGATGGCTCGCCATGGTGGGGGGGAGGGTGGACACTACTTTACAGCTATGGTGGCATGTGTTTGGCATCATATTTGATAGGTGATACTATGGTATCCATACGGTGGGATGGATTATCGGCACGACCAGGACATGGTGTTGCCTCCTGGAGAGGTCTGGGACAAGAGAGGTATGTTTGTGAATTTATGTTTTGTGATTTTCATAGTGTAGCATATGATTATGTATATATGGATGATGACTCTACCTTTGGTTTTTGTGAGGCTGAGATGGTCAGGGAGGCTCCTCACTAGGGGCCAGTGTGACCGTCGGGAGCAGAGTCGTAGGTAGGACAATGTCGCGGGAGATATGATATTGGTGTTGGGGAAAAACATGAGTGGAGGGCAGGCTAGAGGTGGATATTCAATGAAGTTGGTGCTGGACCAACACATGAGTTGTGAGTGGAGGCCAGAGGGGGGATGGAGGACCTTTTTCGTTGGTTCGAGGAGGTTCTTTAGGGTGTGTCGGAGGGCATGTGGGACCATATCCTGGATAAGAGGTTCTTGGAGTAATGTGTGGGTGTACCGGTAGAGTGGCAGACCTTGATCCATCGAGTAGTTGTAGCGGGGCCAACGATGACTGGTCAAATGCCCCTTAGACCTGGAGGACCCCTAGCTGGTGGGGCGCTTCCAGCTAACAGAGGACATGGGGGGAGATTTGGGGTCACCATGAGTGTCGTTTTTGTATTTATATAGGCTTTCCAACCCATTTTGTACAGGGTAGTTGATACCCATTTTGTATAGGGTAGGGGGTACCCATTTTGTACCTATAGGGGTGAGGGGACTCATTGGCCTACGAGCAATGTATATTTTTTATTTTGTAAAACTTTATGACACTTCGGAGGATATATATATATATATATATATGGAAATATATTTTTTGGATCTTTGTGATGTCTACATGTGTTTGATGTTTTGAATGGTTTATGATATCTAATCTATATGATGTGACCGATGTATGATGTTTATGTATATGGGGTGATGTGTTGATGTGATAAATGCCAATTTAACACTAGGTTATCAGTATAATCTGCTATTTGATTAAATTTTCATGGAATGTCTGTAAATGTAATTGAATCAAAGTTGCGAGATAAAAGTCCAACTTGCAAGTATTTGTGAAAGAGGCAAGGATCATGGAAACAATATACATTGTTGATTTGTAGGATGACAAGCTGGGAATCTAATAAAATTTTAAGGTGGTGAATGTGGTGGTGACTGGCCTCGATGAGGAGGTCAATGATGGCGGCATATTCTACTTGGTTGTTGGTGGTTGAGCCCAAACATATGATGCTGGAATGGAGCAATTCATGCGAGCGGGTATAGAGGGCCCAAGTATCTGAAGCGAGATTCTATGTCCAGCGACTAGCACCATCAACGTAACCAATGCGATAGGTTGATGGAGGATGCATCTATCAATAACATGGATGGTAGATCAAACATGAGGAGTGGAGGTGAAAAAGAAGACTAAAAACTCTACAAATGTGTACAAAGAAAAATCCTAGGGTAGAATGGCTATGCTCAGGCGTAAAAATTCTTTAAGTACAACCCATTGACAGGTTCTTTGAGAGGATAGCCTTCTGGAGAGGCTAGGATGTATGCACCTTTAGTGAGACAGTGTTGGATAATGTAGGATCCATGCCGTAATGATTTGAATTTCCTATGACTGAGAGTATCGTGGGTGATATCGTAGGCTAGGACAAGATCTCCTTCGTTAAATGAGCGAAGGTTGACATGGTGGTCAAAGGTGGCTTTGGACCATTTTCTAGCTACCTCATTGTTCTGTAATGAATATTGGCAATCTTGATCCCATGAATCTAAGGTCAGAAGCTCTGCTCCATTAGAGAAGTGTTAGGTAATAGCTCGATAGTAGTGTGTAATGTGGGAATTTTGCACTCAATAGGGAGGGTCGCTTCTATCCCATGACAAGATGAAATGGTGTAAAATCGGTGGCAGTTTTGACTGTTGTACGATAAGACCATAGTGTTGAAAATAGCATATTATGCAAGTTGGTCTTATGTTTGTTGACGGTGCGTTGTAGCATGGTTTTGAGGACTTTGTTGATAGCCTCGACCTATCCATTGGATTGACGGTAGTATGGGGAGGCGAACTCATGGAAGAATCCTAACTTTGAGGAGATTTTTGCGAAGATATCATTCTCGAAGTGCTTACCATGATCGGATACTAACTATAGAGGAATTATGAAATGGGTAATGACGTGGTTGAAGAAAACATGAGTTGTTGTGTCAGTGGTATTATTGAAGGTAAGCATAGCTTCAGACCATTGGATAAAGTAATATACTACCACGACAATGTACTTGTGTCCATTACTATATGGAGGATTGAAAATCATGAAATGTACATCCCATTTGTAGAAGGGGCCCGCGGTGATGACTGGATGTAGAAGGACGGGTGGTGCTCATGCTTTGTTTGCATAGAGCTGGCATTTGTCGCATTGCTTGACTATGTGGATACAGTCATGAAACAATGCGGGCTAGAAGTATCATACATGAATGATTTTTTGGGTGGTGGACATACCCAAGAGGTGACCACCGCAGGAACCGCTATGGAAGTCCTTCAAGACTTTGCCAACTTCGTTGATGGTCAGACATCAGTGAAGAATGGTGTCGGCCCCACGTCGACATAAGACATATCCTATGAGGAGGTATCAAGGGGCCTGATTGTGAATGCGTCGATGATATTCTCGAGAGAAATGAGACCCAAACTTTTTTGTCTGAAGGTAGATGAGGAGGTCGCCATACCAGGGGTCATCCAAGGGGATGAAGAAGAGGTGTTCATTGGGAAAATTCGTATTGACAAGTGAAGCAAGAGAGTCTAAGAGAAGTGTCATAATAATTTTAGAAAGAATGAGTTCTTTCTTTCTTTTGGGAGTTGAGAACTCTAGGTCGTGTTCCTGAAGGATAGTAATCCATCGGGAAAAATTTCCATCAATTTTCCATTGACTAAGCAAGTACTGCATGGGGTTGGAATCTGCTACAACTTTGGTAGTTCAAAGTAGGATATAGTGTCGCAAATTTTGGACTGCAAGGGATAATTTATCATCATGATTTTATTTCAGGGGTGGTCCTGAAATATTTTTACTTATGTAGTAAATGACATGCTCATGCCCATCATCTCCTAATTGGACAAGGACTCCTGCTACTGAGACGAATGAGGCTACTAAGTAGAGGATGTAATCACGGCCATAGTCTAGGGGACTAATCAAAGGGGAACTGGATAGGACTTTTTTTAAATAATTAAAATCATTTTGGGCATGTTCATCCCATCGAAATGGGATGTTGTGATGGAGTAAGCGGAGGAAACCATGTGCACGAGTGGTGTAATCTGGGACAAAGCGACATAAGAAGTTAGCTTTTCCTTGTAGGCTCCGTAGTTGACGTAAATTCCTTGGTGGGGGAATTGTTGTGATAGCTTGGACCTTGAGTGGGTCTACCATGATGCCATGCTAGGAGACAATGAACCCAAGAAGGCATCTGGTGGTGACACAAAATACACACTTGAGTTCAATAAGATATTGTACTGGCAACATCGTTGAAAAATGATGCATAAGTCGTCTAAATGTTGAGTTCATTTATTGGATCGAGCAGTGGGGTCATCGAAATAAGTGAGGATGATGTGAGCAAGATCGTGGAAAACATAAGTCATGGCCCATTGAAACGTAGCACCTTCATTTTTTAGTCTAAAAGGCATGACACGATAATACAAATTACCCCATGGGGTAGTAAAAGACATTTTATACTGATATTCTGGATGGATTTGGATTTGGTTGTAGCCTGAGAACCCATCCATGAAGGAAAAATCTTTGTGTTCGGCACAATCATTGATAACTTGGTTGATGAAAGGGGTTGGAAAGTTGTCTTTGGGAAAAGCATGGTTGATATCACGAAATTCGGTGCAGACGCAAATAGTGCCCTATTTTTTGTTAACGAGGACGGGGTTTGAAACCCATGAGGTATACACAATGGGGTAAATGAACCCAACAATGCGTAACTTGTCAATTTCATCTTTGATAGCCATAGATTTGGATGGGTGAAGGGGGTGATTCTTTTGGCAAACTGGGGTTCCATATGGCCATGTGTCGATGCGATGTTCGACTATAGACGAAACGAGGTCGGGAATCAGTGTATATGACCAGGAAAAAATATCCCAGTATTTTTGAAATATTCCCTCTTTGATGGAAATTTTGATATTGATAGTGGGGGAAATATTGGCCATGTTGCCTTCTTCAAAATCATCTGGGGTAGGGATAGGATTTTTGAACCAATCTATTTGCCCCAAAGAAATAAAATCCTTGGCTTCGATTGCACATATGGAAGCTTGACTATGAAGGTAAAAGGCCTACTATGAGAAGAACAACACTCAATGATGGAACACATTTCATGGGAAATCGGGGGTGGTGAGTTCCTCCATAATATCCTCATCGTAGTGAAAAATGTGAGAATACAAGGGATCCGAGGAGATGACGGAGGGGTTGATCAACATGTGATTTTGCTCGAGTGGCGAGGATGTGGAAGGGGAGTCACATGCAGGTTGTGATGGATTGCTTGACATAAACCAAATGTCCAAATACTATGGGTGATAAATTGTGGTAGGGGGAAAGATTTCATGTGGGAAATGAACCAAATAATTGGGAGGATTTGGGGGAATATATTTAGATAGTCGATCAGTGAACCATGGAGGGGAAGGAAGTGAATCAAGTTCAGGGAGGTAATATTGATAGTATCTAAGGGTTGCAGTATCGGTGGTGAGGTAATCATTTGTGGTTGGACAGGGTTTGAATGGCATCTTCGTTATGCAATAATCACAGGATATTGGTATGTAAAGTGATCCAGTGAGTCGTAGAGAGAGCAAGGGCACCTCATCCATTCAGAGACTCAGGAAGAGACATAATGAATGTCAGTGATGTGAGAACCAATAGGGGAAAGTGGAGAGGGATCTTGTTAAAAAAAAAATATTACTATGGCTGACGTTTGGAGAAACTGAGGTAGAGTTGGGAAGTGATGGTTGTAGTGTCCATATTCTGAACAGATGGTACAAGAAAATTTGGTTCACATCCCTTTACTTCCTTTAGTGGGGGACATTGTAGTAGTACTAGATGTACTTGGTGAAGTAATGAGAAATGTGGTTTCTCGAGGGAGTTGGATCAGATTGCGTAATTCAGGAAGAGTGGGACATCTATTGGTGGGGTGTCCCTCTTTCTTTCATAGTGTGCAAGGAGGTTGAACTCGGGGAGGAAGTGGATCCATGGGCTCTTTCTTCTTCCCTCTTCCCCTAGTATTAGCAGTGGTGTTAACAGTTGGGGGTGGGGATGGTTTGGTTGGATCCTGGACCGTAATCGACATCGAGATTCCCTATGACTGAGGAGGGAGAGACGATTGAGGAACCATTGCAAGTGGGTGAAGATACCATACCAGGATAGCCAGTACCATGTTGGGAAGGGTAAGTGTCGTAGCTACCAGAAATGCTTGAACTCTTGGTTGGGGGTAGAAGAAGGGAATTTGATTAATGGCTTGGGGGATTGTCTCCAAAAACTAGATTCTCCCCTAGAGGGGGGGGGATCAAGGATAAGTGGTGTATTATAGGTCTCAAGGGATTATTGAGGTAATAGTTCTTCAACTAGTGGAATGTCAGGGTGTGGAGAGGCCTCTGTGGGATGAATAATGTCTCTGTTATCTATTCCTTTATAAGATATGAAACACACTTGTGTTGAAGTGGGTAGGATGGGTGGTATTCCATGATATGCACCCAACAGAGATGGGTCTTTGAAAATTCTAGGACCCATGTCAATGAGTGAATAAGCATATGAGCTAGTGCGGACAAGGGGAAGAATGTTATCAATGTTGGTTAAGTGGTTAGGCTCGTAATGCGGAATTTGGTCCATGGTGACAATTTTCCTATTGTGGGGGAACATCATCATTTGAAACACAGAAGAGGCCACTTCCTTCCTAGTGTACATGTAGCTACGTCTAAACAAGATATTGTAATCAATTGGGGCATCGATAACTTCAATGTCTATGAGGATATTTTTTCCCCCAAGTTCGACGGGGACGTTTTGGAAGAGACCTTCAAGGGATGATGGTCGACCATCATAGGCTCGCAAAGTGATGGAGGATGGTACTAGCTCAGGGGAGCCAAGTTTCTGCCATACAATTTTGGAAATGATGCATGTGGATGCACCTTCATCAATGATACATCAATGAACCATGATGTTCCAAATATTTACTAGTATCTGGAAAGCTACCAGAGCCGGGAGGAGTGGTTCTCCACTATCTATATCAAATGTGATGAGTCTAGTATCAGTTGGGTCAACTTCCCCCAAGGTGGAAAGAAAGGATTTCTGCTGAGTTGGACAAGTTTGGAGGACCTCCAATACAGACATGGTTGCAGTAGATTGAGCTAAGTCATCGACTAGGATGTAATTATGGGCGGCCATAGCATGAGGGTTATGGACATTCCATAATAATGAAATGTGGGGTATGTGAATGTTTGGTTCCGTGTTAGGGTGTAGGATCATCAAAGGTTGTCATGCTGGAGAGGGAACTGTTTCCGAGGTGGTTGGAGTAGATTCAGGTGGGGTGTCGTATTGACAATCGTGTGTTTATAAAATAATTTCTTCTTCTCTAGTGAGGAGGATATTGTGATCAACTAGATTTCTAGGGTGTATGGGTGTTGGATTTGGATACTACCCCATTTGTGGTGGGGTAGGGTGAACCTCTTGTTGGGTGTTCATCACACCTTAGTGTGGAATAGGTTTTTGCAACACAGTTGGGGGTGGTTGCTGCAAGTAATGTTGTGGGGCCTGCTGAGGGGCAGGCGGCGCTGGGGGACATGGTGTGTTTATGGATTCTTTCATCTATTTAAACTCAGAAATTTGGGAGAAATGGTGAGTATAATGTCCATGCTCACCATAAATACTGCAAGGTAAGTTCGTCCGTAGGTTGTTTTTGTTGTTCCTCCCTTGGCGTTTGTTGTTATTGTCCCCTTGGGGGTTCTGGTTACATTGATTCTGATTTCCCCCAGTGGGTTGGTTTTGTTGGGGGTTATTTCCACCTGGTCTCGGGTTATTATTGTTTCGATTTTTTCCTTTGTTCTTGGCATTATTCGATTGATGGGTTGGATTTTCCATATTAAACTGTTCAAAAGTATGAATTTGTTGAATGGGATAGGGCTAGACAAAGTTAATTCCAGCGTGTGTTTGTCCAAGTGGGAGAGCCACCGGTTGTGGTGGACCAGGAAATGGAAAGTATGGATTGTTTTGTGGAAATGATCCATCAGGTGTGTAGGAAATTGAAGCACTTTCACTAGTGCTCATATTATATGTTGAGGTAGAAGGTGACCCTGAAGTTGGTTGGGCAGTCGAGTGCATCATGGGTGCAGGTGGGGGTCCCCCTATTGGTGGAGGGGGAGTCACCGAGTATGGTTGTTGGTAAATTGGAGGAGGGTAATAAGATGGCCCTATGTATGGTGGTGGATATTGAGGTACATCATATATATGTGGTGGTTGGGTGTATGGGTTATGGTTTTTCGTGGTACCAATCAACCCATCCGAAGAATGGGACATCCTAGATTTTTCCTAGCCAAATGTTATGGGTCTAGGTGCATCAGGTAATACTGTGTATAAGTAGCCTAACTGAGCATATATGAGGTTGAACTATTGGACCTTGTTGATGGCTTCCTCTTCTGACTAGGGGAAGGTGGATGCGACATCTTTGGCAAGATAGAGATGAGTGATTTAAGAAACCAATCAAGACATTGTTCTTTGGTAGTTTCTTCTTTACACAAATTGTGTTGTCGACACCATTTGTGGATGTGATCAGCGATGTGCATAGATGAGGTTTATTTTCACTTGGAGAGAAGTTCTAAAGCAGTGTCATGATGAACTGGTATTTTAAAGAAGGCCAAAACTTCTTTGGCCAAGGATTCAAAAGTCACATGGGACCCTGATGTTTTGTCCACATACCATTTGGCTAATGGACTAATGACTGTTCTATGAAATAACCATAAACAGATGGAATCATCCATGATGTTTTTTGAAGAAGACCATAAGTGGAAGGTTATAACATGGTTGGTGGGGTCCTTCCCCAATTTTCCTTCAAATTTTGGAATATTTGAAGGTAGTTTGGTAGGCATATTGGGCCATGTGGGGTCATGTAAAATGGGATCATTCATGATTTTGGTGAGATCAACAATGTTGAGAAATGACAAGTATGGCATAGGGGGATTTGGTGGAGGATTAGTTCCAACCATTGTGTGAGAAGGTAGTGGACCTGACCCATGAAAGGGGTTTGGTGGGGATGTACTTCTCCCTTGAGAAGAAATTCCCCCCCCTCCTCCTTGTGAAGGAGAGCTAGTGGATGGATTTCCTTGAGAATTGGACCCAAGTAAAGTGTAACCAAGTAGAGATGATCCAAAAATAGTATCACTCACAGGGGTGTGAGAAGGTTGATTTAGTGATTTTGCAAGACTAGAAACTCCTCCTAGAATATGAGGGAGATTTTGTAAGCATCTGGAACAATGGGGATTTTGTGGGTCCCCTATGATGTCTGACTAGCAATGTGAATGCGTGAAAATGGTGATGAGAGAAGTAAATGAATAAGAGACTTGTATAATTTGGATCTTCACAAGACAATATAGTTCACAATTGCATGTAATCAAATGAACATCATACATAAATTAACTGTAAATAAGCACACATGTGGGTAGGTGGATTTTTTCCCCATGGGGAAACAAATAAAACAAATTCTCATGTCCTAAAAGATGTATCATCCTTCCTCTCAACATAGCACTGGACCTTCCAAGAGCACTCAACAGTGGGGTCTGAAGCCACCGGAAGAGGAACTAGTGAAGGTTGAAATAATCAGTTATAATGAGGGGTAGAGGGTGCATATCCCGAAAGAGTTGGTAATATTTTCCAATAGCCACACAAAATATGATCAAGGTGCAATTGCAAACCACAATTTCCACCTGGGTATATGTCCTAAATTTGGTCACTGGGTACCTTGGTCAAAGTGTGGCATTTAGATTTTCTACCTCAGAAATGGGTCACAGGATGGATCCCTTCCAAGATTTGGGTGACTCAAGGGGGGATGCACAGAACAACCGGACCTCGGCCTTCGACCCTTCATGGGAATCTCCCTGCCTTATGGTGTAGGAACACTTGACTTGGATAATTTTGAAAGTTCCCTATTTTTCAACTTCTAATGTTTGAAGTTGTGAGAAACAAATAATGGGGGGTTATTTGGATGCCTACCCCTGAGATCCTACCTAGACTAAAAATTTCTTTTGGCACCTCCTGTGCAGGAAAACTTAGTGAGTTTTTAGAAAAAAAAATAGATGTGGTGGGATGAGAGATTGGGAATGTGAACCAATCTCGTTTGAATTAAGTGGGTGTGGATAATTTCTCAAGAAATAGCAGTACGTTTTGGGATTCGTTTGGAGAAAACCTACTTCAACCTCCACAATTCAAGATGGAAATTATGTGAGTGAGGAGTGACTTTGTGTGTGAGAAAGTGAAAAAATGCGCCAAGATTTTTAATAAATTAGGTGTGAGATTGCAACATGTGGACTTCCTTTGGTCCTTACAAATCTTTGTTGCCTAGCTTACTAAGTGTTATTGGTACAACCTTGCAGAATTTTAAAAGTCCTAAATAACTAGCATGTGGACATATGGGTTGTTACCAATCCTTTAAACTCCCTAATGTTGTTTACACTAAGAAATCTTGAAAAACTATCCTAGATTGCAAGCATGTGGGAATGTATGGACCCGTTACTTTGATCTTTAAACTCTCCTAGTAATGTAAACTAAGAAAGCAAATTTCAAGAAACTATCCTAAGTTTGCAACATGTGGGCATGTATGGGCCCTTACAACTTTTAAGATGATCTCAAAATGAAACTAATAGGAACCCTATAGGGGCTTTGTCCTCTCCTAAATATTTTTGTTAAAGGAGATGAAATGTCCCCTTAACCACCTTTCTGATTCTCAAGATCTCTGTATGGTGCCAGAGAAGAGCATACCTAATGATCAAAGTTAATTTCTGGTCCCAATGTAAGTGTTTTATTTTTGATAGCAATAATATCAACTTAAATTTTACAAACTAAACAAGCCATCCATGTGGCAACCAAAGAAAAAGAGGAGAATATTTTGTTATTTTTACCCCCTAAGTGTCTATGTTTAACTAACCTTTCATATGGGAAAGGAGTCTAAGTGGAGCGCATTTACAAATTGCATGAAAGAAAAAATTTGAAGGCTAGGGGCCTTCAAATTATCACAAAAAACCTTACAATATTGAAACTTTGGAAATGTGCATGGGTTATAGTTATGACAAATGCACAGTTGGTGTACAGTGCATAGAATGTGCAGAGAACAAAAACCTTTTGGGTGCACAGTGCACAGAATGCACAGAGAACATAATCCTTTTGGGCGCACAGTGTGTTGAGTGTGCGTATGTGGGTTGGAATACCCACACATGTTCTGATACGCGTCGGGGGGGATTTTCGAGTAACATTCTCCTCCTCCAGCTCTAAATATTACTTTTGACAGGTAAGTCTAGGTTGGTTTTGGTACCTGAAAGACAAATTTATTAAAAATAAATGCTCTCTAAGTCCAAATAGGGTGGAAATTGATACCTTTTCCCCAGTATGGTCACCAATTTGTTGTGCCTTTTTCGTCACTTGGGTGAGAAAAATAATGACACTTGCATGTCTATTTGGGCCTGCTAGACAAGACAGAGGTTAGTGAGTGGATTAAACAAGCCAATCACATGAAATAAACATTTAAACAAACTAAAACAACTAAGGAAATAAAAACTAGAATGCATAAGAAACATAGAACCAAAAATAATCAACCAATGACCAAGATTATGCCATCAATGGATAACTATATTAGTTGAAAAAACATCATAGAGAAAAATGAGGACTTATGGGTCCCCTCTTCCTCCTTGGGA
The DNA here is from genome assembly GCA_000966675.3 of Picea glauca. NCBI lineage: Eukaryota > Viridiplantae > Streptophyta > Pinopsida > Pinales > Pinaceae > Picea > Picea glauca. Next base: position 813,104 of record JZKD02S0797697.1, read on the forward strand.
GGGATCTTGAGTTCCTTAATGGAGATATCTTCTTACAATGGTAGAAAAATGGCAAATGATGAAGAAATCAATGCATATTCCCTCAAGAGGTGAGTGTAATGGCCTATTGCAATGGTGCTAGAATGATCCAAGGAGAAAAAGGGATTCTCAAGGGAGGATTGAGGCAACATAGCAATAATATGAAAATATTAATTTCTTAGTGCACCCATGGCCTCCATTTATAGCATTTATTCAAGGAAAAACTCAACTGGTTCTTAGTGTGAACAAGGGGCCCTTGAGGGCACCCTTTGGTCCTTGACCAGCCCCCATTTGGATTTCACCCACATCTGAAGGTCAAATCAAGTTGGGAGCTGGTACATAAGTGGTTGGGGGGGGTGACAAGAACCATAAATGTGTTGTTCACACGAGTGTGCATATTTTCTTGTACAGAGTCGTTCATATGGCACATTGTGCACTCTACCAGCTTCGTTGGCAGACGCATTGTGCGCGCTCTTCCTTTAGTGAGTTTTCACATGCCAATTGTTTACCAATTGTATAGTTTTTTTCCTTTTGAAATGCATTTTGGTGTTGCAGGTGAACTAATTGTTTTTTTGCATTGTTGTATTTCTATAACCATTTGTGTGCAATGTTGCGAACAAAATTTCAGTGATAACACCTCCTTTCAAGTTGGTTCTTGAAGAATACAGGGGGTTGGAGCCTCCTTTCAAGTTGTTGCTTGAAGAATACAGGGGGTTGGATCCTCATTTAAAGTTGTTTCTTGAAGAATACAAGGTTTTGGAGCCTCCTTTCAAGTTTGGGCTTGGAGAAGTAGGGAGTTGTAGCTTCCTTGAGTAGGTGCTCAGAAAAGAAGGGGATTTGTGTCTCCAAGAGCTGGTGCTCTAAAGAGGATTGGTGCCCTTCAGAATCACATATTATTCTTTATAAAATTTGTAATTCTAGTTAATTATATTTATATAATTGATTTTAAATACAAATTGATTGTTGATCTATTGTGGTGATTAATAAAATAACAAAGTAAATACTAATTGTTTAAAAAGGTAATACTAATTCACCCCCCCCCCTCTCATTATTTCCAACAATTGGTATCTGAGAAGGTTCCTTCACCACATTCTAACAACTAGAAGTTAGATCCTAAAGAATCCAATGGATCAACAACAATGAATGTTATCCAAAATAGCACCGTTGTTCAAAGGAGATGACTATGTTTTTTGGAGAATAAGGATGGAGAGTCATCTGATGTCACTTGGATTTGATATTTGGAAATTTGTAGAAGATGACTACACTGCACCATCTTCCCCACTAACTGATGCTACTACAAAGAAGTTATGCAATGATTCAAAAGTTGTTAATATCAGTTTAAGTGGATTATCCATAAATGTATTTATAAAAGTAATGCACTGCAAATCAGCCAAAGAATTATGGGAAAAACTTAAAGTTTTTTATCAAGGATGTAGAAAGGTAAAACAAGCCAAACTTCAAACACTCGAAGAATTTTTTGAAAATCTAAAAATGGAGGAAGAAGAAAATATTGCAGAATATCTTCAGAGAGTAGGTGAGATAGTCAACTTGGTCAGAGCATTGGGAGAAACAATAGAAGATAGATAGATTATTTAGAAAGTGTTGAGATCATTTCCTATGAGATATGATGCCAATATATATACCTTAGAGGATAGATACAACCTTGATAAACTACATGGGATCCTCACAACATATGAGATGATAATAGGGCAAGAGAAACCAACAAAAGGAGAAACATATTTCAAAGCATCAAAATCAAAGAAGTTGCAGGAGCACATGTCTAATGAAGATAAATTATACATATCAGATGTATAAGAGTCCAACTTTATAAAGAAACTCCAGAAAGGATATGGAAAATATAAAGGAAAGTTACCCTTCAAATGTTTCAACTGTGGCAGAATCAAACACTTTGCTAACAAATTTCCCTATCCCAAGTAGGAGGATAGTGATGATGAAGAAGTCTACAAATAGAAAGACCATAAAAGGGATAAATACCAATACAAGAAGAAATTTAATAACAAAAACAAAAACCTCTACTCCAAAGAAGACATGAGTGAAGATGATGGAGAGCTTCTATTTATGGGAATGAAAAATAATGATGTTGATAATAATGAAGCAAATTCTGAAGATAAAGGAGAAATAAACATTGAAGAACAATTTATCAGTGCATTTGAAGAACTAAGGAAGTATAAAAAGAAGAATAAATCATTAAGAAAACAATTGTCAGAATATGAAGAAGCACAAAAGTCAAGAGAAAGAGAAGTGTCAAAGACCGTCAAAGAAACAGGGAAAGTCATCAATGATTTGAAGACTCAACTCCGGGAATCCAAAATAATTGAAGAAGTCATTTTAAAACAACTCAATGATAGGGAACAAGACTATGAAAAGCTATAGGCTGAAATTGTCCTACTAAAAAGAGAAATTGGAAGAGAAGAGAGACAATCAAGATTTGAAAATAGTTCAAAATTTCTAAATGATATTCTTAGCAGCCAAAGTTCACCAAATGACAAGACATGATTGGGATATATTCAATATTCAACCTGTATGACACAAAGGACAAACAAAAGGCCAATCAAATATGAATATGCTCTTAAAATATCCTTAAGAAGAGAATACAACAAGGGAAATATGAAGCCATTGAAGATTGTTCCAAATAAACAAAAATCAGCACTCCCTACTAAAGAAAAAGATGACAAGAAGAATAAAATCACTAGAAGGAATCCCCCTAATAGATATGTATTTATTGGATACTGCTACTCTTGCAATAATTTTGGATATAAGGCAGTACACTGCAAGGTTTATGGAAAATATAATCATAGAAATGTCCAAAATTATAAGAACAATAAGTACAAAGCATAGAAAAGAAACTACAATTCATTTTCTCCTTTGTAAAGCTTCAATACTAAATGCCAAAGATGCAAAAATTATCGTCATAAGGCAAATGAATGTAGATTTCCAAAGTATTCCACAAAGGAAAGTATCTCCAACATTAAGGAAAATTATAAGAAGATATGGAAAACAAAGTATAAAGTACAAAGGAAGAAAGATGATGAAGATATTGTTGGATTACTGAGAGGGGGGTTGAATCAGTAATAGAGAAATTCAATCCTTTTTAACTACAAAATTAAAGTATTATATCAATGTAGAATTGTCATCCAATAGTTGTAGAGTAAATAAACAATGAACAAATGAGCAATCATACACATACACAGTACACCAGTTTTTTTACATGGAAACCCAAAGCGAGAGAAAACCACATACAATTTTTTCTTATATGTCTTTAAGAATTACATTCATTGGAAGAACCAACTTCCTTTGTTTTTCAGCTACAACTGGAAGGAGGCTCCAACCCCCTAGTTTCTCAGGCTACAACCTAAGGGAATCTCCAAATCCCAATTTTCTGGATACAACCAAAAGGAGGCTACAACCCCCTATGTTCTCTGGATACAACTGAAAGGTGGAAACAACCACCTATCCTTCGACTCATTTCCCCGTCCAACCACCTTGAAGTAGAAGTATAATGATGGAAACATTGTCACACTATCACTATGAGATATACCATTGTAACAAACTATACCACTAACCTGCAGCCAACCTGTACTACTACATGTAATCAATTTGTACCTAAACTGAAAATGTATCAACCAAATAAAACAAATACGTGACCTGTAGTTATGCAGCATGCATATGTACGTGCCCTATATATACAACAACCTGTGTATGTATGCGACCTATTTGTTATGCAGCCTGTGTATGCCTTTTGAAATTAGTATCAAACAACAACAACAGATACGCAACCTGTAGTTTTGAAACATGTGTATGTATGCTCCCTATATATAGAATAGCCTATGTATGTACATGTCTTGTTTGTTATGTAGCCTGCATATACCTTATGAAAAGTAGGGTTTTATTTCTTCTAGAAACTTCTAACCTTCTACAACGTATTTCAATAGATCTGCAACCTGTCACTGTATCCAAACTATAATTGTACCATGTGCATACATCCTCATACATAGACTTTACCCAAAGACTCTATATCTCTCTCTAGTCATGTGCCAAATGAGTGTGTGTTATCATGAACCAATATAATAATCCTCACATGAACTAGATATAAAAACCTCTTCTGATATTCATCCTCTTAATACATCAACCACTTCACAAATACAAGATCTCAACCATGTACCACAAAATACCTTATCCATATTCCAAGAAATACAAGATGTGCCTCAACTCTAATGAGAAGTATCAATGATAAATATTGATTATACCAACACTATATTTCTATATATATGAATTATACAGAAGATCCCAGGCAACTACTAGTCTCTCTAGGGAGAATCCTCAAATCTCCATAACCATTTCTCATGCATACATCAAAATCCAACTACTGATAGAAATAAGACATACCTTTTGAACCAGTGGATAGATCTGATGTATTTGATCATTGTAGACCTTCTTGGGAGATTGATCTCAGAATCTAGAACCTCAGCATATTCATCTTCTCAACTTTTTATGGATTTACCTTCATGTACACACCATAATATATTGTCATTCCACATGTGTACGCACCCTAATACATTGTTATCATGCATACACCTCAGAACTTAGAGTTTTTTAATATTCGTTGTAATTCCAAAATTTCTGTCGTCAACCCTTCGTGCTACCTCAAACTTTCACAAATTCATATGTATCAATGAATACTTGCAATAACCCTTACACAACAATAGATATTCAATATGCTCAAGTGTGATTAAATAAGAGACCTTTGCCTCTTATTTATACTTTCATGTAGCTTCCTCAAGGGGTTACCTTCTAACCATCTTAAACCACTTTCCTTATTTTAGGGTTAACCCACTTCTAACCACTTGTCCACTTAGTAATTTCTCCATTAAATTTATTATTTAAATAATTT
>JZKD02S0797697.1:826841-846555 GCA_000966675.3 Picea glauca
CTAGTCATCATGCATGATTTTAGGATCTAGAGAAAATCTCTCTATGAGGTGGCATCACCCATTGTACTATAAATATGTAACATTGGAGTGAATACAATTAGTGTTGGCTAATATGTCTTTTCCACCATGTTGTTATTCTTGTTTATGTTTTATCAATTGGTATCATAGCTCTTATGGTCTTAAGGGAATAATAACTTCACCGTGGTAGTTTCCATGGAAGGTGAAGTGGTATGAGAGCTCTTATGGTCTTAAGGACCTTGTAGCCTATACTAACAAATTATAGACTTGCAATATTTGGGATGTGCAATGGAGATAAAGAGAGATAGAGCCGAGACAATGTATGGACACGATTCAAAGTTTGGCGTGCAGTTTACAGACTTTACAGCCCATCAAAAATCAGGTAAGGCAAATTTTGCAATTTCTTTTATGGAATTATTTCACGGCCATTGGGATTGATTTCTGAGTCATATATTTTGGCATGAAATCGCAATTGGGCACAAGTTAATTAAATTATTGTTGTCTCTAAGACGATTTTTTAGCTAAGCCTCTTGCTGGTCCTCTTTGGGAATTTTGAATCAATGTTGTGATATTTATCATTTTTTAGTCAAGTCAAGGCACAAACATGCCAGACAAAGTTAGATCTACTACAGAATATTGTACGGTTGTTTATGGTACATTTCATGACTAAATACTCTAAAAAAAATCCACGCCCAACAAATTTGTCAAATTCCCTATAGATCCGTCAAACGCCCAATAGATTTACCTTCAGAGCGATTCTCTCAACTAAGGCTGAGATTTGAGGTAAGATGTTGCTAATTTAGTTCCTTGAGCCTCCTCAAATTGAAGAAACTAGAAAGATCACTCATGGCCCTCTGAACAACATCTTGAAAAATCCCAGGGTTTCCATTATCAAACCCGCATTTCTATTATGGACAAAGTGCAGATTCTCAGAGACGACTTTGTCAATTGTCGACCATAGCAAAGACTGTATTATACAATGAATTTTTGTTATATTTTTCAAGAACCATCCATAAATTAAGTCTCAATTTTTGTTTTCATCTACATGCTCACCATTTAGTTGTTGCCTCCACCTCCACCTTCATGCACAGTTTACAACCCTAACTTGCCATTCCAAGGAGATCGAATTAATGAAGAAATTCCATTGAATTATATGATGTCCAACTTACCCAATGACCGAAAAGTCATGTTTATTTTCCCAACAATCTGAAAACACACGAATTAGCATTTTTGGTACACAATCTCACAAAATCACCCAACCCATGATTCTTTCTATTGTCGTTTTAGTTTGGTGACTGGGTATTGCAGGCATTATCATCGGATGCTTAAGACCTGGATCTTCTTATTGTTAATATAGCTGTAAATATTACATATTAATCAATGCATAGCTGATCAAAGAGATGCATGCTGCATTGAACCTATGATTTAATGCATTGAATCCGATATGAAGGTGACAACAATAAAGAAGATTCCGACAATATTTCTTTCTTCCCAAGAAGACGAAGTCTCATCCCTCATGGCATCCAAAATGTCGTTGTAAAGGATTTAGATGACAGTGATGGTTGCACTGGTAACTTCATGGTGGCAGACATCTGCACAATCAAAATTTTTTAATATCTGCTTGAATGTAGGTTACTGCGGCTTCTCAAGAATCTGTGAATGTGGTGCCATAGATGAGGTGCATTGGAGACCTGCATCCATATAGAAGTAGTCATTTATTGTAAAAGGTAGCTCACCGAGTGGAAGAGATAGTTGTTGTAGAACTGTGGGGCACGTGGAGCATTCACTGCTTCGTGTAACAAATTGTTGTAGAGCAATGCAGATTGATCAACGAGAAACATTGAGCCAACTAGTAGAGGAATTTGATTCAACACACCTCTATATCCTAGAAAATGATCTAAGTAAAGAATATTTTCGTTGTTCTATTTCAATCAATTTGCACCAAGGATCTTTCTCATCAATAATGTGCACCATCACTCTCTGATTTGTGGAAAAATAATCAACGCTCTACCAATGAAAGTATTTGGTGCATCAGTTTTACACAATATTCCTCTTTGCCTTCTCATGTACTCTGTACTCTGTATACAAAACCAAATCTGAAAGATCTGGATATAAAGTGAAGCCTGGAGAGCCCGCGGCCTGTTTGAAATTCCATGTATCTGTTGAGCTGGTGCGATCTAGATCAGAGGTGAGATCAGTATCGTTCTTCAACAAATCTGCAGAATAAACCAACCCATCACTACATCCACCACAACTTGATTCTCTTTGGGGAAGAGGATATTTCTATCACCATGTTGGCACCGAGTAGTGCAAGAACACGAGCTGCCAATAATAGTTGAAGAAAGTCACCAGCTGTCAAATTAAGGTTGAACTGCCCATTTTGTTTTTTAAAAGGAAAAGTGAATGGTGATTTTTCTCTTTTATTAGAAAGAATGCCTTTCTTTGAAGATTTCTGGAGTTAGTCTAAAGTAAATTTGTTTTGGGTTATGATACTACTATCTATGTTTTTGGTTAAAATATGATTGAAATATATTTTTAATGACATATGAGTTATAAAGAATATTTTATTAAAATATTCTCTATGAACAATTTTTGGAGGTATAAGGAGGATCCTCAATATTTTGGATATTCTGTATTTATATCCAAAATAAATTTGTAAAAGAGGATGGAAGTTTAATGTTCTTATTGAGAAAGAGGGTCWTTCCTCATTAAAAAGGGGAACAAAAGTCTAATTGAAGGTTTGGCAATGAGATGTGATGATAAAGGCATACAMCAACTTGGACTATGGTTGATCACATTGTAAGAGAYGGGAAGTCTTATGAAAGGACTATGGTTGATCACATTGTAAGAGAYGGGAAKTCTTATGAAAKGACTATGGTAAATGTTTGAGTGTGTWTAGCTTGGTATAGGTGTTTTCCAKAAGAAGGCTTGTAATTCATACACCATTGTGATCTCAAGAAAGTTTCAAAATGTATTTGAGCACGGTTATTGTAAGAGCGATACTCATAATAAAATTGAAGTCTTTTTCTCTGTGTCCTAGATCCGCTTGAAATTGAATAAGGGGATCTTAGGTACACTTTGTGTTGTGTGTGATGGTAAGATTTTTATGGAATCTTTATGTCATTATGTTTAGTGTTGACATAATCATACTTGCAATTCATCATTTAACACAACAAACATGAAKTTCAAKCTCAAATTCATGTCATTCAAGCATATGTGAAGAACATTCTCAAGCATTCAAGTCGTCAACTACATCAGTAATGGACAAATCAAAGTTTTTGAACTCAACACATCATGGAGCATTTGAAGTTAAATTGTAACTTGCAAACAATGTTTGTTCTAAGATTACTTAATCAAGATTTATTGTAACTTGCAAATTGTCCTTTTGTAAGTTTACTTGTCCTTTTGAATTCAAGTTCAATTGAATTGAATTTGTCATAAGGTGCATTTCCGACTGAGCCCAACACCCTAGAGTCATTTTGAGTCGTAATTGACAAGGATGAGTACTTGAAACTCAAATCATTGTAATACTTTGGGATGCATTTTTGGTGGTAATCGACATCCTCAACTTCCTGGAAGAAAGTTTAAGCAAGGAAAGTTCAAGTGAGCGTGAATTTCAAGTGAGAGATTCAAGTGAGCGAGTTGCAAATAAACCTTCTTCTATCGAGTCAAATTGTAATCAGGATCTACCTGCAGAAGGAGACCTCATTTAGTGTTTTTGAAATGGCTCGAAGTCTCGAATTATTAGAGTTACTAAACACTCTAATAAACACCACTAAAGAAAAGATAGTGATATTGAAAAAAACAACTCTTCAATCAGTGCTAACTTGTTTGCAAGTGACACAAGATAAAGTTAGACTTATTCAATCTCTATACCAGCTATTGAATGATGAGTTTATAGATCTCAGAAATCAACAGCCAATGAAGTGTTCTGAACTAGTTTATGTTCAGCACAATCCTCTCTATGATGATGATGGTGATGTTTTTAATCAACAATCAATGAAGGAGAAACTCAATAAGACAACTTTATATGCAGACAAAGACGATTCTATTCTTGAACCTACTTTTCAAGAGTTTTCTTTTGAGTTTAATGAAGAAAAATGAAGAAAACTTTTCAATGATGCATCAACATGCAGTAAATCCACTTCCAAGAATTTCAAAGAAATAGGTTCATAATACTCTTTCCAAGCCCATCATCAGACCTTGGGAAGAAATCATCTACAACAAGAATAGAACAGGAATTGGATATGACAAGGAAGTTACCTTTCATATTCCTAATTATTCAAGACCAATCAAGTTCCAAAGTGTTGGATTCCTTCAAGAAGATTCACTTTCACATGTTCCAGTTCAACATCAGAATGATAAGTGTCAACATTGTAATCAAGTTGGTCACAAGGAGAATCAATTTTTTTATCTCCATCCTTGCCAGCATTGTGGCAAGCATAACCATTCTTCAGAGAGATGTTCAACACTGAAGAAACCTGTAAGATTGAAAATTCATTATGAGTGGATTGATCCGTGGTAGTGGTCATCAACAACCAAGTGATTATATAAGTCTTACCGAAGAATTAAATCTCGAGTAAAGACCAATATTGTAGTACATAACATTTTTGTACCTCACATAAGTGGTCCCCTTATGGCGTAGCTTTCGAGCATGGCCCTCACGGGATGAGATAACAAGTGGTTTTTTCTGCATGCCCACTTTGTGTTGTACTCAAATGGAACAAGTATGGTTCTCTCTTGAGCATAGAAGGGGGAGTACAATGATGTAACTCTCATGCACCTTAACGGGGGGAGTTCAAAATTCCAGTGACGATGGTTCATGAAACCACTTGTGGTCTCTCCTTTAAGCTGACAAAGGGGGGAATTGATGATGGAATTGAATATGGTTGTCAAACTGAAAGTTTCGACAACAAGTATGCCATATGCGCATGAAATTTTCCAAATGGGAAATTGTTGTCTGTAAATAACAGACTTCGGCATAATTATGGTTCAATAAGTTTAAGTTGAATCATGTAGATTTTGATTTTGAGAGAAATGATGTGAACATTTGGTTCACATAGATGGTCATTCAACCTAGTAGAGGACAAGAGGATCCTTCTGCATTGTAGCTTGGCATTTGATTGAGTTGTCGGGCATTTTCAGGGATGTGTCAAACTAGAATTTGATTCACTTCTCTTGGTTCGCTCTCATCAGAATGGAGTTTACATTAAGTGAACAAATTGCATGCATCCTAGCTCACATGATTACATAGTGATATTTTCCAGAGATGGTAGGCTTTGACAGGATTATGGTTCAATGACTTGCAATTGAATCATACACAGTATACATTGGGATGTTGTTGGACACCTAAAAGTGTCAAGATTGGTTAGTGGTTATCCAAAAACCATTAGATACATGGTATCAATTGGTCAGTGGTCATCCCAAACCACAAATTCAGAGAGCACTTCAGTGATGCACTGATAGTAGAGTGGTGATACTACATGTTCACCAATTAGCAGAAGACATCAGATTCTTCTAGCTAAAATACTTGGCAAAATGATCAAATTGTCAAGCAATCAGGGAATGTTCAGATATTGCAGCTGTTCACTTCCATATCTCATCTCTCTTCCAGTTCATTTTAGATGAACCATTCAACATCTAGATTGGTGGTTTTTCAGGCAATTCTTCATTGAGGCTCAACTCAAGAGTTTTAGTATGAAGACTTGAAATTGATACCAGTTTATGCTTAATTGTTGGTATTATTGATCGGACTTGTGATTGAGGGGGGGATTGTTAGCCTATGGATTACCTTTACCAATCACTAAGTCTAAATTGTCACCTATATTTGTATTATTCATTTAGGATATTAGTAATATATCCTCAAGTGATGACTAATTATTTAGTTAAGATGGCCTAGCCTAGTCATCATGCATGATTTTAGGATCTAGAGAAAATCTCTCTATGAGGTGGCATCACCCATTGTACTATAAATATGTAACATTGGAGTGAATACAAATAGTGTTGGCTAATATGCCTTTTCCACCATGTTTTTATTCTTGTTTATGTTTTATCACTAGTTGATGGAAACTTGACTAGCCACCCAGTAGTCAAGTCAGCTAGATGACAGTCTAGTCAACCACACATAATTGAAGTCAACTAAATGAATTTCGGTCAACCAAAATGGGAGTCCATTCGACCACCCATAATTCAAGTCAAGTAAATGAAGTCTGACCGACCAAAACAAGATTCCATTCAACCTCCCAGAAGTCGAGTCAAGTAAATGAAGTCCAATGTCCAAAAAAAGAGTCCAGTCGACCACCCAGAAGTCGTGTCAAGTAAATGAAGTTTGATTGACCAAAATGGGAATCTAGTTGACCACCCAGAAGTTGAGTCAAATACATGAAGAAACCTAGTGGCAATGGGAGGGAATTTGAGTCGTTTACAAGTGAATTTGACAAAATGTCGAAGGAATAAGATAACCCGGCGGAATTAGGAAACCAACAGAAAAAAAAAATCAATATCTAGAGGGAGAATTTGATCTTAAACAACAAAGAAAATATCCAAGGGTCTTTTTTGGTAACCCACAATATATAAAAACATCTTATAGGAGAATGGGGTAACCAGAAACAAATAAAAAATGACTGGGGGGGAATTTGGTAGCTGACGAAGAAGAAAAACGTGTATATGTCCCATGTGTGACTTGTAGGTAAAGGAAAACACTTTGATAATGTCAACAATGTGAAGCATGACCTACAGACAAAGAGGGGATATCAGTTAGTAGTGAAATTGACTCTAGGAATGAGAGAAAATCCCCAACAACTATTAAAATGAAATTAGAAACCCCCAAGTAAATTGTATGGTTCGAGAAGAAGGGTCATTGATTTCCAACTTCAAAATAGTTGCATGGCCATGGTTAAAAAGTGGTTGATATGAATCACTAGCTCATGGTAACCATATCCATGTAAAATGAGCTCAAATAAAAACTGGAAAATATTTCTCTTTGCTAAAAAATATACAGACAACCATTAAATTACAGTTCACACCAATTACCATTCATAAACAATGCATCCACATAAAATAACCACACATAAAATTAGAATTTACCCTAGAAACCCAAACAGGAAAACCAACATTCTTTTTGGCTTCGACCAAGCTCTTTATTATTCAATAATGGGAAAGCTATAGGCTCTATGGTTCATCTCTATGCTCCTCAGTGACATTTGGGTAGCCTCTTCACATCATTCACAGCCAAAGAACTCCTCTCTCATTATGGGGAAACATGATATAGGAGACTGAGTTGACTAGGAAGATAGATGGAAGATCAGGCATCCCCAATTCTTCATCTTCTCTCTAGTATGTTTATCCTCATTCTCTTTGTTTGTTTGTATTTTCTCCCAGGTGCAAAATATTTCATGAAAGTCTCTTATTTTCTTAATAGAATATTTCTTTATGTCCAATAATATGCTACCCGAATTTACATATCATGGATTTGACTTTAGGTTGCATTACATACAAGGGTAGACATCAATTGTGATGGCATGGGACCCTTCACGCCAACAATTTGATCTCCTTCATCATCCATAACCTTGAAATTTTCCCATTTTGATCATCCTAGAGCATGTGCCAATAGCCAATTTTTCTTGTTGCATATGATTCAGATCAAGGATAGAATATGTGTTTATTGGACTAAGATCAACTCTCAATTTTACATTATCTCACTGGTGGTTGTGGCTTAATTTAATACAAATGATACATGTTCTTTTTCAAAATATTATTATTATTATCTAATTTTAAGGTCCCAGCCAAGTCAGACACCAAATTGGTGTATGTGACCTCCTTGTTTGTGGGAAAAGGAACGCCCTCGAAGCAATAATTTGACCAAATTTCACTGCTAAAGTCTACGAAGGTGTACATACCCTACCCTCCTATGGATTTTAACATGTGACCTCTTAGGGGGAAATACATGTTCTTAACCAACTATAAACTAAAATTAATATAATAATAATAATTTTTATTTTTAATATTTCGAAAATTAATTAATATGTGTTGGAAACACCGACCACACTGAGAGGGGGGGTGAATTGGTGTAGGGATATTTTTACACTTCTTTCAAAACTTATTTACAAACCACTTCAAATATTATTATTCATTCACAATTAGCTACTTGCATATAACAACACCATTCATTAATAATAGAGAACATTAAACCATCACCATAATGAACACAAAGAACACAAGATATATTTGTAATATATTGTATTATGTTGTTACATAAGACTACAATCTCCTGGTTTTATCAGCACCAACTCTGAGAGAGTACCAACTTTCAGTACAAGACCCAACTTGCATATCTCAGCACCAACTAAGATGTGAGGAGTCCAACCCTCAAGTACAAAACCTATCTTGTAGACAAGAAGACAATATGTCCAACCTGTACCAATAACCTGTCATAATCTATACCAATCAACCTGTACTATCAACCATGTACATCAATCACTCACACAAATGTACCATCACAACTGCATCAACTATGCACAACACAACCTATCACAACAATCTGTCACATCAACATGTCTCCTCTGTCAAATCAGATATGATATCATGGATCTCATGCTCATGATCACAATAGAAATACACAACATGAAGACCATATTCCAAATACCAACTATATCCCTCAACAAATCTGATATATGAAGCAATATTGAACAACCAATACCATCTCAATAGATAAACCCTACTTCACAAAACATACCTCAAACAAGATGTGGCATATCTCTCATAAATAGACTCCAACCATGCATTAAATATTATGTCAATATAACAAGCTATTAACCAGTACTAAACATTAGTAGATCTACCTTAGATCAGCTCTACAACAAGCCCTAAACTTCAAAGAGGGCATCCAATAGATTTATAAGCCAAACCCTAAACCAAATTCATAGATTCAACACTACACATATTAAAACCATACCTTTTTATTCTTGCAGTTGTGGATCTATTACGGATTTGTTTCTCTGCCCATGATTCTATTGTCGTGATTTTGTTTCCATGATTCTGCTACCGCGATTATGTTGTCGCAGTTCTGTTGTCGCGGTTTTGCTGCCGTGGTTTTGTTGCCAGAGTTTTTTTGTTACGATTCTATTGTTGCGGTTTTTCTACTGTGATTTTTCTACCGCAAATTTGATCTATCAATAATGAATTCCCAAATAACCTTCCACAAATGGATATTCAATTATTTTCAAAAATCATTTTCATAAGAGACGTTTATTCTATTATTTATACTCTCCAAGTAGCTTTCTCTAGGGGTTATCTTCTAACCAACTTCCTTGTTTTATGGATAACCCACTTCTAACCACTTTGTCCACTTACAACCACTTTATCCACAAATAGTAATCTCACCACTTCTAGTTGCAACTATTTTATTTTTAATTATTTTCTTTTTGCAACAACTTAACCCATGATTAGCTCCTAGTTACAACCAATTTGACTAGTAAACTTCTTCTAGAAGATTCTAGAATAAATTGACTTATTTAACCTTCTAGGGGATTCTAGATAACTCATGAGGGTTGTCCAACTTCACTAATCCATATCTCCTCAACCGTGAGAAACTACATGGCATACCACATATCACTGGAAATGGCATAGTCTGACCTTCAAATTCACTGATCTTTATTACATTTTTCCTCAACCAAACTTGGGTTCCTTAACCATATTTCTAGGATTAATCAACCACTTAACCATTTGGACTTTACAAAGTGTCTTCCCATGAGGTATTTCACCATGAGGGGACCACTTTAAGAAATTTATCCAAGAGTGTCTTTCCATGAGGGCTTGCACCATAAGGGGAACACTTTGGAGTTCATCCATTTGGTACTTCGTATCAACCATGAAATGACATCAATGATATAACTCACTTTGACATCAACCTTGACATAAATGACAACACATCAGTACTATGACACCACTTGACACCAGTTACATCAATGACAACATAATCCAACAACCAATACATAAATGATACAATCACATCACTATGATAATACTTGAAACCAACCCTTTGACATCAATGACAACATAGTACAAAAATCTCCCCCTTTGACATTGATGGCAACACAAACATTTATTTCAACACCAATCATTAATGGAAACACTTGGACATGGAAATTATCATGCTCCATCCATGATCATTACTCCTCATCAATGTTCATCTCGCCACATCAATGTGACTATCTATCCCCCTTTGACATCAATGGAAAAGGGTATATCTCTTTAGGGTTTATCCCCCTAAATGAACTATCCTTGAGGATACTTCCCCTAGTTTCGTTGTCATGTGGGCTACTCTTCATGCATCTTATGAATCTATCCTCCTAGAATCATACCTATGTAACCAATCAAGGGAAAAATAATAACTCCCCTTGTGGGTATATCTCCCCCTATCTTCTATGCAACATGCTAGGTAATCATTGTGAACAATATGCTACCACTTTATTATTATTTTGCTGCAAATGTTTTTTCTCTACCAGAACATTGATCCACTGCTCAACAATACTGCATCAAGAATACCATGCTCTTCTTATGATTATCCTTTGACCTATCCATGCATCAACCATCTAAATGTGTTCCATACCATACATCAAGTGTATGTCAATCATACATACTATCTCATGTATCAACTATGAAGCAAAGGATATGTCAATAATGAATAGTGAATCATGAACAAACCATCAACCATGTACATCATGTGCCAATCATGCACATCAACCACGTACATCAACTATTAATCATGTTCCAAATGTATATAAATACCATCAATAACATCATCAACCATACAACATGCCAACCATGTTCCTCAAACAAGTGTCATATCACTCATGATAAGCCTCTATCATAAACCAACTTCCAATGATATGCCTCTATCATAAACCAACTTCTACAAACCATATGCCAAGAATTGTATCTCAACCATTAAGCATCAAACCTAAACAATATGAACCAAAATCAAGGTATCCATACACATATGCCATAATATCCATAAACCATGTGCTAGTGATACTACTAGAAAGTGGCTCTAACAAACAACCAAGTCTGTACCAATCATGCATCAAATGTAGATCAAGCTATGACTCACCAATGATGTAAAACATCACCACCTCATCAACTCATCAACTACATGTCTCAATATGTAGCTCAACCATATGCAAAATACATACACCAAGACATCCAAAAAATATGCTTCTAACAATACATCACAAGATATGTCAATGGAGCTCACATATGTACCATATCACATAACAGATTTTCCTCAAAACCCTTCACTACAACAAGTAATAAGAAACCAATAGTACCTCTAAACATGTACCAAGAGTGTCCCTCAATAGATCAATGATATATCTCTATCTAGTATTACATCATCATGATATATCTCATAAACAAAGTGCCATAACCTCACTGATAAAATACATAACATAACCAACATTGTACCTTAATAGAAAATGCTTCAATCCACACTTGTTATAACCCTAAATTTCACCATACATGCATACCTGGCATCAGGCCAGCTTACTTGCTATTTTTTCCAAGCCATCACTGAGCAACTCTTCTTAAAAACATTATTTTTTAAGTTGTACGTGCCCTGCACCACTACTTCCCATGTATGTACGCTAGCTACACCATTACTGCCCAGATACATTGATGCAGGAGCATCGTCATCAAAGAAAGAACACGCACGCAGATGACAGTTGGATATGCACCACCACGCATTTTGGAGAAATTTTGAATTTGAAAAGATGAGACATTAATGTAATATCTGGAAAGGATATGTTTGAATTTATGGTTTAGAGATTGTAACAAAGATCTTGAGTGTTTGGTCTCATCTGTTGATTGGAGTCATTTATTGTAATAAATGTAAAGTAGATGTAGGCTTTAATTCGATTAGATAGTTTGAGTTATAGGAGGGAAAACTCTAGAAAGCTCCCTCGCAGTTATTGTATTGTATTATTATTATCATTGTAAGATTTAGAGATGTAGAGCAAAAGAATAGGAGAGAACAAAGCAGATAGCTATTGCTATAGAACCATGTACAGAAGCACCTGAATTAATATATGAAAGATTTGATTCAATTTCATGGTGGTGGGATGATTATTGTTTACATCTATTGAATGGTATGTTTACAGTTTGCTTATATGCTATATTGTGCATTTGTTTCTATATTGTGTTCATATATTTGTGATTTCATGTTGAATGTATGAAGTATGTGAGAGGGAGAGAATGAGTTTCAATTGTTTCTCCTCCTGATAATTCCTGCAAGGAGTTCAGTGAAGGTCCGCAAGGAATACGTTGACAATATTCTGAGTTTCATCTCAGAAGAGCTCAGGCGAGATATCATTGTTCTCATACCAATAGAAGTGAAAGTATAGCACAGAGTCATCCAAGGAGTGCACAGGTTGTTTGAAGTCTTATACTTTTCCAACCCAAGTGAGTGGTTGAAGGATTTTTTTCACAAGGAGTGTGCATAAGAGGGATATACCAGATAATCATTGATTATCGTGAAGCCATAAGGAGTGCTAGTAGGATTCCCTAGAATCCCTGAGTTTGTAGCCAGAACCAATCTCAAGAGGGATAGAGACTTCGGAGAGTTCAAAGGAAGGATGAAGCTCACAGTTTCTTCATAGAGAATCAAGCTCAGAAGAAAAGAAGCCAAAACTACTTGACCAGGAGTTATCAAGATATTGAACGGACGGTTGAAGTTTCTCGGAGGGAAACCACTGATTTTCCATGGACCGTTGGATCTAGAAGATTAGCGGAAGGGTTAAGGAGAGAGTCCTTAAACATTCGTAAGCTCATGAGGGAGAATAATTGTCAGATATGGACCAATGAGAGTCGTTGATCTAGTGCTTGAATCTTGGAATTTTGGAATTTGGGAGTGTGGAGAAAGTCGTGACGAGAAGTCAAGAGTCGCGAAATCTCGACAGGATCTAGGCGGTCAGATCATAGAAGGATTTGAACCGTCGATCCGTAGCAAAGAAGTCACAAGTTCAGACTTCGGGAAAAAGGAGGAGTGTTGTATCATGAACTCCCGAGTTTAGAAATCTCGATGTGCTCGAAGGTGGACCCCAAGACTTGACTGAAGGTCATACAGAGAAGATATAAGAGAGGAGATAAAGACTTGTTATCCCTTTTCTGGGTTTCGGGGGTTGAAGAAGTCAGAGAAACCCGACAACAGAAGTCACAGAGTTGTGAAATCCGAAATACCTTTTCAGTTTAAGTTAGTGGTCATGTTAGCGGTCATGTGGGTAAGAGCTTGTGCCTAGTGCTTGTTCGTGTAGGCATAACTCCTAAGGAGGACTTGTGGTTACAAGTGTGAAGATTTCAGCTGGGAATCAAAGAGTCATTTCAGATCAAAGGGATATTGAGAAAGATCCTTAGACTGGGAGGTCAAGAAGAACCTACTAAGGTAGGGGTGTTGCGTCAAGTGGTATCATAGCACAGATTTTGAATTCCTATAGAGAAGAGTAGATTACAACAATGCCGCCAAGAAAAAGTCAAGAGAGAGTTATGCCTGATCTAGCTGTGGAGAGAGAAATGAGAGAACTTCATGCTCAATTGGATGTTATGGAGACAACACATAAATGGACAGCTCATGTTGGATATGTTAGTGAATCCGAAAACAAGAATGAAGCAAGACCCGATGAAGAAGAAGTTGCAGTTGAAGATGTTGTAGAAGAACGTATTTTCAGAGTTGTTGCGAGAATAGGGGCTAGAGAAAAAATGGACATTCCAATGTACGAAGGCAACTTAGATGTTGAGGATATACTAGATTGGTTTAGAGCTCTGGATAAGTACTTCGATTATGAAGATATTGAAGAGGATAAGAAAGTAAAACATGTTGTCACTAGACTTAAAGGGTATGCAGCACTGTGGTGGGATGAACTGCAGGCTGACAGGCATTGCAAAGGAAAGAAAAGAATTAAAAGCTGGGATAGAATGGTCGCAAAGATGAAATCCAAATTCATACCCAGGGATTACCAAATTAATCTGTTTCGAAGAATGCAGAATTTGAGACAGAAAGGGATGATAGTGAAGGAATACACTGAAGAGTTCTACAAGATAAACATTAGAGTTGGTCATCGTGAAAGTGATGATGAAAAGGTATCCATATATATGAATGGGTTGAGATATGACATTCAAGATGAGATGAGCATGGTGAAAATCACGAATGTAGAAGAATCTTATCAGATTGCTTTTAAGGAAGAAAAAAATTTGGCTCGAAAGCAAGGTCAAAGGGGCAGAGGTAGAATTCAAAGCAGAGGCAAAGAAGTTGCCCAAGACAGAGTGCATAATCCCAAGGATGAAAGAAAGAAGCCTCATAATCACCAAGAAAGGGGAGGAAGTTCACAAGGAATAAAATATACCGATAAGAACACTTTTCCACGTTCAAGAGGAAGAGGAAGAGGAAGAGGAGGTCAAATAAAGTGTTTTTCTGTGGAAAGATCGGACACAAATATTTTGAATGTCCTGGTAGAAAAAGAGATGGAGGAGGCAAAGCTCACATTTCATAAGCGCAAAGGAAAAATGTTGAGGCAGAAGATGCAGAAGGAGGAAGATCCTTAATGATGAGGAAAATTCTCTTGAAACTAGAGAAGGAGGTGGAGAATCCAGTCTAGAGGAACAATTTGTTTAGAACTGCTTGCAAGACTAAGGATAGGGTATGCAAGGTAATAGTGGACAGTGGAAGAACAGATAATCTAGTATCCACAGAGATGGTGGAAAATCTAGAATTGGAAACAATTACACATCCAAGCCCATACAAAGTCTCGTGGTTGCAAAAAGGACATTAGGTAACAATCACTAAACAATGTTTAGTTGAATTTAAAATAATAGGTTATAAAGAGATGAGATCCTATGTGATGTCATTCCCATGGATGTCTATCATATTTTGTTGGGAAGGCCATGACAATATGACATAAATGTTATCCATGACAGAAGAAACAACACCTATACCTTGGAGAAGAATAGTAGGATGCATATGTTGCTGCCAATTGAAGACAAGAAGGCGAAAGAAGAGACAAGCAATATTATACTTCTCATGAGTGGGAAGGAACTTTTGAATGAAGTCAAGAAGGGTGAAGAAATGTAGTTTGTTTTGGTTAGGAAACCTAGAGTCATGTTGACCAATACTTCAATAGATGATCTACCGGAGGAAATTCGAGAACTACTGGAGAATTTCGTTGATATAGTGGTGGATGAATTGCCTTGTTCGTTGTCGCCCATCAGGAGTATAAGCCACCATATTGACCTTATACTAGGGGAAATTTTACCAAACAAAGTAGCATATAGATTGACGCCGCAGGAGAATGAAGAAGTTAAGAAGCAAGTCCAGGGTTTGATGGACAAAGGGTTGATTAGATAAATCTTGATTCCATGCGTTGTACCAACAGTGGTAAGTTCGAAGAAAGACGGTGGATGGAGAATGTGTACAGACTCAAGGGATATAAACAAAATCACCATCAGGTATAGATTTCCTTTATCCAGGATGGATGACTTGATGGATTGCTTGAGTGGAGAAAAGTTTTTTTCAAAAATTGATTTGAAAAGTGGATATCATCATATTCGAATGAGGGAAGGTGATGAATGGAAGACATAATTCAAGAAGAATGCAGGGTTGTATGAATGGCTTGTCATGTTGTTTTGTTTGACGAATTCTCCAAGTACTTTTATGATATTAATGAACGAAGTCTTGAAACATTTCATTAGAAAATTTGTGATTGTGTATCTTGATGATACATTGATCTTCAGTAAAACTGAGGAAGAACACTTGAGACATCTAACTCTAGTGATGAGGAAGTTACAACAAGAGAAGTTGTTGATAAATCTGAAGAAGTCATCTTTCATGAAGAGAGAACTCATCTATTTGGGTTTTTTGATCTCTTCGAATGAGTTGAATATGGATTCAGAAAAGGTAAAATCGATCAAAGAATGGCCATCGCCGAGGAATATCTTTGAATTCAGAAGCTTCCATGGGTTAGTCAGTTTCTAAAATTCATCAAAAAATTTAGTGGGATTAGTGCATCAATGATGGACATAGTTAAGAAAAGACATAACTATTTTCATTGGACAGAGGAAGCAGATAAAAGTTTCAAGTTGTTAAAGGAGAAGATAACTGAGCAATCATTTCTGGTTTTGCTAGATTTAAGTAAAACGTTCCAATTCAGATGTGACGCAAGTGGATTTTCGGTTGGAGCAGTCTTAAGTCAAGACAACATAATGATTGCATACTTCAGTGAGAAGTTGAATGAGGCCAAGATGAAATATTCCACGTATGATAAATATGTTTATGCAGTCATACAGGCATTGAAGAAATGGAGGCACTACTTGGTTCCGAAGGAGGTCGTTTTGTATAATGACAATAATGCCTTATAGTCTATAAATAAACAGGAGAAATTGAACCAAAAACATGCAAAATGGGTTGATTTTATGAAGAACTTTACTTTTTTTATAAAGCACATTTATGGAACTTCTAACAAGGTTGGTGATGCATTGAGCAGGAAATGTTTGAATCTGCAGGAGTTTCATGTCAGGACCTTAGGTTTTGATAGCCTTAAGGATATGTACAAAGATGATTCAGATTTAAAGGACACTTATGAAACATGTGAGAATCATGTTCTGAGAGACAGAAGCCAATGGATTGAATACCTGATCCAGGATGGACTGTTGTTCAAAGGAAATCAGTTGTGCATCCCGAAGAGTTCTATGAGAGAAAACCTTTTGAAGGAAAAACATAGTGGGTGATTGGTTGGACATTTTGGCCATGACAAGACATTTGTGCAAATGAAAAAAATATATTATTGGCCAAGGATGAGGACAGATGTCAAGAAATTTGTCAACAAATGTAGAATATGCCAGCACACAAAAAGGAAAAGGTAGAATACAGGGTTGTATCAACCATTTCCAGTACCAGGGAGATCATGGGATGCAATAAGCATGGATTTTGTGTTAGGACTGTTGAGGAAACATAGGGATTGTGATTCCATATTCATGGTAGTCAACAGATTTTTTATAATGTCACATTTTATTCCATTTCATAAAACCAATGATGCAACACACATTGCAAATCTATTTTTCAAAGAAGTTGTTCGACTTCATGGTTTACCCAATAATATTGTTTCAAACAAAGATACCAAATTTGTTGGTCATTTCTAGAGGACACTATGGAAAAAGTTGGGAAAAGACTTATCTTTTAGCTCAGCATATCACCCTCAGACGGATGGATAGAATAAGGTAATAAATCGAAGTTTGGGAGACTTATTGAGGATTTTAGTAGTTGAACATCATAGCCCATGGGATCAGATTTTGCCGCAAGCGAAATTTTCATACAACGACTCACCAAACATGAGCACAAGACAGAGGCCATTCCAAATCATGTATGGAATGAAGACAAGAGGAGTATCTGAGTTGAGAGACTTAGATCAGAATGAGTTCATAAGTGATGGAGAGAAATATTTTGCAGGAAAAATGCAAGGGCTCCACAGTCAGATTAAAGAGTGTTGCAGAATTCCAACCAAGAATACAAACACAGAGAAGATCAGTATAGAAGAGAACTTCAATTCAAAGTGGGAGATTTGGTATTAATGCATCTAAGGAAGGAAAGGTTCCCAAGGGGAACGTATAATAAGATGAATATGAAAAATATAGGGTCGTGTAAGATTTTACGGAAGTTTGAGGCAAATGCTTACGAAATAGAATTGCCAGATGGGGTAGGAATATCACCCATATTCAACATAGAAAATATATATCCTTATAGAGAATATGAAACAAAGGGATTAGCTAATCAGAAGGAATTTCAATGGGTCAAACAGATGCATGTAGCTAAAAATCTGTAGATGGAAAAGATCATTGATCGGAGAGTTAGCAAAAATACCCGGAGGAAGACATATTTTGAATATTTGGTAAAGTGGAAAGGACACTCGATTGAGGATGCCAGTTGGGAAAGTGAAGAAAAAATCTAGAAACATGGACAGATGGTACAGGAGCTCATGAACATGAGTTCATGAATTTTTCATCCAGAGGAGTATGATGCAGGAGCATCGTCGGCAAAGCAAGCACACGCACGTGGAGGATAGTTGGATATGCACCAGTGCATATTTTGGAGATATTTTGAATTTGAAAAGATGAGACATTAATGTAATATCTAGAAAGGATATGTTTTCATTTATGGTTTAGAGATTGTAACGCGGATCTTGAGCGTTCGCTCTCATCTATTGGTTGGAGGCATTTATTGTAATAAATGTAAAGTAGATCTAGGCTTTAATTCGATTAGATAGTTTGAGTTGTAGGAGGGAAAACTCTAGAAAGTTCCCTCACAGGTATTGTATTGTATTATTATTCTCATTATAAGATTTAGATTTGTAGAGAAAGAGAATAGGAGAGAAAAAAGAAGATAGTTGTTGCTATAGAACCATGTACAAAATCACCTGAATTAATAAATGAAATCTTTGATTCAATTTCATGGTGTTGGGATGATTACTGCTTACATCTATTGAATGGTATGTTTAGAGTTTTCTTATATGCTTTGTTATGCATTTGTTTCTATGATGTGTGCATATATTTTTGATTTCATGTTGAATGTATGAAGTCTGTGAGAGGGAGAGTATGAGTTTCAATTATTTCCCATCCTGAGAATTCCTGCAAGGAGTGCAGTGAAGGTCCACAAGGAGTGTGTTGACAAGATTATGATTTTCATCTTAGAAGAGATCAGGAGAGATATCATTGTTCTCATACTAGTAGAAGTGAAAGTATAGCACAGAGTCATTATTGTAGGAAAATTTCCCTGCGGACAGGTAGACCTCCTCTTAAGAGCTAGACTCTTAACTCTAAGACAGAAGGTTCTTAACATGGACACTGACTTCCTTTTAGATCTAATCATGATGATGAACAAAAGAGAAGGAGGAAAGCATGTACCTTATGAACGTCATTTGTCCCTACAAGGTCCAGGATGTGCTTCGATCTTGAGCTCCTTGGTAGATCCTGCAAGACAAACAAAAGTATAAAAGACTTCCTACTCTACTGAGATTAGCTAAAACATAGATCCATCTACTGTAGACAAACTTATATGGAACAAGTACAAGTTTAAAAGAAAAATTTCAAGCATTGATTATATTGATGAGAACAACAACGAATAAAACTTACAACCATAGATGTGAGTGCATCAACTTCATCAATCTCTCCGTGTCCAACCCTTGCTCAAAAGCTCCACGATCAGAATGAAAATACTTTCACTGATTATTCTCCTCCACTTCTCATGATATCATAAGTTTGGTATCTCTAAAATCTTGTCTCTCCTGTATTGTATGTTGCCTATGAGATCATAGGTTTCATACCTCCAATGTTTCCCCTCTCCTCCATGGAAATTCTTCATTATATAGGATTGGAGGCTTAACCACCATGGAGAGGATCTCTCATCAGATCCACTAAGGAAGGGATCTCTAAGATATTTAGGGAGAAAATATCTCTTAAGGATTTTGGGGAGGAAATATTTCTCAAGGATTTTAAGGAGGAAATATTTCAACCATCCATGAGATCCTCCACCTTCCCTAAAAAATCGGAAACCAAATGTGAGGTGGATTCTCACACTTAATTACTTTATTTTTCATGAATATTAATAATAATTCATGTGCACTTGATTCTCACACTTAATCAATTTCTTTTCCATGAATAT